>SJYA01001017.1:1529782-1723183 GCA_006410615.1 Neotragus moschatus
TTTGGGTCCATCCCTTCATTCTTTCTGGAGTTATTTCTCCACTGACCTCCAGTAGCATATTGGGCACCTACTGACCTGGGGAGTTCCTCTTTCAGTGTCCTATCATTTTGCCTTTTCATACTGTTCATGGGGTTCTCAAGGCAAGAATACTGAAGTGGTTTGCCATTCCTTTCTCCAGTGGACCACATTCTGTCAGACTTCTCCACCATGACCCTCTCGTATTGGGTTGCTCCGTGGGCATGGCTTAGTTTCATTGAGTTAGACAAGGCTGTGGTCCTAGTGTGATTAGATTGACTAGTTTTCTGTGAGTATGGTTTCAGTGTATCTGCCCTCTGATGCCCTCTTGCAACACCTATCATCTTAGTTGGGTTTCTCTTACCTTGGGTTTGGGGTATCTCTTCATGGCTGTTCCAGCAAAGCACAGCTGTAGCTCCTTATCTTGAATGAGGGGTATCTCCTCCCACCGTCCTTCCTGACCTTCAATGTAGAATGGCTACTCTAGGCCCTCCTGTGCCCGCATAGCCACCACTCTTTGGACATGGGGTTGCTCCTCCCGGCCGCCGCCCCTGGCCTCAGGCCCTGCCTCTGGCCTCAACACCGCCCCTCTCTGGGTAGGCTTATTGATTGATCAACTCCAGAATTACAGGATCCTATGACACTAGGTTGGAGTTTCCCATCCTTGCCTTTCCAGCTAGTGAGCTTGGGTAAATTGCTCAACATCCATGAGTTGCAATCTCCTCAGGTATTAGAATAAGCTGAGGAATATCTGCTTCTTAGGGTTTTAAAATGAGAACACCTATTCAGGTCACCCAGCTGGTTGCTTGACACATGGAAGTGTTCAGAAACATTTGCCCCTCTGTCCCTAATCAAATTCCCACAGGATACCCAATAGGAGCTTCAAACTCAACATGGCCCAAAGTGACCTCCTTGAAGCCCTCATCCTTCAAACCTGCCCTTCCCCTTAATTTCCAGATCCAGTTAATGATTTTGTAACCCTACTCTCTTCCAAGGCCAGACTTAGAAGTTTTCCTATCGTCTTCCCTCTTTTCTCAGCCCTTGCATCCAATAGTTCCAAGATCCTTCTGATTTTACCTTCCAGTGAGTTCTCATCTCTAGGGTAGCCTTATTGATTGATTAGTTCTATCGTTTTCCTGCCAATTCTGCTGCCGTTGTCTTCATTTGGGCATTTCTCAGTGTCCTTCCAGGGGTCTCCTTGCACTATCTTAATAACCACGCCCCACCCCTCAGCCCTCAGGTCCTAGTCCTTCCTCTGCTTTACCATTGGAGCTATGATCTTCAAATCTGATCTTGTTCTTCTTCTCTTTTTATTCTTCCTATTGTTCTTGTTAATCTAGAAGGCAGAGGTCAGGATTAGCATGCAAACCGAGAACGTAGGAACCCAGGAGCACTGAAGGCTGATGTATTAAATCCCAGACACTCAGATGCCCAGTGAGACAGGAAATAAGGGACGAAAGGTAAAACAGGACAACCAGACTCAGACAGACTCCTGGCCGCGCCTGTCTTCTGCCTGTGGGGCTAAATCTTGAATTAATTGTTAGAATGGGGCTTCACGAGAGTGCAAGCAAGATTATCCTTTCTTTGAATTTAGGACTGAGAACCAGAGTCAGCTTAAATAAACTGAGAAGGGAAATGTTCCAAAATTAGAAAACTACTGTGATTTTCCAGATTTTCTGAAGCCTTAGGTTAGCAGAGCAAGAATTTATGAGTTGTCAGCCATGACAGCTGTACATGCAATGAGAAGTAAAAAAAAAAAAACTTTCTTGCCATTCTCCCACCTTCCCTGAGTAGGACACTCCAGCCACAGTTCTTTCCAAATGCACCACAGTTTTTTGTCTCAGGGCCTTTGCACACGCTATTCTATATGTATTTCTTTCATTTGGGATTATTTATCTCCATTAGCATGTAAGCTCCAACAAAATCAAGCCTAGAGTAGTGCTTGCTACATAGCAAGTGCTCAGTAAAAAGACAGTGGAAGAACAATGCTGTGCCTTCTGCTTGGAGCACTTACCCCCTTGTCTGTCTAGGGAACGCCTATCTGTCTTTTGAGACTCAGTTTCTATGTGGCCTTGGACAAATCTCCCTGATCCTGACTCTCTCTCCCTCTCCTAACTCACTCCCTCTTGTGGACCCTTTGGCTTTTCTCACTGTTCTTCTAGGATTGTACTTGTGCCATTTACAAGCCTATCACCTCTAGGAGACCATGGACCACAGAGGGCAAGGGCCAAGTATTGCTGACAGGGGACACCATGCCTGGTCCAGGGATAGCTGTTGAGCACCATTTATCATGAGTGTTTGGGAGGACAGAAAGAGGAGTACCCAGTCCTGCCTGGAGGGTGCAGGGAGGCAAGGTCAGAGAAGGGCTCCAGGAGAGGCAAAGCTGGCAGAAGAGAGATGGGAGATGAGTCTTCCAGGGGACAAAGGGACATTCTACAAGGGGAAAGACATCTCAAGCTTTTCTCTATGGAGTCTTTTGAGAAACATGCTACTAAGGACTCCTGAGCTGTCCAACCCAAGTCCAAAAAGGGGGTTTAGTGGGTGACAAGGGCTTCCCTGGTGGCTCAGATGGTAAAGAATCTGCCTGCAATGTAGGAGACCCAGGTTCCATTCCTGGATTGGAAAGATCCCCTGGAGAAGGAAATGGCAACCCACTCCANCTCCTAACTCACTCCCTCTTGTGGACCCTTTGGCTTTTCTCACTGTTCTTCTAGGATTGTACTTGTGCCATTTACAAGCCTATCACCTCTAGGAGACCATGGACCACAGAGGGCAAGGGCCAAGTATTGCTGACAGGGGACACCATGCCTGGTCCAGGGATAGCTGTTGAGCACCATTTATCATGAGTGTTTGGGAGGACAGAAAGAGGAGTACCCAGTCCTGCCTGGAGGGTGCAGGGAGGCAAGGTCAGAGAAGGGCTCCAGGAGAGGCAAAGCTGGCAGAAGAGAGATGGGAGATGAGTCTTCCAGGGGACAAAGGGACATTCTACAAGGGGAAAGACATCTCAAGCTTTTCTCTATGGAGTCTTTTGAGAAACATGCTACTAAGGACTCCTGAGCTGTCCAACCCAAGTCCAAAAAGGGGGTTTAGTGGGTGACAAGGGCTTCCCTGGTGGCTCAGATGGTAAAGAATCTGCCTGCAATGTAGGAGACCCAGGTTCCATTCCTGGATTGGAAAGATCCCCTGGAGAAGGAAATGGCAACCCACTCCAGAATTCTTGCCTGGGGAATCCCCGTGGACAGAGGAGCCTGGTGGGCTATAGTCCATAGAGTCGCAAAGAGTCAGACACAACTGAGCAACTAATACACAGTGGCTGACATCATGGCCTAAGAAGCAGCATTCTGTGCTTTCCACCTGAACCAAAAGCCACCCCAACAGGCCCCTGCTCCAAGCCTGGTGGAAGGCAGAAATGAGAATATGCAAATTGCTATTCCAGCAGCAGTTTTGCCTGCAAGCAATTTCAAAGACCACACAATAGAAGTGTTCAAATAGATGGTTTCAAGTAGCCACAGTGTAATGAGATCAAGACTCCAGACTACCAGCATGGAGCACGACGGCAAAAATATCATTTACAGCCAGTTCAGGAATCCTATTTGCATAAAACTTATGAACCTGAAAGCACACACTCCCTACCTAGGGAAAATCAACAAGACCTCTCCTGGCTTTTGTTTTCTCTGGCTGGTAGCTGCCTATCAGGTGAATAAGCCTTTGGGATGAGAGATTTCTCCAAAGCAAAACAGGCTACTCATAAGGGATTCCTAAATATACAAACACATTCTTTCAGACACTTTCTTTATAACTGCATTGAAGAAATAAAGCCTTTCTGCTTAAACTGTTTTACAATCTTTAAATTCCCTGCCCACCCCCTGACACACCCTTCATATCCCACCTTCATATCTACCTGCCCATCCAAGCCCAGAACATCGCACATGCCTGTACCAGTGCATCCAGAGTATGTGCATATCAACAAAGGCTGGCCAGGGTGCTGGGAATTTTCTAAAGCCTTCATTCTCCTGGGGTGATCTTGAAGTTCATAAAGGTACAAGTTCTTTTAGAGGAAAAACACCCCTAACAGGCTCAGGTGAACTTTTTCCTCGATAAACTGAGAAGGTTGAATTATATGAAGTTTGAAGTCCCTTCTAGCATTTTAGAATTCTCAGCTACCTTTCTCCCATGCTTCCCAACCTCAAAACACAACACAATTGGAGTTAGCAAAAACTAGGCATAGTGTCTTGGGGCTTCCCTGGTGGCTCAGATGGTAAGAATCTGCCTGCACTATGGGAGACCTGGGTTTGATCCCTGGGTTGGGAAGATCCCCCAGAGAAGGGAACGGCTACCCACTCCAGTGTTCTTGCCTGGAGAAATCCATGGACAGAGGAGCCTGGCTGGCCCCAGTCCATGGGGTCGCAAAGAGCTGGACACGACAGTGATTTTCACAAGCATTTGTTGTTGTTGTTCAGTTGCTCAGTCATGTCCAACTCTTCACGACCCCATGGACTGCAGCACGCCAGGCCTCCCTGACCTTCACTGTCTCCCAGAGTTTGTTCATACTCATGTCCATTGAATAGGTGATGCCATCCAACCATTTCATCCTCTGTCATCCCCTTCTCCTGCCTTCAATCTTTCCCAGCATCAGGGTCCTTTCTAATGAGTTGGCTCTTTGCATCAGGTGGCCAAAATATCTGAGAAGGCGATGGCACCCCACTCCAGTACTCTTGCCTGGAAAATCCCATGGATGGAGGAACCTGGTAGGCTGCAGTCCATGGGGTCACTAAGAGCTGGATACGACTGAGTGACTTCACTTTCACATAGGCTTCAGCTTTAGTACCAGTCCTTCCAATGAATATACAGGGTTGATTTTCTTTAGGATTGACTAGCTTGATCTCCTTGCTGTCCAAGGGACTCTTCTGTCCAAGAGTCTTCACCAGCACCACAGTTCGAAGGCATCTATTTTTTGGTGCTCAGCTTTTTTTATTGTTCAGCTCTCATAGATATAGTGTCAACTATTTAAGGACCTTTCTGGACTTTGAGAGGATGCAAGCTCTTCCGCTAAATCCCCCCAAACCTTGGTTGTCATTGATGCCAGTTGCTACTACCAGTGCAGTAGCAACTGGCATCAGAGTCAAATAAATAAAAATGAGTTGAAATCCTAATCTGGACATGTAATGTCCTTTATGAGTGTTTCTAGACCCAATGTGTCTTCAAAGCACCTTGGTTTAACTAACTAATGGTAAGGACTAAAAAGATTCATATTAAGATGAGACAACATTTTTGGACCTCTGAGGTGATTAGAACCACAGTTAACCACATGCCTATGGCAGGTGGATGGGGCTAGGAGGGTGACCTGGAATTCACAGAAGGTGAGGGCTTGCAGAGAGCCAAGGAGGGAGCCAGGGAAGGTGTGTTAGGGTAAAGAGGAGCATGAGAACAAGATTGTGGGTTCCTTTGGTTCAGGGCTTACAAATACACCGTGGTTTAAAACTCTTTGGCCTGAGTAGGGGCCAGAACAGGGGTTCTGATTGGGGTTGTAGATTCAAAAGCCTACCAAAGACAGTGGCTTAATCACGTGAGACCTTGTTCCCCAAGGTAGTAAACAGAGCAAGGAGAGAAAGGGATGGTGTAGAGAGTGGGCACCTGTTCTGGCCAATTGTTGATTTTACTGCACAAGGACTCAGCATCCCAAGGCTTGTCACTTTATGTGAAGTTTGCACATTTCAAATATTAGCAACTAAAACAAATTTAGAATGTTGTGCATTCTAGACAAAATACCTCAGAAGACCAGATTTGGAACTCCAGTGGGATTTGAACACAAGGCCAGAGTAATCAGACATTTCACCTGTGATCAGACATGAGGGCCTGGCCTAGGGAAGGGCTGTAGGGACCTCTGATAACTTGTGAAAGGAAGACAGGTCTGCAAATGCAAAAAAAACAAAAAATAATCAAACAAAAACAAAAACCTCAAAGTGAGGAAGACTATTTGGAGTAACAGAAAGGCTTGGCTTCCTCAGGGAACTTGTATAGTCAGGGTCCAGGGATCTGTGCTATCCTAGGATATATATATATATATATATATATATATGTGTGTGTGTGTGTGTGTGTGTGTGTGTGTGTGTATATATATACACCTGTGGTCAGTGCTGCTACCAGGAACCACTTAGTGGGAGGAAAAAAAAAAAAACTCACTTCTTCAGGAATGCACAAAGCTTAAAAGAAATTGCTTCCAGTTTATACCAGAACAGGGAAATGAGGTCAGAAAAGGGTGAGAATAAATCCAAATACCTATATTATAGAAAGAACAACGCCCATCTGTTTCAGGATTGCAGGAAATGGAGCAATGCTTTCAGGAGGCCAGACTGAAAAACACAAACCTGTTTAACTATGGGCTGATGACAGGCAATTCATGCCCTGAGATTCCCCTTTCACTGTAGTTCAAAGCTTGTGTCCTTTAAATGGTGAGCAGATGATGTTGTATTACTATGAATGCAGATGGATATTGCAAATAAAGTGGGTCTGGGGAAGCAATATTTTTTGAGCACCTACTGTGTGCTAGACCCTCTGTGGGTGCTTCACATATTAAAACTGCTTTTGGAAAATTCCCTGGTAGTCCAGTGGCTAAGACTCCACACTCCCAATTCAGAGAGCCTGGGTTCAATCCCTCTTCAGGGAACTAGATCCAGCATGCTGCATGCTAAGAGTTTGCACTTTGCAACTAAAGATCCTGCACACTGCAACTAAGACCTGGCACAGCTAAATAAACAAAAAAAAGTTAAAAAAAAAAAAAACCTGCTTCTGTTACTCACAGCATCCTTCTGAGATGGGTCATTATTATCATCCCCACTTTAAAAATGAGAAAACTGGGATTCAGAGTGGGATCATGACTTATCCAACATCATCAGAGAGCTAATAATAAGTGGAAGAACTGGATTAAGCCAATTCAGTATAATAATAACCACAGCAAACATTTCTTCTCTCTACCCAGGTATCTTTATGCCACCTCTGAGCTGTGACCTTCCATGATGAACTTGTAGCCTGTTTTAGAGGGCTGTTAAGCTGACTGTGGTGTTAGAGAAGACTCTTTAGAATTCCTTGAACTGCAAAGAGATCTAACCAGTCCATCCTAAAGGAGATCAGTCCTGGGTGTTCATTGGAAGGATTGATGTTGAAGCTGAAACTCCAGTACTTTGGCCACCTGATGCAAAGAGCTGACTCATTTGAAAAGATCCTGATGCTGGGAAAGATTGTAGGTGGGAGGAGAAGGGGATGACAGAGGATGATATGGTTGGATGGCATCACCGACTCGATGGACCTGAGTTTGGGTAGACTCTAGGAGTCGATGATGGACAGGGAGGCCTGGCGTGCTACAGTCCATGGGGTCGCAAGGAGTCGGACATGATTGAGCAACTGAACTGAACTGAACTGAATCTGAGATGAAGGGGCTTCCCAGCTGGTGCTAGTGGTAAAGAACCCACCTGCCAATGTAGGAAACATAAGACATACAGGTTCAATCACTGGGTTGGGAAGATCCCCTGAAGGAGGGCATAGTAACCCACTCCAGTATTCTTGCCTGGAAAATCCCATGGACATAAGAGCCTAGCGGGCTAGAGTTGCAAAGAGCCGGACACAACTGAAGTGACTTAGTACGCAAGCTGAAATGAGATGCCACATATAAACACTTAACACAATGACCTGCCCAATAAATGCAATCAATAGTTGTCATTATGCAGTTCAGTTCAGTCGCTCAGTCATATNCTGCAACTAAGACCTGGCACAGCTAAATAAACAAAAAAAAGTTAAAAAAAAAAAAAACCTGCTTCTGTTACTCACAGCATCCTTCTGAGATGGGTCATTATTATCATCCCCACTTTAAAAATGAGAAAACTGGGATTCAGAGTGGGATCATGACTTATCCAACATCATCAGAGAGCTAATAATAAGTGGAAGAACTGGATTAAGCCAATTCAGTATAATAATAACCACAGCAAACATTTCTTCTCTCTACCCAGGTATCTTTATGCCACCTCTGAGCTGTGACCTTCCATGATGAACTTGTAGCCTGTTTTAGAGGGCTGTTAAGCTGACTGTGGTGTTAGAGAAGACTCTTTAGAATTCCTTGAACTGCAAAGAGATCTAACCAGTCCATCCTAAAGGAGATCAGTCCTGGGTGTTCATTGGAAGGATTGATGTTGAAGCTGAAACTCCAGTACTTTGGCCACCTGATGCAAAGAGCTGACTCATTTGAAAAGATCCTGATGCTGGGAAAGATTGTAGGTGGGAGGAGAAGGGGATGACAGAGGATGATATGGTTGGATGGCATCACCGACTCGATGGACCTGAGTTTGGGTAGACTCTAGGAGTCGATGATGGACAGGGAGGCCTGGCGTGCTACAGTCCATGGGGTCGCAAGGAGTCGGACATGATTGAGCAACTGAACTGAACTGAACTGAATCTGAGATGAAGGGGCTTCCCAGCTGGTGCTAGTGGTAAAGAACCCACCTGCCAATGTAGGAAACATAAGACATACAGGTTCAATCACTGGGTTGGGAAGATCCCCTGAAGGAGGGCATAGTAACCCACTCCAGTATTCTTGCCTGGAAAATCCCATGGACATAAGAGCCTAGCGGGCTAGAGTTGCAAAGAGCCGGACACAACTGAAGTGACTTAGTACGCAAGCTGAAATGAGATGCCACATATAAACACTTAACACAATGACCTGCCCAATAAATGCAATCAATAGTTGTCATTATGCAGTTCAGTTCAGTCGCTCAGTCATATCCGACTCTTTGCAACTCCATGAATTGCAGCACACCAGGCCTCCCTGTCCATCACCAACTCCCGGAGTTCACTCAAACTCAGGTCCATTGAGTCGGTGATGCCATCCAGCCATCTCATCCTTGGTCATCCCCTTCTCCTCCTGCCCCCAATCCCTCCTAGCATCAGAGTCTTTTCCAGTGAGTCAACTCTTCACATGAGGTGGCCAAAGTACTAGAGTTTCAGCTTTAGCATCATTCCTTCCAAAGAACACCCAGGGCTGATCTCCTTCAGAATGGACCGGTTGGATCTCCTTGCAGTCCAAGGGACTCTCAAGAGTCTTCTCCAGTACCACAGTTCAAAAGCATCAATTTTTCGATGCTCAGCTTTCTTCACAGTCCAACACTCACATCCATACATGACCACTGGAAAGACCATAGCCTTGACTAGGTGGACCTTTGTAGGCAATGTAATGTCTCTGCTTTTCAATATGCTATCTAGGTTGGTCATAACTTTTCTTTCAAGAAGTAAGCGTCTTTTAATTTCATGGCTGCTGTGACCATCTTTAGTGATTTTGGAGCCCCCCAAAATAAAGTCTGCCATTGTTTCTACTGTTTCCCCGTCTGTTTCTCATGAAATGATGGGACCAGATGCCATGATCTTCATTTTCTGAATGTTGAGCTTTAAGCCAACTTTTTCACTCTCCTCTTTCACTTTCATCAAAAGGATTTTTAGTTCCTCTTCACTTTCTGCCATAAGGGTGGTGTCATCTGCACATCTGAGGTTATTGATATTTCTCCAGGCAATCTTGATTCCAGCTTGTGCTTCTTCCAGCCCAGTATTGTCATTATTAATTGATGCTATTAGATCTGGCATTCAGAAGGCACTAGTGACTTCAAGGGGGAGGCATAGGAGGGACAGGGACAGACTGCCATGGACTGAGAGGTGACTAGAGATGAAGAAGAGGCAGCAGGCATAAATTGCTCTATGGGAAAGTCTGGTATTTAAGAAAGTTGATATGCCATGATTGCTATGGACTGAATTGTATACTCTACAAATTGATGTGTTGAAGCCCTAACCACCAATAAGACAGTACTAAGAGATGTGGCCTTTAGGAGGTGGTTAAGTGATGGGACTTCCCTGGTGGTTCAATCAGCATAGAAACCACCTGCAATTTAAGAGAACTGGGTTCAATCCTTGGGTTGGGAAGACTCCCTGGAGAAAAGAATGGCAACCCACTCAGTGTTCTTGCCTAGAGAATTCCATTGTCAAAGGATCTCATTGGGCTATAGTCTGTGGGGTTGCAAAGAGTCAGACACGACTGAGCAACTTAACTGACTGACAGTCCATGGGGTCGCAAAAAGTCATATACAACTGAGCAACTGACACTAAGTCTTGGGCTGGGCACCATGAGAGACCTCTCTCTCTCTCCATGACCAGACGACAGAAGAAGACAGCTAACTATAAGCCAAGAAGAGGGCTCTCACAAGACACTGAATCTGCTGGCACCTTGATCTTGGACCTCTCAGCTTCCGAAACTGTAAAAAAATAAAGGTCTATTGTTTAAACCACTCAGGCTGTGATTTTTGGTGCCAATAGCCTGAGCTGATTAAGACCATGATTAAGTGAGTCAAAGAGGAGAAGCCAATGGTGTAAAGTCAAAGGGGGTATTGGTAAATAAAGAACCACCCCAGGGCCTGGAGGGAAGGGGACCAGAACCCAGATGTGGTCAACCCTGGAAAGGGGTAAGGATGTGTCTTCCTCTGAAATAGAGGAAAGAGGAAAGTGGAGAGACAACACTGGTATATTTTGATGTGGAAAACTGAGGTTCTAAAGTTTGACCTAATCCCAGTGGAAGTGGAGAAAATGACATGGCTGACCGGAAAGAGCGAAGGAAAATGCTGGGCGTGGAGGAATTGGGAAAAGGCAGCATGGCTTCTGTAACCATGGTTCCCCAGATTTTCCAGCACAGTCCTGATTTAGGATTCTCCCCCATTACCCTCTGTAAGTACATTCATAAGGACACACATACTTACCAGACCTTATGCTCAATTTGTGATTCCAAAAAAATAACTCTATCAACAAAGCATGAATGAAAGTAATGATGAACAGCCTAAAACAAACCTGAGATTAGCGTGAGTGAATGTGCACTGGATTCTACCAATCAGCCTTCGGACCCTCTCCAGCTCCATAGAACAGTCCAGAGAACCAGAAGCAGGGAAGATCTCACAAGGGGGCCCTGGTGGAAAACCAAAACTAGTAGGATTCTATGGCAATGATGAGAAGGCAGGCATTGGCATGAGAGCATCTCCCTTCTTGTCCAGGCCCGAAGCAAAGAAACCTTAACTTATACCCACAGTTTTTCAAAATGTATTCCTTGCAATTAAACAAACTTAAGAAGCACTATGTATTATCTTCCTCACAGAAGATTTATATTACAAGTCATAGTATTCAGACCTCTGAGAAGTCCTGCAGGAAAGAAACTTTGTATCAATTAATGAAAAAAATGCATTTTAATGTAACTGCTCTCTGGGAAAATATGACAAGCAATTGAAGGAGTACTTTAATAATCCACTAAGAGCTGGGGTGACACTGAGTCAATAAGGAGCCTGCTTAAGAAAAAACAGATGATTCCTAAATGTCCTCTATGGAGAGTTGGGCCAATGACCTAAGAGGGTTTTGCTTCATCAAATGCAATATGAGAGATTTGAGACCAAGACAAAAACTTTCTGGATGATGAAGAAGCTGAATTTGATGAGGAAAGGACAGGAAAGAGGACTTCCATGTGTGCCAGGAAAAGGGGATCTTAGAAAAGAGGTGTATCTTGTGAGGATATTTAAGATAGCTTACTATGAGTATGAGAAACAAACTCTCTTTTTCATTTTTCCCTAGGAAATTTCAGCAAAGGCTTAAAAGTGAAATAAAATCATAAAATGGTGGCATGTAATTGAAATTCCTTTTGGAAAATGGTAAGGGCACTGAATGCCACAAGGCATGGAGCTGAGATGGCAACATGTGAAGATGGGGTGGAAGCTATGTGTGTCCACCTGGATTCTGTCTGTTCAACCCAGTACTTCCCAAACTTATTTGCCCAAGAACCTGTTTTCTTTTCTTATAAAATCTACTAACATCTCAGAACTGGCATTCCTCTAGATCTAAATTGGAACACCCTGGCCTTACTCATTCCCCTTTCACATAATCCGACTAGCTCAAGTAGGGAGCTAGAGAAATTTCTAAATTTGACTTCTGGCAGAAATAAGCAAGGATAATATTCAAAGTACCCAGCAAGTCCAGCATGAGTTCCAGTAAATGAGTGGATAACTGTCAACCCAGAGTGTTCAAGCTGAATACCAGCCCTATAAAATCCTACTCTTTTCTCAGGCTATGTTTAATTCTGGCACTGGAATTTAGACTCATCTCTTAATAGAACTGTAAAGGGCTTTGGACACCTTATTCTTCAGCTATCTTCTTGGATAGAAGAGAAAATAAATGGATGGTTGGTGGCATGGCTGGGGCTGAAACCCCAACCCACTAATTATGGCGTACACCAGCAGTTACTCCATGACATGCAGTGAATAAACCACTGCTAAAAATCCAAGACCAAAGTCATCAAATGCTACCCTTTTCCTCCTCACCTTGCTTCTCATCTACCGTCTGTCTGAGGGCTACAGTTATGTGGAAAGCATGTGTCAGGAGCAAGACCACAGCAGCTGGGCTCTGCTTGGATGTGGAAGAAGGAGCTCTTCAGACCTGTGTTAGTGAGGATGAGAAAGGCTGTAGTCACAAATAGTCCCATACAGGCTGTGACTCAGCACAGCAGAAGCTTATTTCCTGACCACATGGTAGTGAGAATGATTCTAGTCCTGGGGAGCTGGGGGATGCGGGTGGGAACTCTTCTGTTATTCAAGAACCTAGGATGATGGCAGTTCTGTCACCTTTAGCATGTAGTTTCTGAGGTGGCTCAAGGAGTCTCCCTCTCAGCCAGCAGGATGGAGGAGGACACATGAAAGCCTGTGAACTAGACCGGAAACGGCACACATCCCTTCTGCTCCACTCCACTGGCTGGAACTCAGTTATGTGATCACAAGTGAGGACAGGAAATGAATTCAAGAAAGCAAAGAAACATATCTTGGTGAGAAGATCCTTTGACTTCATTTCCCCATTAATTTATGAAGCATTAGGATTTAAGACATCAGTTTCTCCATCTGAAATAAGTGAATAAAATAGAAAGAAAAGATAATTTGGTTCATTATGTCTTTTTCACTTGTGTTTAGGGTCAAAATTGACAAATGCTAGCAATAAATGTCGGAGAAGGCAATGGCACCCCACCCCAGTACTCTTGCCTGGAAAATCTCGTGGGGGGAGGAGCCTGGTAGGCTGCAGTCTTATGGAGTCTCTTAGAGTGGACACGACTGAGCGACTAGACTTTCACTTTTCTCTTTCATGCATTGGAGAAGGAAATGGCAACCCACTCCAGTGTTCTTGCCTGGAGAATCCCAGGGACGGGGGAGCCTGGTGGGCTGCCGTCTATGGGGTCACACAGAGTCGGACACAACTGAAGCGACTTAGCAGTGACAAATGTAGAGTTCTCCAAACCCTTATAGATTCTGACCCCCTTCTCCTTCACTGCCATTCTATGAGTAAAAGAGAAGTGCTAGATACTATCAACAGAAAGCCCACTGACCTAAGAGACACAAAATTTAGGTTCAGACTCTTCCCCTTCCTAGCCATATGACCTAAGGCAAGTCAACCAACTTGTTGCTGCCCCAGTGTCCTTTAAGCATAAGCTTAAAATGATGAAATCAAAAAGAGAAAAATATTGTACATTAATGCATATATGTGGAATCTAGAAAAAGGGTATAAATGATCTTACTTGCAGAGCACAAATAGAGACACAAATGTAGAGAACAAATGTATGGATGTTGGTCAGTCGCTAAGCCGTGTCTGACTATTTTGTGATCCCATAGAATGTAGCTCTGCAGCTTTCTCTGTCCATGGGATTTTCCAGGCAAGAATACTGGAGTTGCCTTCTCCAGGGGATCTCCTTGACCCAGGGGTCAAACCCAAGTCTCCTGCCTGGAAGGCAGATTCTTTACCACTGAACCATCAGGGAAGCCCAAATGTATGGACGTGGAAGGGAAAAGGGGGCTGTAGGATGAATTAGGAGATTCGGACTGAACATATATAAACTATTGATACTATTTATAAAATAGATAATGAAAACCTCCTGTTTAGCACAGGGAACTCTACTCAATGCTCTGTGGTAAGCTGAATGGAAAGGAAATCCAGAAAAGAGGAGCTATATGTAAACATATAGCTGATTCAGTTTGTTGTACAGCAGAAATTGACACAATATTATAAAGCAACTGTACTCCAATAAAAATTAATAAAAGAAAAGAACAGTAAAATATGCACATAGCAGCTCCACCAAGATATCTGGTCCTAGAAAGTATAAGAGTCTCCTCCATCATTTCCCAAACACATCCATACTAGGGTCCTTCTTGGAGGATTCATTTCAGGGATGGATTGGTATTGTTCACTGAGGTTGACAAGTGCTCTATTTTGGGTCTGGCAGAGAAGGAAGGCTAACCCAAAGATGCCATCAAAGTGTCACACTTGAATGGGACCATTTTAGTGAGCCATCTATCTCTGCTTGAAAGTAAAGAGAGAGACTAATTTTTCCCTTAAACTTGGATTGTTGGTTTTTGTTTTTGTTTTTTTTTGACCATTTCCAAGTCACTCATAGTCTGTCTAAATTTACAGTCATTTTATGTTTGAGTCAGACCTTAAATTAAGGTACAATGCAGAGCACAGACTTGTAAAACTGGATTATGCACAGAAAAGTCAGTGAAAATTCGTAGCATATCATGAACTGGGGCTTATTTTGCTAAGATACATCAAGGTTCAGGATAAGTTGTTTGCACTTATAGTATCAATGATGATGAGGACGACAATGGTGATGTGCAGGTGATAACTCACAATGAAGATGACTTTGCATTAAGGATATAGCACTGATTTCACAAGAATACAAATTAAGGGTGGTGGTTGGGTAGGGATGGCTTTGGTTAAAATTATGAACAGATACATACACTCCAATGCTCATAGAAGCACTATTTGCAGTAGCCAAGATGTGGGAACTACCTAAGTGTCCACTGACTGAGGAAAGGAAAAAGAAAATGTGGTATATATATATACAAGGGAATACTACTCAGCCACAAAAAGAATAAAATCTTGCCATTTGCAGCAACATGAATGGACTTAGGGGACATTATACTTTGAAATAAGTCAGATAGATGAAGATAAATACTATGTATGGAATCTAAAAGATATAACAAACTAGTAAATATAATAGAGAAGAAGCAGACTCACAGATATAGACAACAAACAAGTGGTTACGGGTGGAGGGGCAATTTGCGGGATGGGAGTCACAAACTATTGAGTATAAGATAGGATGCATTGTAAAACACGGGGAATTATAGCCAATGTTTTGTAGTAACTGTAAATGGAAAGTATTTGTATAAAAATAAAAATATCTTTTTAAAAGAGGACAATTATGAGAAAAATAGTAGAAAGACAGAAATAAACATGGTTTACTAAAAGACAGTGGGAACTGGTTTGGCTAATGAACACTTCTTTTGTAGCAGGAGCAGACAAGAGGAAGGAGAGAAGTAAAAAGATTTTGGAAAAGAAGGAAATCTAGAAGTAGAGACGAGACAAGGGCCGGCCGGCATTTAGAATCCATTTCTCTTGCCTCTTAGATGTGCAAAGCAAAAGCCAGAAGGCAAAACATAATATTCCTCAGATGTTATCCTTTCTCCGACAGTGGATTTGTGGATGTTAACTGGGCTCCACCAGTGAGGGCCAGCCTGCTCTGGGCCTACAACCAGCATAGCCCTACAGGGCCCCTCGCTCAGCAGGGTGCCAGGTTTGGTTTAATGCTCTGCTGTCAAGGTCTTGAAACTAAATAATTTTGGTTTTGAATTTGTGTTTCATAAGTGAAGCCCAATGGGACAACAGAGCACAAGTGTAAGCAAAGGAGATACGGGTGTCTGTCACTGTTCCTTGCTGCCCATTCCCATGTAGATTTAAGGGGACCCCATAAACAAAGACCCACTCCAGTATCTTGCCTGGAGAATGGTCAGAGGAGCCTGGTCAGAGGATCCTGGTGGGCTACAGTCCATACGAGCCTGGCAGGCTACATTCCATGGGGTCTCAAATAGTTGGACACAACTGAGTGAATTAGCACATAAACCAAGAATCTATGTGGGAGGACATCCCTCCTCCTCTGAGCCCCTGGCAGCCACTAATCTATTCTCTATCCCTATGGGTTTACCTATTCTGGATAGTTCATATATAAAACTTAAAATCAGTACCCAGTAAATGCATTCCCCGTACAACTGAATAAGCAGGGCTTTCCACCCAGGCAGAACTTCCTTGAATACACAAAGAAGGTAAAGACAATTACAGAAACATAAAGCAACCAAGGTACCCTTATCGTATCGTTTCTTACTTTCCTATAATTGTCATTTCAGTTGTGTCCAGCTCTTTTTGACTCCATGGACTGCCAGGCCCCTCTGTCCATGAGATTCACCAGGCAAGGATACTGGAGTGGGATGCCATGCCCTCCTCCCTTCCTGACCCAAAGATCCAACCCCTCATCTCTTATGTCTCCTGCATTGGCAGGTAGGTTCTTTACCACTAGAGCCACCAATTAGTCAAACACTTATGCTGAAAATGAGGGAAAGGGAAATTTAGAGTAACTGATAGCTCCTTTTTTTTTCTGTTTAGCCTCATTCACCAGTAAGCTGAAGACATAGAGTTTGGTGGAATGTGTACATGTCAAAAAGTAAAGTAAAAATAGTTGAGCTGGGGAATTCCTTGGCAGTCCTGTGGTTAGGGCTCTACACTTCCACTGCAGAGGGCATGGGTTCAATCTCTGTTTGGGGAACTAAGATCTCATATGCCCTGCTGTGTGGCAAAAAAAAAAAAAAGCCTACAGTTGAGTTATGGGTGTGCAGTGTTTCCATTGCTCTGATAAGAAAAAAATACAGAAGCTATAAAATACAAATTCTGTACTTTTGGTGATTCTGCATTTGAAACTAGATGAATGGTAAAATTAATGCTAGTAAATTTTTAGTTTTTTCTGTTTGAGAAAGACATTAAATAATAAATTAAAAACACCCTAAGTCAAGCGAGAGACCACAGAAGAAAGCTTTTTTATTTTGGTGCCTTTAACAGTACTTGTTCCCCTTCTTTTTGGACAAAGGGCCCTGTGTTTTCATTTGCTGGGCCTCCCGTATTACAGAGCAGGCCCCAACCATCAGTTTGCTTCTTCATATGAGATCTGGGAGGCAAAATAGCGTGGACGCCATCTTCCTCCATCCCCACCACTTTCATCCATGCAATTGCCACTGCCTGAGGCCAGCCATGGCTCATGGCTTATGTTACTTTCATCCCAAGATGAAAGCAATAGGACTCCTAGAGTAAGGTTTAAATTAGGTATGGTTCCTTAGCTATTTCAAAGGTAATTCAGGGTTTTGAGTCTAATACTACTTTTGAATTAATTTTAATTTTTATCCATATACTTCTTTTGTATACTTGAACATTTCAAATAGCAAGTGATTTTTTAAATTGAAATATAATTTGCATGCCATGAAATTCACCTTTTCAAAGAGTACCATTTCAGAGTTTTTAGTGTAGTCACAAGGTTATACAACCACCACCACTATCTAATTGCAGGATATTTTCTTCATCACAAAAAGAAACCCTGAATGTCTTAACAGTCATTCTACATTACTCCCTCCCTTAAGCCCTTGGCAGCCTCTCATCTCCTCTATGGATGTGCCTATTCTGGATACTTCCTGAGAATAGAATCATACAACATAAGCTTTGGGGTCTGCGTCTTTCAAGTAGCATAATGTATCCAACACTCATCTCAGTGTCAGCAGATATCAATGCTTCATTCTTTTTTGTGGCTGAATAATACTCTATTTCATGGATATGCCATATTTTGATTATTCATACACTGAAATAAAAATTTTAATGGAAAGAATAACCCCTTGCTCCATTCTTTCCTTCTCCATGCTCTTATTCCCCAAAGGAAGTTACATTCTATTCTTTATTTCCCCTGGTATATACCTCCTTGTTTCTATATGTCATATCACCTTTATACTGCTAGTTATATTTAATTTTTAGATATTCATTGTATCCCTACTTTGGAAGACAATTGTGTGTTTCTTTGACACCACTATACAGACATGTTTTTTCTTCTTCTTTTCCCTTAATACTGTTATATGGACAATTTTTGGTTAAATCAATATCTAGTAGATAGGTTATAGTGACCATGTAAAATAATGCTCACTGTTGAGTCAATAAATATATCATTATTACTTCTACTTTTCGAACCAGGACAGTCAACTGTCTTCCTGATATCCACACGCTGGAATGCCTAGGACTACTTCTTTTCTCTGTTTACAGTCACTCCCTAGACATCCCCAAGGCTTTCAATATTATCCAAATAGTTATGACTCTCAAATTTATATTGTCAGGCTCATCTTCATTTGCATTCCAGACTCACGTCATCTACTGCTGACTTGACATTTCCACTTGGCTGTCCCATAGGCACCATATACTTAATTTGCCCAAAATAGAATCTCGGTCTCCCTTCCTCTGCAGCCACAACCTTCCCCTTCTCAGGAAATGGCCCTGCCATTCTTCCAGTTGGTTAGACACCAAACCTTGGAATTATCCCTGTCTCTTTTTTCCCCTTTCATACTCTATATCCAATCCACAGAAACTTCGGTCAACTCTACATCAAAATACATCCAAAATCCAACCACTTCTCACCATATCCTACTCCTTCCATTTTAAGTCCGGGACACCATCATCCCTCAGCTACACTGTAACAAAAACCTCCTGACTGGTCTCCCTACTGCATCCTTGCTCCCTGACAGTTACTGTCCACACAGAGCTGGAATCATCTTTTTAAAACATGAGTCACACTGCTCAGATCAATCCAACGGTTTTCTCTCTCACTCAGATGTGTCTGACTCTTTGCAACCTGAAGGCCTATAGTCCATCAGGCTCCTCTGCCCACGGGATTTTCCAGGCAAGAATACTAGAGTAGGTTGCCATTTCCTTCTCCAGGGGATCTTCTTCACCCAGAGATGGAACCTGGGTCTCCTGCATTCCAGGCAGATTCTTTACCACCTGAACCACCAGGGAAGCCTCCTCACTCAGATAAAAGATGCTTTAAGATCTGGTTCTGGAGTGCCTCTGACCTCATCATCTTCCACTCTCTTGCAGCTTTCTCTGTTCCATCAGCACTGGCTTCCTTGCCACCCATGGAATCCTTTAAGTGCATTCCTACCTCAGGGCCTTTGAATTTGTGGTTCCCTCACCCAGAATGCTTCTCTCCCATATAGCAACATGGTTTCTTTAATGTGTTACTTGCTCAAATATTGCCTAGAAGGCAGGCATTGTATCTCCAGTGTCTAGAATGTGCCTGAAATACAGTAAGGACTCAATAAATGTTGGATGACTGAATGTATTAATTTAAAAGTATCAATATCAGAGGGATGGTATGGGGAGGGAGGAGGGAGGGGGGTTCAGGATGGGGAACACATATATCCTGTGGTGGATTCATGTTGATGTATGGCAAAACCAATACAATATTGTAACATAATTAACCTCCAATTAAAATAAATAAATTTATATTAAAAAAATAAAAGTATCAATAAATATATGTATTCAATCTACAGGTTGAGTTCAGAAGCAGAATTTCATATTCTGCCATTTAAAATTCTATGTAAATTCCCCTCATAAATGCCTCCCTAGTTGGTAGGATTCTGTGTTTAAGTCTCATTCTCTTCTACTAGCCTGAAGTTCAGGAGCAACGGCAGTGAGGAGATACCCCACGTCCAAGGTCAGGAGTGGTGCCTGTGCTTTGCTGGACTGGTCGTGTGGAGATACCCCATGTCCAAGGGTCAGAGAAACCCTAGTAAGATGGTAGGCACTGGAGCGGCTTTGAGGAGATACCCAATGTCCAAAGGCAAAGGAGAAGCCCCAGGAAGATGGTAGGAGGGGCAAATTCGTGTTTAAATCAAATGCCATTCCTGCCAGGGACACTCAGAAGGCTCTAACAAACCTTGTGTGCACCAGGACACATGGACCTCACAGAGACCGAGACAGAACTGTGTTTGAGTATCTCCTGTGAAGGTATCGGTCAGCACTAGTCTGCCGCAGGGACGGGGCTCTGGGTGTGGCTATGGCATAAGTCCTCTTGGAGGAGGTCACCATTAACCCCACCATAGAGCCGCCAGAACTTACACAGGACTTGGGAAATAGACTCTTGGCAGGCACAACAGAACCTTGTGCACCAGAACCCAGGGGAAAGGAACAATGACTCTGCAGGAGACTCGCCTGTGGGTGTCTGGGAATCTCCGGTGAAGGTGTGGGTTGGTGGTGGCCTGCTGCAGGGTTGGGGGCAAGGACTGTAGCAGTACACGCATGGGATCTATTGAAGGAGGTCACCATCATCTTCATTACCTCCACCATAGTTTGGCCCCAGGTAAATAGCAGGGAGGGAACACAGCTCCACCCATCAACAGAAAATAGGATTAAAGATTTACTGAGCATAGTCCAGCCCATCAGAACAAGACCCAGTATCCCCCTCAGTCAGTCTATCCCATCAGGAAGCTTTCAGAAGCCTCTTGTCCTTCTCCATCAGAGGGCAGACAGACTGAAAATCACAATCACAGAAAACTAGCCAATCTAATCACATGGATCACATACTTGCCTAACTCAGTGAAACTATGAGCCATGCCATGTAGGGCCACCCAAGACAGACGGGTCATGGTGGAGAGTTCTGACAAAATGTGGTTCACTGGAGAAGAGAATGGCAAACCACTTCAGTATTCCTGCCTTGAGAACCCCATGAACAGTATGAAAAGACAAAAAGATAGGACATTGAAAGATGAGCTCCCCCCATTGACAGTTGACCAATATGCTATTGCAGACCAGTGGAGAAATAACTCCAGGAAGAAAGACGAGACAGAGCTAAAGTAAAAACAACATCCAGTTGTGGATGTGACTGGTGATAGAAGCAAGGTCTGATGCTGTAAAGAGCAATATTGCATAGGAACCGGGAATATTAGGTCCATGAATCAAGGCAAATTGGAAGTGGTCAAACAGGAGATGGCAAGAGTGAACATCAACATTTTAGGAATCAACAAACTAAAATGGACTGGAATGGGTGAAATGAACTCAGATGACCGTTATATCTACTACCGTGGGCAGGAATCCCTTAGAAGAAGCAGAGTAGCCATCATAGTCAACAAAAGAGTCCAAATGCAGTACTTTGATGCAGTCTCAGAAACAACAGAATGATCTCTGTTCGTTTCCAAGGCAAACCATTCAATATCATGGTAATCCAAGTCTATGCCCCAACCAGTAACGCTGAAGAAGCTGAAGTTGAATGGTTCTACGAAGACCTACCAGACCTTCTGGAATTGACACTCAAAAAGATGTCCTTTTCATTATAGGGGACTGAAATGCAAAAGTAGGAGGTCAAGAAACACCTGGAGTAACAGGCACACTGGGGCATGGAGTACAGAATGAATGAAGCAGGGCAAAGGCTAATAGAGTTCTGCCAAGAGAATGCACCAGTCATAACAAACACCCTCTTCCAACAATACAAGAGAAGATTCTACAGTAGACATCACCAGATGGTCAACACCGAAATCAGATTGATTATATTCTTTGCAGCCAAAGATGGAGAAGCTATATACAGTCAGCAAAACAAGATGGAGAGCTGATCGTGGCTCAGATCATGAGCTCCTTAGTGCCAAATTCAGACATAAGCTGAAAAAAGTAGGGAAAACCATTCAGGTATGACCTAAATCAAATCCCTTACAATTATACAGTGGAAGTGAGAAATGGATTTAAGAGACTAGATCTGATAGATAGAGTGGTAGATGAACTATAGACAGAGTTCGTGACATTGTACAGGAGACAGGGAGCAAGACCATCCCCAAGAAAAAGAAATCAAAAAAAGCAAAATGGCTGTATGAGGAGGCCTTAAAAATAGCTGAGGAAAGAGAAGGGAAAAGCGAAGGAGACGAGGAAAGATATAACCGTTTGAATGCAGAGTTCCAAAGAATAGCAAGGAGAGATAAGAGAGCCTTCCTCAGTGATCAGTGCAAAGAATTAGAAGAAAACAATAGAATGGGAAAGACTAGAGATCTCTTCAAGAAAATTAGAGATACCAAGGGAACATTTCATGCAAAGATGGGCTCGATAAAGGACAGAAATGGTATGGACCTAACAGAAGCAGAAGATATTAAGAAGAGGTGGCAAAAATACACAGAAGAACTATACAAAAAATTTCGTCACGACTCAGATAATAACGATGATGTGATCACTCACCTAGAGCCAGACATCCTGGAATGTGAAGTCAAGTAGGCCTTAGGAAGCATCACTCTGAACAAAGCTAGTGGAGGTGATGGAATTCCACTTGAGCTATTTCAAATCCTCAAAGTTGATGCTATGAAAGTGTTGCACTCAACATGCCAGCAAATTTGGAAAACTCAGCAGTGGCTACAGGACTGGAAAAGATCAGTTTTCATTCCAATCCATAAGAAAGGTGATGCCAAAGAATGCTCAAACTACTGTACAATTGCACTCATCTCACACACTAGCAAAGTCATGCTCAAAATTCTCCAAGCCAGGCCTCAGCATGAACTTCCAGATGTACAAGCTGGATTTAGAAAAGTCAGAGGAACCAGAGATCAAATTGCCAACATCCATTGGATCATTAAAAAAGCAAGAGAGTTCCAGAAAAACATCTACTTTTGCTTTATTGACTATGCCAAAGCCTTTGACTGTGTGAATCACAATAAACTGTGGAAAANATGTTCAAGCTGGATTTAGAAAAGGCAGAGGAACCAGAGATCAAATTGCCAACATCCATTGGATCATTAAAAAAGCAAGAGAGTTCCAGAAAAACATCTACTTTTGCTTTATTGACTATGCCAAAGCCTTTGACTGTGTGAATCACAATAAACTGTGGAAAATTCTGAAAGATATGGGAATACAGACCACCTAACCTGCCTCTTGAGAAATCTGTATGCAGGTCAGGAAGCAATAGTTACAATTGGACACGGAACAACAGACTGGTTCCGAATCAGGAAAGGAGTACATCAAGGCTGTATATTGTCACCCTGCTTATTTAACTTATATGTAGAGTACATTATGCAAAACACTAGGCTGGATAAAGCACAAGCTGGAATAAAGATTGTTGGGAGAAATATCAATAACCTCAGGTATGCAGATGACACCACACTTATGGCAGAAAGTGAAGAAGAACTAAAGAGCTTCCTGATGACAATGAAAGAGGAGAGTGAAAAAGTTGGCTTAAAGCTCAACATTCAGAAAACGAAGATCATGGCATCCAGTTCCATCACTTCATGGGAAAGAGATGGGGAAACAGTGGAAACAGTGTCAGACTTTATTTTGGGGGGCTCCAAAATCACTACAGATGGTGATTGCAGCCATGAAATTAAAAGATGCTTACTCCTTGGAAGAAAAGTTATGACCAACCTAGATAACATATTCAAAAGCAGAGACATTACTTTGCCAATAAAGGTCCGTCTGGTCAAGGCTATGCTTTTCCCAGTAGTCATGTATGAATGTGAGTTGGACTATAAAGAAAGCTGAGTGCTGAAGAATTGATGCTTTTGAACTGTGGTGTTGGAGAAGACTCTTGAGAGTTATTTGGACTGTCAGAGATCAAACCAGTCCATCCTAAAGGAAATCAGTCCTGAATGTTCATTGGAAGGACTGATGTTGAAGCTGAAACTCCAATACTTTGGCCACCTGATGGGAAGAACTGACTCATTAGAAAAGACCCTGATGCTGGGAAAGATTGAAGGCAAGAGGAGAAGGGGACGACAGAGGATGAGATGGTTGGATGGCATCACTGACTCAATGGACATGAGTTTGGATGGCATCACTGACTCATGGGAATTGGGGATGGACAGGGAGGCCTGGTATGCTGCAGTCCATGGGGTTGAAAAGAGTTGGACATGACTGAGCGACTGAACTGAACTGAACTGAACTGAGCCTGAAGTTCCTCATGCAGATTCTCAGTGCCCAGCACAGAGGAGCCCCTCAAGTGTTTGTGGGACTGTAACATCTCAGGGATTTAAAAAACTAATGGGGAGCTTTCCTGGTGGCTCAGTGGTAAAGAATCTGCCTGCCAATGCAGGAGACATTGATCAAAGATTCCGCATGCTATAGAGCAACTAAGCCCATGCCCCAGAACTATTGAGCCTGTGCTCTGGAGCCCAGGAGCTGCAGGTACTGAAGCCTGAGTGCCTAGAGCCTGCGTTCCACAACAGAAGCCACTGCAGTGAGAAGCCTGCACACTGCAACTAGAGAGCAGCCCCCACTCCCTGCAACTAGAGAAAAGTCCACGCAGCTATGAAGACCCAGCACAACCAAAAATAAATAAGCAACGTTTTTGTTTTTTTCTTAAAAAGAACTAATGATGTGACTGCTTTTCAGGGTACTGTGTAGAGTTCATCCCTCAGATACATTTAAGGAGTGAACCCAGTACATTTAAGATGGAGAACTCTCCCACCTCCATCATCCATTCATCTCTGTATTCTTTCAAGGATTCGATCTGATATGTATTGAGCACCTTCTTTGTGAAGGTCTTTAGTTCCCTTGTGGTACAGCTGGTAAAGTATCCGCCTGCAACGCGGGAGACCTGGGTTCAATCCCTGAGTTGGAAACATACCCTGGAGAAGGGAAAGGCTACCCACTCCAGTATTCTGGCCTGGAGAATTCCATGTGCTCTATAGTCCATGGGGTCGTAAAGAGTCAGACACAACTGAGTGACTTTCACTAGTGCCTAAATACTTACTATATCTAAATGACCTGCCCCTTACTGGTCTAAAATGTTATTTCTTGTTCTGACCTCAGTGAAGCTGAGGAACAGCTGGGTACCAGCATCTGTCTAATCCCCCTTCATCCCTTGGCAACTATTAAGACATGCCAGGATGCTCTTTGCTGAGGTCTCTCAAATTTAAAATGGGGACACTGGGTATTCAAAATAGAGGGCCTTGACATTTGCATACCTGCCTCTCCTTTTTCCTGCCTGAAAGAAATGCCTGGTTGCTGACTTTCAGGGTCAGGCATGGACAGCCCATCCTTCCGTAGGGCTGGTATTTGGTTTGGTGGATTGATTTCATAGACAATGGGCACATTTTCATAAGTCATCAGAGCAGGAGGAACCCCCCTTCCTGGAAGCAGTGTGTGGCAGGGATAGGAGCGGAGGTGTCAAACCTCATGTATGGAATTTGAATTCTGGCTTGGAGCAGTTTTTAAAATGTGGGAGAAGAGATGAGGCCAAGTTGAAAACCACACCCCCAAGTCTAGTTGGGAGGGCTACTTTGTAGTCAGGTCTTTAGAATTTCTCTACAATGTCACTGGGATGTGGTATATCTTTCAAACTCTTGCTTTATTTGGAATGAAAAGGTGTCCTTGAAGTGAGTTTCCTGAAACTTTGCTGTGTTATGTAAATACTTCTGTTTTATAATCAAGTCTCCAGGGGGTCTTTTACAGTAGGGCCTTATTTTTAGGTCAAAGGTCAAGAAAGCAAAACAAGGACCAATCAAGATTATGGTTTTACAACAATTATTGACTGTTTTTGTTATCTTCTAAAGAGAGACCGTTTGCAGGGAAAAGGTATGTTTTACTCCAGGAAACTAGAGGCAAAAATTCAGTCTTAAAACAACTCAAAAACTGAACCTAATTCTGTTATGTCAAGAGGGGATTCTTTGAAGCTCTTCTATTGTATGTTAAAGGACTCAGTTTGCACAGAGAGCTATGCATATACAATTTGATTCACCACCAGCTCTGGGGTTTTGTTTTTTTTTGCTGCCTGATTCAGAGCTATTGTTTAAAAGACTATCCATTTGCACAGGGGACTTTAGTAGGGGAAATGGACACAACTGCCTGGAAAGGCGAGCAGGGGCTTCAGGATAGAAAACTGACTCCTGATTCCTATCGGGTGCATTTGCCTGTGAAAGGCCCTATTCAGCTGTCTGGAGGAGGAGTTATGGCCCCAGGCCACACTGTTTGAAGGTGTCCCCAGACCCACAGGTTGGGTGGGGGTGGGGCTGGTTCCTGGTACCCTCCTGGCTTAAACTAGAGCTCCTTTTTTTTTTTCCTCTGGGAGGCTGGCTCAGGCCTCCAGAAATCTGCCTGTGGCTGTTTCTCGTGTCAGGTGCTTCTGTCCTTAGAAAGGAACAGGCCATCAATACCAGGACAGCTTAGTTAGGACACACTGTTTGTAATTTAACTGATATCACATTTCTCCAGATATGCACAGCCTTTCTTCAAAAATATTCTTTCCCCTTGACCTTATCCTTAGAAAGTTACCTTCTTTTGCTATCTTTAAGACATTTGCAGAATCCTGTGTTTATTAACTTAACTTCTCAGCTCCTACTCTGATCCCCTGTCTTCCCAGAAAATCCCAGATCAGAGCTTTCCACACATCTGGTACCCTCAGTCTCCACTGGAGCTACATGGTCTTTACAAGGATGCAAGCAGGTTTGGGGGCTTCCCAGGTGGCTCAGTGGTAAAGAATCCCCCCGGCAATGCAGGAGATGGAAACATGGATTCAAATCCTGGGTCAGGAAGATTCCCTGGAGGAGGAAATGGCCATCCACTCCTGTATGCTTGCCTGGAGAATGCCATGGACAGAGGAGCCTGATGGGCTATAGTCCATGGGGTCCCAAAGAGCCAGACACAACTGAGTGACTGAGCACACACACACAAGTAGGTTTGAGAGGCTTCTATACTGAGTCCCTCAAAGCCCCTGTACAGTCATCACCCATTGATATCAGGCTAAATAAGCACAGTTGTTTGATAGGATATAAATTATCAGGGATAGAAAAGACACACGTTTCAGGGAGTTAACCAACAAGCAAAGACTGCAAATTTATTTCTTAATTCTACCATCAACTCAATGTGTGACCTTGTATCATAAATACAGAGATCCTCAGATAACTTCCCAGGGCTATTTTGAGCAATACACATTGATTGGTTAAGGAATGTAGTGATTACAAATTATTTTGTAAATGCAAAGCTTTATACATATTAAGTAATTCTTCTGCATGACTTACTAATAACTAGACTAAAAGTTATAAAGAGAAGTCTACATTATCTCTATAATAATATATATAATAATATAGTTGCTATGTGTGCTTAGTCACTCAGTCGTGTCCAACTCCTTGTGACCCCATGGACTGTAGCCTGCAAGGCTCCACTGTCCATGGAATTTTTCAAGCAAGAATACTGGCGTGGGTTGCCATTCCCTATTCCAGGGGATCTTCTGGATCCAAGGATCAAACCTGCGTCTCTTGTGTCTCCTGCATTGGCAGGCGAATTCTTTACCACTGTACCAATGGGGAGCCCCAATTAGCCCCATTTAACAATTTCATTTTAATAAATACTCTTCCCCATTTTTCTGTAACACCCACCTGTTAGGGGACCAGACAGGAGCCATGACAGGCTCGACAGGCTACACCAGGCCTAAGCTGCAGGTTCCTGTAAACCTGAGTTATAATTCTAGGAAGCTCCTCCCTGGGGAAGTCCCATTGGTGCCAAACTCGAGCCAATCAGGATTGGGATTTTGATTCAAACCCGAGCCAATGAGATTTTGTAATTTGAAAACCCCGCGCACGTGTACGGCTTAGCCAATCATTACACGCCAGCTATGCTGTTGCAGAGACAAAGAATCACCCATGTAAAAGCAGTTGTAAATCAGAGCTTGGGGCTCTCGTCAAGACTCCACCTGAGCCCTAGCTCGAGCTAGCAATAAACCCCTTTATGCATTTGCATTGCTGTGAGTGTCTTATTTCTCTCAGTTTTGGGGACTCAGACCTCGGGCGTAACACCACCTAGATCTGCAAGTCTCTTAAACCACTGCAGAAAAATTTGGTAATTCTGTTTTATTAAAATCTTCAGTCCATCAGATGAAATAATGAATATTTATTGAGTGATTACTTCAGGCAGTTTCACATATTAAACCATTTAGTTGTTGTTGATCAGTCACTAAGTCGTGTCTGACTATTTAAGACCCCATGGACTGCAGCATGCCAGTCTGCTCTGTCCTCCACTCTCTCTCGGAGTTTGTTCAAATTCCTGTCCATTGAGTTGGTGAAGCTATCTACCCTCTCATTCTCTGCTACCCCCTTCTCCTCCTACCCTCAATCTTTCCCAGCATCAGGGTCTTCACCAATAAGTTGGCTCTTCGCATTAGGTGGCCAAAGTATTGGAGCTTCAGCTTCAGCATCAGTCCTTCCAATGCATATTCAGGGTTGATTTCCTTTAGGACTGACTGGTTTGATCTCCGTGCAGTCCAAGGTACTCTTAAGAGTCTTCAGCACCACAGTTTGAAAGCATCAGTTCTTTGGCGCTCAGCCTTAGGGTCCAACTCTCATATCTGTACACTTACCTCAATCCCAAGAAGTTTGTACTTATTCTTGATTTATGAATTAAGCACAAAGATGCTAAGATACTTGTCCATGGTCACAGTTAGCAAGTGGCAAAAGCTGGCTTGGAAACAGAAGCCTAGATTCAAAGTTTGTGTTCTTAATCAATAAGAAACCCAACTGATGACTGAGAGCAGAGCAACATGTAAAATCCTGTCACTGACTCAAGGAGTAGCCTTGACCACTTTAAGCTAACTGTGTGATTTGGGGTTGCAGTTTCTTCATCTATAAAATGGATGTTCTCCAAGCACCCTGCCAGTTCTGTAATTCTGTATTTTAACAAGTCATCATCTCTTAATAGGAGTCTGGAGGGCAATCACTGTAGCTTCTGGAACAAGTGGGTAGCAAATATTGCAATTTTAGGAATTCAAGAAGAGGAAGTCTACACAAGTTTGGTACTTCATGCAGGAGCCCTGTGATGCCTGAAATCAGAAATTCCAGTGAGACTGCCAGTAGATAAAACTTTTTGGCAAGATACCAGTGTTGCATTTCTAGGGGAAGTGAGAGCTGGCAAGCACTGTGGAGGTGTGGTACGGAGGGGTCATGGACTCACTTAGAATAGAAGGTAGGAAAACTGTCAAAAGAACAAACATAAAAAACAAGTAAAAGTGGCACTGTGTTTCATGAACTTGGATGTGATGCTGGGAAAGAAAGAGAAATTGCAATGTTATCATTCATAAAATACAATTCTTTTAGTAAGGGGAGCATAGAAAGAGCATACAGACTTTGGAATCGGACTGATGCGGGTTTGATCCCACACCAGTATTCTTGCCTGGGAAATCCAATGGACAGAGGATCCTGGTAGGCTATAGTCCATGGAGTCGCAAAACAATTGGACATAACTGAGAACTGAGCACGGCACAGCTGCCACATTTTAGCTTGTGATCTGAGTAAGGGCCTTCATTTTCTTCTTGGTAAAATAGGGATGACACTAACACTGAGCCTAGACTCCATAAATGCTACTTTCCTTTCCAACCAGCCAGGGTTACCTTTCTACCCAAGTCACCACACCCCAGACCTGAGAAAGTCAAAACCCAATGAACTCTTAGCAGTGATGAAAAGCTTTGATCTTAAAAGAGGAATGAAGACATTGTATCCACCCTTGTTTTTCCTTTCAAATTGTACTAGACTCCTCAAGGAGCATCACCCTGGGCTCTGATACTAAGGGATAGGAAGATAGGAATGAGAAACAAGAAAAGCAACCCAAAGTTAGAGGTGACCAGCTTGTGCCCAGAAGGTAAGTACAGGGGTTCCACTAAAAAAAGCTCTAATAGGAATTTCTCCACCTGCATCCAGAGCAGGGCCTGGTATACAGACACTGGCCCACAGGTGACTGGCTCTACCATAGAGAAGGCTGTCAGAGGGAGAGCCTCCATCATCCTTCTTCTCAGACTACCCACAACGGAGGAAAGGGTAACCTTGACGTTACTAAAAGGGAAGAGTGGGACAGGGTGACGCAAGAGAGTCACATAAACAGAGGCAAAAGGGCGAGGTGGGGAGAGAAGATATAGCCTAGCAGTAATAGCTTCCTATTATTGCTGCTGTAACAAGTCACCACAAGTGGTGGTCTAAAACAATAACAGATGACTGTGGGGCTGGAGGTCAGAAATTTAAAGTGGCTGGAGAAGGCCAACCTTCCTTCAGAAGGCTCTAAAAGAAAACTACTTTCTTTGCCTTTTGTAGCTTCCAGAAGCTCCCCATGTCTCGACTCCTGGTTTGAGATTACTCCTATCTCTGCTTCTATTTTCATATCTCCTTCATGGACTCTGACACTCCTGCCGACTTCTCTTAAGAACCCTTGTGATGACGTTGGGTCCACCTGAATAATCCAGCCTCTCCTCCCATCTCCAGAGCCTTAATGTAATCACATCTGCAAAGGCCCTTTTGCCTTGGAAGGTAACATATTCATAGGATCCAGTGATCAGACATCTTTGGAGAAAGCCATTATTCAGCCTACCACACTATCTAAACTTTGATAACCGGAAATCTAATTTATCTCCTTATCAACTTTGTGATCTGGAAACAACTCCCTCAAGCCTAAACCTTGCTGTCTCCATTGGGTAAAGGGAAAGTGACAACATTTTTCTTGATTCTTTTCGGGCTCATAGGGGCCATCTATGTAAGCTGTCCACTACCTGTGCTTCATGTGGATTAAAGGTGCAGTAATGTTGGTTTAGATCTGATAGAGTGCCTGAAGAACTAGGGACAGAGGTTCGTGACACTGTACGGGAGGCAGTGATCAAGACCATCTTCAAGAAAAAGAAATGCAAAAAGGCAAAATGCTTGTCTGAGGAGGCCTTACAAATAGCTGGGAAAAGAAGAGAAGCTAAAGGCAAAGGAGAAAAGGAAAGATATAACCATTTGAATGCAGAGTTCCAAAGAATAGCAAGGAGAGATAAAGCCTTCCTCGGTGATCAATGCAAAGAATTAGAGAAAACAATACAATGGGAAANCCATGAAATTAAAAGATGCTTGCTCCTTGGAAGAAAAGCTGTGACCAACTTAGATAGCATATTAAAAAGCAGAGGTATTACTTATCAGCAAAGGTCCATCTAGTCAAAGCTATGGTTTTTCCAATAGTCATGTATGGATGGGAGAGTTGGACTGTAAAGAAAGTTAAGCACTGAAGAATAGATGTTTTTAAACTGACATGTTGGAGGAGACTCTTGAGAGTTCCTTGGACAGCAAGGCAATCCAACTAGTCCATCATAAAGGNTATTACTTATCAGCAAAGGTCCATCTAGTCAAAGCTATGGTTTTTCCAATAGTCATGTATGGATGGGAGAGTTGGACTGTAAAGAAAGTTAAGCACTGAAGAATAGATGTTTTTAAACTGACATGTTGGAGGAGACTCTTGAGAGTTCCTTGGACAGCAAGGCAATCCAACTAGTCCATCATAAAGGAAATCAGTCCTGAATATTCATTGGAGGGACTGATGCTGAAGCTGAAACTCCAATACTTTGGCTACCTGATGCGAAGAACTGACTCATTTGAAAAGACCCTGGTGCTGGGAAAGATTGAACATGGGAAAAGGGGATGATCGAGGACGAGATGGTTGGGTGGCATCACTGACTCAATGGACACGAGTTTGAGTATGCCCCAGGAGTTGGTGATGGACAGGGAAGTCTGGTGTGCTGTGGTCCATGGAGTTGCAATGAGTCAGACACGATGGAGCGACTGAACTGAACTGAAATGTTTGTTCCCCTCCCTCTTCTAGTACATGACTGAGAGGCATTACAAGGTTAGGCATTGGAGAGGGCACTAGAACTCTTGGGAGCTGTCACAGGCCTGATTTCTGAGAAAACAGACATTGGGACTGGGATTTGTATGCAGGAAGTTTATTGGTTTGTGGTCTCAGGATCAATACTTGTGGAGTATGTGGAAAGTTGAATTGGGTGGCAAGAGGAATGATCAACTGTAATGGAGATGTAAGCCTCAGCCTACCCAGTGGGCAACCCAGAGTTGACTCAGGTTAGGGTGAGGGGCTGAGCTTCTTCTATATACCTGAAGGAAGTCATTATCCATGAGTTGCCTGGGGAGGGGCATGATGTTGGCCAAGGTGGTTCTCTCCCACCAAGGGTATCTCTGGAGAGCACTCAGCAGCAGTCGATGCTTCCAGTAGCTGGGTGAATGCATGCCCCAGTCCTGCAGTAGAGACCTGGGGAACATACCTTGCTATCTGCCACAGCAGCTAACCCTTCTGTCTTATTGAGTGAAGACCAGAGAGAGAACAGGCCGTAAGAGTCCTGACAGACTGTGCAGCTCACAGGTTCAGAGGCTCTGAGCTTGTGCTTTCAAGCAGGTAAGCCTGACTTCAAATCTCTTTTCCACTTCTTCCTGTTGTGTGACTTAGGGAAATCACTGTACCTCTCTGTGTCTCTGTTTCCTCATTTCTAGTTTAGAGGGTGATAGTATTTATCTTAGGATTGTTGTAAAGATTAAACAGATAGTCAATACAGAATTCTCAGCACTGTGCCTAACATCTGGTGAATCCCATATGTGTTAGGTTTTGTGGTTAACAATATTCTCATACCTCCTTTCCTACTTTATTCTTTCAACCCAAACCCAAATGTTTCACATGTGAGCTAGAAAGGAGAGGGAAGAATCCTACAAGAATACCCAACATGCTGCTGCTGCTAAGTTGCTTCAGTCATGTCCGACTCTGTGCGACCCCATAGACGCCAGCCCACCAGGCTCCCCTGTCCCTGGAATTCTCCAGGCAAGAACATTGGACTGGGTTGCCATTTCCTTCTCCAGTGCAGGAAAGTTAAAAGTGAAAGTGAAATCACTCAGTCGTGTCTGACTCTTAGCGACCCCATGAACTGCAGCCTACCAGGCTCCTCTGTCCAAGGGATTTTCTAGGCAAGAGTACTGGAGTAGGGTCCCATTGCCTTCTCCGATACCCAACATGACTTAAAGACATATATCACTCGGGACTTCCATGGTGGTCCAGTGGTTAAGACTGCGCTCCCAATGTAGGGGACTTGTGTTGGATCCCAGGTCAGGGAAGTAGATACTACATGCCACAATTAAGACCTGGCACAGCCAAATAAATAAATAAGTAATTTTTAAAAAGGCATATCACTAAAGCTAGGGTCAGGATTGAGGCTAGAGAGTGAGAAGTATTAACAGCACACCCCGGCTTTCCTGGTGGCTCAGAGGTAAAGAATCCACCTGCCAATGCTCCAATGCTGGAGACAGTGCTCAGTCCCTAATCTGGGAAGATCCCTCATTATTCAGAGCAACTAAGCCCATACGTCACAACTACTGAGCCTGAGAGCGGCAACTCCTGAGCCCATGTGCCCTAGAGCCTGTGTTCTGCAACAAGCGAAGCCATCACAATGAGAAGTCTGTGTATTGCCACTGGAGAGTAGCCCCTGCTTGCCACACTATAGAAAAGCCCTTGAAGCAACAAAGACCTAACTCAGCCAAAAACAAATATACAAATAAATAAATTAATTTCAAAAAAGAGCAAAGATTTGGAGCCAAGCTGCCTTAGTGAGACTCCAGGCCACTCACAAACTAGCTGGATGACCTTGGAGGGTCACTGGGGGAATTAAATGACATCACACAAGTACAGCTCCTAGGACACTGCCTGACACATATAGGAACTGGGTGCTAAGTTCCTTCAGTCATGTCCAACTCTTTTCAACCCTATGGACTGTAGCCTACCAGGCTCCTCTATCCATGGGGATTCTCCAGGCAAGAACACTGGAGTTGGTCGCCATGCCCTCCTCCAGGGGATCTTCCCAACCCAGGGATCAAACCCATGTCTCTTATGTCTCCTGCACTGGCAAGTGGATTCTTTACCACTAGTGCCACCTGGAAGCCCATAGGAGCCATGTGTGGTTGCCATAATCATTCTTAGGCTACTACATATTCACAAAGGCAACTTGAAGAGAAGAAGCCCTTGAATTAGACCTTGCAGTTTTCCCAAGAAGTTTAAAATCTTTAGATATCCTGACTGAATTCTTGAAGTTGGCTACAAACTCTGTTTCATGTTAGTAGATTAGCTCTCCACTAGCACTGATTCCCTGGATTAAGCATTTAATCTTTTACAACTGTAACCAGGTTGTCAAAGAGGGTGATGCTAACTTTAGTTTGAGCTGGGATTGGATGGAGAAAAAGGAGCTTAAGAAAGATGACTCCAGGGATCAGCTAAAGGGATTGGTGTTCTTTGAGGATCCTGGGCCTCCCTTCAAGGTAAAATAAGGGTTGGTAAGATAGACTAAACCTTTTATGAATTTTATGCCTTTTTCTTAGTTCCTTTTCCACTTGGAATGTTAAAACTTGAGGAACTTCAAATACTCTAACCCTAATACCTCTGCTCCAATACTTTGGCCACCTGATGTGAACAGACAACTCACTGGAAAAGACCCTGATGCTGGGAAAGATTGAGGGCAGGAGGAGAAGGATGTGACAGAGAATGAGATTGGTTGGATGGCATTACCAAATCAATGGACATTTTGATCAAGCTCCAGGAGGTGGTGAAGGACAGGGAAGCCTGGCGTGCTGCAGTCCATGGGGTCATAAAGAGTGGGACACGCCTGAGAGACTGAACAACAACAACAATACCTCTGCTACTTTCTCTTGTATTGATGTTCTCCAATTTTCTTTCTCCCGAGTCCAAACCCACACCGGAAAGGGTTACAGAAGATGTGACTGATCAGAGCAAAGCTGGGACCACACTATTGAGTTAGGAGGCAGAGAGGGGGCTTCAATAGACTATCTCCTTGCAGAGGTTCTGGACTGAGAGTTCTTACCCTGTCTTCCACTCTCTCTCCTTATTCCTCTCTCTGTATCACAGATATTTATCTTGATTTTTTCTTTTCAAATATGCTTCATTTTCAAGCCCAGCTTGTTGGGAACACTGTCCCATTGGGCCCAGGCTGGCTTCACTGTATTCCTATCACACAGAGCAAAAAAATTAGCCACAGAAAACCTAAGTCACCAAGTCAGTTTGTTGGACTCGTTTAACTTTTCTTCAAGACCAATTCCTCATTAGTTTTATTTAGTTAAGAGTCACAATGAGGCTTCCCCTGCAACTATGGTGTCAGCTTTTTCTTTTTAAAGTAAGTAAGCAACAAAACAAATGTGCAAAGTATTTTGATAAGAAGAACGATCATGCTGTCTGTATCTCTCAGATTCTGAAGAACTCCTAGTGACCCAAGTTTTTGGCATTAAGGGAGATACTCAGCAGGCAGAACCATGGCCCTGATTTTTATCTTTGTGGATTTAAATTCAGTGAAATTCAGCTCACAGAGTTATTACTCGGCTGGAGTGGACTGTCCATTTCCTGTACTGACTTTTCATATCAGAAGGCAAGGTTGACTTTAAATCTTGTGATTTTTATTTCCCAGAAAAAATGAGAATAGATAAGCAAAGAGAGTCATATGACTTGAGGGGAAATCCTCCCAATCAAAATGTATCTGAAATAATGCCCTTCTTTCTGTCTCTAATACCTCTCTCTTAGGGCAGTCAACAATTACCTTCAACTGAGACTATTGCTTACAATGACCTCCTAATTTACCTCTCTGTGTCAATGCTTGTTGGACTCCTGTGTGTTTTATTCCACACACAATGGCCAAGGTGATTTTCAAAAAGTGTAAATTAAATTATGTCATCCCTGGTGGCTTAGCGGTAAAGAATCTGTCTGCTACGAGGGAGATGCAGGTTCAATCTGTAGGTTGGGAAGATCCCCTGCAGAAGGAAATGGCAACCCACTCCAGTATTCCTACCTGGGGAATCCCATGAACAGAGGAGTCTGGCGGGCTACAGTCCCTGGCATCACAAAGTGTTGGACACAGCTGAGCAACTAAACAACAAACAACACGACTAAAATCTTTAGTAATTTCCTTTGCACTTTAGGTAAATCTGAAATCCTTTCTGTGGATCCATGGCACTGACTGTCCCTGGAGGCTCAATCTACTATTTCCTAGCCCTACTAGACTTCAATTCCTTAAGTAAGATCTTTCAGGCCTCAGGGCCTTTGAACATGCTATTTTGTTTATTTAAAAAAATCTTCCCTCCATCCTGTTCTTCTCTTACAAGTGGCTCTCCTTTTTCATTCTTTAGACTTCACCTTAAATGTCACTTCTTCAGGCAGAACTTTCCAGACTATCCTATTTAAACTAGATTTCTCATTCTGGTCATTAGTCTCTATTTTAGTCTTTTTATAGCATTTATCATGGTTGCACAGTGTTAAAGAGTCTGCTTGGTTCAATCTCTGGGTTGGGAAGATCCCCTGGAGTCTACCCACTCCAGTATTCTTTCCTGGAGAATCCCATGGACGGGGAACCTGGTGGGCTACAGTCCATGGGGTCGCAAAGAGTCGGATGCAACTGAGCATGCACATTATTATTATTATTTACTTTTATTTTTTCTGATTTATTTTCTGCTTGCTGAACTTGAGTGTAGAGGGCTAAAACCATGCTTTTCTTATTCATCATTGTATTCTTCTTGTGTAGCAAGGTACTTGCCACAAAGTAGGAACTCAACAAATATCTATTATATCAAGACTTTGTTCTGATAGGTGGTTTTTTAAAAGGCTACATTTTCCAGGAAGTAGTATGCTTTGGGCCAGCTGATGTGAAGAGCCAACTCACTGGAAAAGACCTGGTGCTGGGAAAAATTGAAGGCAAAAGGAGAAGAGGGTGGCAGAGGATGACATGGTTAGATGGCATCACTGACTCAATGGACATGAATTTGAGCAAGCTCCGGGAGATGGTGAACTACAGGGAAGGCTGATGTGCTGCAGTCCATGGAGTTGCAACGTGCTGCAAATGACTGAGCGGCTGAACAACAACAAAAAAGTCTTCTTTAATACATTTTTAATTTTATTAAGCTCTATATGACTCTGATGATGGGAGGGATTGGGAGCAGGAGGAGAAGGGGACGACTGAGGATGAGATGGCTGGATGGCATCACTGACTCGATGGACGTGAGTCAGAGTGAACTCTGGGTGTTGGTGATGGACAGGGAGGCCTGGCGTGCTGCCGTTCATGGGGTCGCAAAGAGTCAGACACGACTGAGCGACTGAACTGAACTGTATGACATTCTGATGTCTCTATTAAAATCACCTAGCTCTCAATTTCATTGAGATTATTTCCATTCCCCAGTTCTCATGCTTTCTTGTCTCATCCTTTATGGACTTTATGAATACGAATGTTTGCTCGAATGTCAGCACACTTTGTTCTGTTCACTGCTGCAGCTTCAACATCTAGAACAGTGGTTGGCACATATATGTACTGCTGTGACATAAAGGCTATCCAGGGGGAAAGTTCTAACCTGATGTACTAAAACTATAGACACACAGAACCATGGTTCTCACAATATAGAGTTTGCAAACTGGTACTGTATATAACCCATGCCCTCCTGCAGGGGGTTTTCCTGACCTAGGGATTGAATCCGTGTCTCTGTACTGGCAGGTGGGTTCTTTACCACAAGCACCACCTGGGAAGGCCTTAAATGAGTTTCCTATATTTAAAAGTTGGGATATCACACAAAAATCCTGACTCCAAGCTTTCTTGAAAAGCCAGAAGATCTAGCCACATGGAAACCTCTGCCATGTGGCACGAGGGGCTGAGGTTGGCAAGCAGCTGCCCTTTTTGGAAGTTCATGTCCCCTCCATTTGCTTTTTACCAACAATTCGTGTTGACCCAAGGATCCTGGGGATCCTGCCCCATTGCAGTCATCCTGAAAATAAGTGGGATTTTAAAACTAGATAAGTACAGAATTTCAGCAGCAAACCCTTCAGGAATGTAGAATCGACTCAGGGAATATTTGTGCAAGATTGCAATGCGGTAGGCCTGACTGGTCCTTCAGAGATTCTTCCAAAGTTCTCTGCCAGTGGTGTAGTAGGTTATTTATTACTACAGTAATAAATAATAGAAATTTTTTGCTCGTCTTGAGATTTTCTTTGTTGTTAAATTCTAGGCATTGTGTAAGAAGCTGAATGGATTTCTTCCTCTTAGGATCCAGCTAACTCAGCTAATAAAAGTTATTCAAGGATACCCCATGTTCCCAAAGAAAGGAGGGAAAAAATGAGCATGATTTAAACCTTGCCTGGGCCATATGCCTTGACAGTTGACAAACAGCTTGTACCTGGACAAGTCAAAGTGTTTATTGTATCGATAGATGATGAGTCAGCAGCAGAGGATCACCATCACCATCGTCATCATCATTACTGATGGAATCTGAGTTTTAATACAGGCATTTGAAAACAAGTGAAGTGCCCATACAATGTAACCAATTGTTCAAAGTTGACATAAAAAGGTTCAAGTCACATTTGATCAGCAAGTACTTTAGCCTTGTCTATGTAATCAGGGTCAATTTGACAAGGGATTTACTAGATCTAGAAATGAAGAGTTATTGGCCTAAGCAAATCTGGGCTGATTTCAAAATGATATTTATGTTTATGATAAGCACTTGGCTTTTAGAGCGTTATTTTTCGCTTCTATCCTCTTTTGTTTTGGTCACTATGGGGAAAAAAATAGGACTGATGAGGGTAAAAACATCCAAGTACTGCAGAGTTTGATTTCACTTAGCAATTAGATACATTTTTATAAGTGCTACTAATTGTCCCCTAAAATAAACTAGAAGGCTATGAAAATGGATGTCACAGTCTAAAATTACTCATCTATTTCAAAATCTAATTCATAGCTTCTACTTAAATGTTTACAGATTATAGTAAAAAAAAACTATTAAAATTATACAATGTGTAAGTATAATTTATGAGGAATGTATCATTCATGATTTAATTAAGTATCTCATTGCAGCTGTTCGGGTTCATTTCTGAACAAAAATATCCTGCATCCAGCAGTACTATTAAAGACCAAAAGTTTTACCATGACAAGGTTTGCTTTCCCTTCACCTTTATTTTTTTTTCTAAAAGTGTGAAAAAGAATCAAGAATCTAGGAAGCTGGAAGAGAACACTTTAAAATGTGGAAAAAATTAATAGAAGAGTAGCAGTGCTCCATGTTCAAGCCCAGAGCCTTGGAATGGAATTATTGTGGAGTTCCTGGTATGGCCCGCATTGGCTCCCCAGCCTAGAACAGCCGAACTTAAGAATCACTGAGAATCGTTGATAGGGCTTACTAAAAATATACATGTGTCCAGAGCCTCGGACTGCTTAGTGCTAGGTTAGCACCTAAAAATCTGTAGTTGGCAAGGTTCTCAGGTGTATCTGATGATCCATATAAAGGGAGTGCTAGTCTAGTTCCAGGGGCTTTGAGAAATAGTAGAGGGACCTGAAATGTATCCATCATCCTGTTATCCAGTAACTTCAAGTGAGCCTGGAATCTATTATGTTCTGAACCAGGTAAGAGACCTCTAGGCTAGTTCAGTCCTTACATTCCAGAGTCTCAGATTCCAATGCCGAATCCAAAGTGAATGATGATAAGGGGACTGGAGATCAGAGGGCTTGGGATCTACTCTTCTTTTTGCCTCCAACTAACTGTGTAAACGGAGAAGGCAATGGGACCCCACTCCAGTACTCTGGCCTAGAAAATCCCTTGGACAGAGGAGCCTGGTAGGCTGCAGTCCAAGGGATCGCTAAGAGTCGGACACGACTGAGCAACTTCACTTTCACTTTTCACTTTCATGCACTGGAGAAGGAAATGGCAACCCAGTCCAGCGTTCTTGCCTGGAGAATCCCAGAAACAGGGGAGCCTGGTGATCTGCCGTCTATGGGATCACACAGAGTCGAAAATGACTAAAGCAACGTAGCAGCAGCAACTGTGTAAAATCAATTTCACCTGCTTTATATCCATCTATAAAATAAAGGAGGTGGACAAAGTGGTCCCTAAGACCAGGATATAAAATGGTCATCTGACTTAAAATGGACTGGAATGGGTGAATTTAATTCAAATGACCATTATATCTCCTACTGTGGGCACGAATCCCTCAGAAGAAATGGAGTAGCCATCAACAAAAGAGTCTGAAATGCAGTACTTGGGTGCAATCTCAAAAGCGACAGAATGATCTCTGTTCGTTTCCAAACAAACCATTCAATATCATGGTAATCCAAGCCTATTCCCCAACCAATAATGCTGAAGAAGCTGAAGTTGAACGGTTCTATGAAGACCTACAAAACCTTTTAGAACTAACACCCAAAAAAGATGTCCTTTTCATTATTGGGGACTGGAATGCACAAGTAGGAAATCAAGAAACACCTGGAGTAATGGGCAAATTTGGCCTTGGAATGCCGAATGAAGCAGGGCAAAGACTAATTAGAGTTTTGCCACGAAAATTCACTGGTNCAATACAGTAATGTAAAGTAAAATAAAGTAAAAAAAAAAAAAATCCATAGACAGTAAAAAAATAAAAAATTTTTTAAAAAGCCAAGTGAGCAAGGTTTGGTTCTGTCTCTGTATAATAAAGGGGTTTGTTAAGAAAACTGACCACGTAAAGCAATAGTTTCTCTGTTTTTTTTTCTGTGAAATATAAGAATGGTGTTGGCATGAGCAACACAGCCCATGTGCAATGCCTGGCTTCATCTCTGAGACCCCACCCCTGCCTTTTCTCTCAAGAAAACATATTGAAATATGTGTGACCATGATATTATTGTGATAACCTTAAGTCTTCCTCCAGTTCAGTTCGGTTCAGTCACTCAGTCCTGTCTGAGTCTTTGCAACCCCATGAACTACAGCATGCCAGGCCTCCCTGTCCATCACCAACTCCCGAAGTTTACTCAAACTCAAGCCTTCCTTGGTTTATTTTTAAAAGTCAGTCATTTACAAACTTTTGTATTTTTTACTATGATTGATATTAGGTTGCTTTTGACATAACACTGTACCCTGTTGAGACCAGCTGATGTAAATACTTAAGGGAGAATGTTTCAGCTAATTATTAACTAAGTTGTTTAGAAAACTTGTCTAGTGTTTGTAGTATTAACATGCCAACTTTACTCTTTCTTTTCAGTTCTAAGAAGAGGAACAGAACCATAATTCAGTAGTACTGAGAGCCTGGACTGAAGTCACTATATATATGGGAAACCAAGCCAAGTGAGCAAGGTTTCGCCACTTCATTATCTAGAAGTTGTTTGTCTTGTGTCCCCCCTCACAAATTCAGGCTGACCTTCCTAATCTGGTCAAACAAACAATATTTTACTGACTACTGAACGTTTTTAGAAAGTTCAAGTTACTTGACACTGATGCTCTTTTCATTCCAAGGTTGTTGATGTAGATCCCTCAGCTCCACAGTGCTTAATCCCTGGCTGCAGGTTGCAAACTACAAATGCTGGGTAATACCTTCTTTAGGCCACTTAGGGATTTATCTAATATTTCGCCTGCAATTTTTGCCTCTTGAATGATAGATCTATCTGATAGGATTTACAGAAGCAAGTGATACTTAATGAAAGGTCATAAGGAAATGTTTTTCATGCCAACATCACACAGAATACATGGGAATGAGGCCCTAAAGTTTTAGAGTATTGTGCTGTGCTGTCGATGCCTTATATTGATTGTTCTGGTACTGCAGAGTCTTTTTAAGAAAGACTTTAAGGATGTGAGCCTGTATCCTACATGTGTGGAATTGCCTGGGAACCGAGCAATGAATTAAAGATGGCACAGCTCCCTTTGCTTAACATTTCCTATTTTTTCAGAGGGTTTGTTTTGCAACTTTAATAGTATTAATCTACACAACATTTTACTTTTTATTCAGAATTTATATCAGAATCAAGCTAATAAATTAAAGATGAGTTAGTTCATTGTTGGGTGGTTTAACATGGACCTAGTATGTTAATCCTGATGTGCTTGTTACTAGGATTTAAAATTTNTTTGGCATCATTCCTTCCAAAAAAGTCCCAGGGCTAATCTCCTTCAGAATGGACTGGTTGGATCTCCTTGCAGTCCAAGGGACTCTCAAGAGTCTTCTCCAACACCATGGTTCAAAAGCATCAATTCTTCAGTGCTCAGCTTTCTTCGCAGTCCAACTCTCATATCCATACATGACCACTGGAAAAACCATAGCCTTGACTAGACGCACCTTTGTTAGTGGTGGGTAAATCTCTGAGGCCCACATTTTTTGCTACATATAGGTTTAGACAGTAAGTAAAACATAATTAATTCTAACCATCAGCTATAATTAGAAAGGCAAGTGCATCAATAGTTGAATGGATAAAGAAGATGTATATATATACAATAGATTACTACTCAGCCACAAAAAATGAAATAATTCCATTTGCAACAACATGGATGAACCTAGAGATTTTTTTACTCAGTGAAGTTAGAGAAAGACAAATACCATTTGATATCACTTATTTGTGGAATCTAAAGTATGACACAAATGAACTTATTCATGAAACAGAAACAGACTCTCAAAAATAGAAAGCAAATTTATGGTTATCAAAGAGGAAAGGGGGTAGAGGAGTGACAATTTAGGACTTTGGGGTTAACAGATACAAGCTCCTATATATGAAATAGAAAACAACAAGGTCCTACTGTGTGGCACTGGGAGCCATATTCAACATCCTATAATAAACCAAAACGCAAAGAATATGAAAAAGTATACACACTCACACATATATATATCTGAATCATTTTGCTGTACACCAGAAATTAAGACAACATTGCAAATCAACCATACTTCAATTAAAAAAAAAATACCCTGGAGAAGGAAATGGCAACCCACTCCAGTACTCTTGCCTGGAGAATCCCGTGGAGGGAGGAGCCTGGTAGGCTGCAGTCCACGGGGTCGCAAAGAGTCGGACACGACTGAGCAACTTCACTTTCTTGGTGCACGGGAATGAGCCAGAGAGATGATATGGGGTGGGAGGTGGGAGGTGGTTCAGGATTGGGAACTCATGTACATCTGTGGCGGATTCATGTCAATGTATGGCAAAACCAATACAGTAATGTAAAGTAAAATAAAGTAAAAAAAAAAAAAATCCATAGACAGTAAAAAAATAAAAAAATTTTTAAAAAGCCAAGTGAGCAAGGTTTGGTTCTGTCTCTGTATAATAAAAGGGTTTGTTAAGAAAACTGACCACGTAAAGCAATAGTTTCTCTGTTTTTTTTTCTGCGAAATATAAGAATGGTGTTGGCATGAGCAACACAGCCCATGTGCAATGCCTGGCTTCATCTCTGAAACCCCACCCTTGCCTTTTCTCTCAAGAAAACATATTGAAATATATATGTGTGACCATGATATTATTGTGATAACCTTAAGTCTTCCTCCAGTTCAGTTCAGTTCAGTCACTCAGTCCTGTCTGAGTCTTTGCAACCCCATGAACTACAGCATGCCAGGCCTCCCTGTCCATCACCAACTCCCGAAGTTTACTCAAACTCAAGCCTTCCTTGGTTTATTTTTAAAAGTCAGTCATTTGCAAACTTTTGTATTTTTTACTATGATTGATATTAGGTTGCTTTTGACATAACACTGTACCCTGTTGAGACCTGCTGATGTAAATACTTAAGGGAGAATGTTTCAGCTAATTATTAACTAAGTTGTTTAGAAAACTTGTCTAGTGTTTGTAGTATTAACATGCCAACTTTACTCTTTCTTTTCAGTTCTAAGAAGAGGAACAGAACCATAATTCAGTAGTACTGAGAGCCTGGACTGAAGTCACTATATATATGGGAAACCAAGCCAAGTGAGCAAGGTTTCGTCACTTCATTATCTAGAAGTTGTTTGTCTTGTGTCCCCCCTCACAAATTCAGGCTGACCTTCCTAATCTGGTCAAACAAACAATATTTTACTGACTACTGAACGTTTTGAGAAAGTTCAAGTTACTTGACACTGATGCTCTTTTCATTCCAAGGTTGTTGATGTAGATCCCTCAGCTCCACAGTGCTTAATCCCTGGCTGCAGGTTGCAAACTACAAATGCTGGGTAATACCTTCTTTAGGCCACTTAGGGATTTATCTAATATTTCGCCTGCAATTTTTGCCTCTTGAATGATAGATCTATCTGATAGGGTTTACAGAAGCAAGTGATACTTAATGAAAGGTCATAAGGAAATGTTTTTCATGCCAACATCACACAGAATACATGGGAATGAGGCCCTAAAGTTTTAGAGTATTGTGCTGTGCTGTCGATGCCTTATATTGATTGTTCTGGTACTGCAGAGTCTTTTTAAGAAAGACTTTAAGGATGTGAGCCTGTATCCTACATGTGTGGAATTGCCTGGGAACCGAGCAATGAATTAAAGATGGCACAGCTCCCTTTGCTTAACATTTCCTATTTTTTCAGGGGGTTTGTTTTGCAACTTTAATAGTATTAATCTACACAACATTTTACTTTTTATTCAGAATTTATATCAGAATCAAGCTAATAAATTAAAGATGAGTTAGTTCATTGTTGGGTGGTTTAACATGGACCTAGTATGTTAATCCTGATGTGCTTGTTACTAGGATTTAAAATTTATTATTATTATTTTTCTGCCTTGTAGCTGTGGTTAGACAGCAGCAATAAATCAGAACAAAAAATGAAGGTATTGGGGCTTTAGGGAAAACATGTATTAGAAAAAATTGGCTTGGCACTAAGGGCTGTATTGCATTAAGATGGATTTTAGAGATACAGAGGTAAGAGAATGCAGACAAATAAATTGCATAAATAATCTGAGAAATAACAAGTCTGTACAGACCCTGAGTAACCCTGTAAGCTACCATCAACAGGACTTCCTAATTCCTGTTCAAGCAGACCAAACAGGTACACTCTACTTAAACAAATAGCCAGGAGAAATGGGGACCTGCTAATACTAGGGAAAGTGGGAGGAACAGATAAAGCTCTTTAGAATAGCCCAAAGGATTGGAATAATAGAAGTCAGCGTAGGAGTCTGACATAGCATCTTCTGTGAATAGGGCTTTATTGCCACTCCAGGCAGTGATACTGCAAACATACACTAAGACAACCAGAAACTGGGAGCCTCACAGTGCAACTTGTGCCTGAGAATGCAGTTCTCTGCAGTAGGGAATTTGTGTTGGCAGCCTGAATACAGAGAAGACAGGAAAGAACATTTAGATAAGACAGAACATGTGAATACAAGACATGGTGTAAAAGGTGGAGTTGATGGGAATAAGATAGGACCATTCTAGGGCCCCAAGGAAGTGCAAGGACACCAGAAAATGCCAAACGATCAAACAGTGCAAAAGAGACTTCTCCTAGCAGCCAGCATGGTACCTGAACTGAGAGACCCACATGTTCTGAAATAGATTATTTTCAACTGAAACATAAAAGCTCTGTAGATGTGAAGAGACAGCTTGTTTGAAGCCCTGAACTGGCTTTTGTGGTGCAGATATATCTGTTTTTTATCTGATTCCTTCATTCAGGCATGCATCAGTATGCAGGAAACAGCCTGGTCCCCATTCTTATCTTTGATGTTCGCCTGGAGCTCTTTNCATGTTCTGAAATAGATTATTTTCAACTGAAACATAAAAGCTCTGTAGATGTGAAGAGACAGCTTGTTTGAAGCCCTGAACTGGCTTTTGTGGTGCAGATATATCTGTTTTTTATCTGATTCCTTCATTCAGGCATGCATCAGTATGCAGGAAACAGCCTGGTCCCCATTCTTATCTTTGATGTTCGCCTGGAGCTCTTTTGGTTGGTTCACCGACCAAATCTATCTATCATCTTGACCTTTCTTTCTCCCACCCTTTTTAATTCACCCTTCTTCAGCTTCCCCCACAGGTTGTATCTGACAGGATATGACTGGTAAACCACTGGTGGTTATCTCCAAGATAATAGTAAGCAATATTGACCACACTATCCCATGCAGCCTGGTTGAGTTCTGTTAATTGTCATTAAAAATGGGCATATTTCTTTGGCTTCATGGGTTTGCAAGAGCTGAAAGCCCCAGTTCAAGTAGAGGTTAACACCTTTTTGACCCTTTTCCCTTCCCTCTTATTCAAATAAGAATAATATGTGGACTAAAGGTCCATATAGTCAAAGCTATGGTTTTTCCTTGGAAGGAAAGTTATGACCAATCTAGATAGCATATTCAAAAGCAGAGACATTACTTTGCCAAAAAANGGCAGAAAGTGAAGAGGAATAAAAAGCCTCTTGATGAAGTGAAAGAGGAGAGTGAAAAAGTTGGCTTAAAGCTCAACATTCAGAAAACGAAGATCATGGCATCCGGTCCCATCACTTCATGGGAAATAGATGAGGAAACAGTGGAAACAGTGTCAGACTTTATTTTTGGGGGGTCCAAAATCACTGCAGATGGTGACTGCAGCCATGAAATTAAAAGACACTTACTCCTTGGAAGAAAAGTTATGACCAACCCAGATAGCATATTCAAAAGCAGAGATATTACTTTGCCAACTATGGTCCATCTAGTCAAGGCTGTGGTTTTTCCAGTAGTCATGTATGGATGTGAAGAGTTGGACTGTGAAGAAGGCTGAGCGCCAAAGAATTGATGCGTTTGAAATGTGGTGTTGGAGAAGACTCTTGAGTGTCCCTTGGACTGCAAGGAGATCCAACCAGTCCATTCTGAAGGAGATCAGCCCTGGGATTTCTTTGGAAGGAATGATGCTGAAGCTGAAACTCCAGTACTTTGGCCACCTCATGCAAAGAGTTGACTCATTGGAAAAGACTCTGATGCTGGAAGGGATTGGGGGCAGGAGGAGAAGGGGACGACCGAGGATGAGATGGCTGGATGGCATCACTGACTCGATGGGCGTGAGTCTGAGTGAACTCCGGGAGTTGGTGATGGACAGGGAGGCCTGGTGTGCTGTGATTCACGGGGTCACAAAGAATCAGACATTACTGAGCGACTGAACTGAAGACCAGGATTGCAAATTGGTAGCCTCAGGCCACATGCAGCCTGCAGATTGACTTCTCTACATGATGTTTGAAAATAAAAGTTGGTTAGTTTCCCAATAGTGAGATCCCTTGGCCCCAAATCTAGATTTTCAGCTTCTCTTATAAAGTTGGAAATTCTGAGCAAAAACGGGCCCTTGATTCCTACCCAGGAACTGTTGCCTGGTAGGGTAGGGTTTGTTCCTTTTAAAAGGGCTATAGCCTCTTATATCCCAAAGGTAATCACACCTCCTACCCACCAGTCTGCTCTTACTTTTGTTTCTGCTGGGTGCCTGGAGATTATGCAGCTGTTGATTCTTGCCTCAAGGTCATTCTCAAGACTAACAACCTTTGTCTGTAGACTACCTCCTAGGAGTGAGTCCTTTAACCAGGCTTAAGTCTAACTGGTACCTCAGCAGCTACTCGGTCCTCCTTAAATTTTGAGTCAGGAAAGCAATCTCTGCTGTTCCATTTTTAGGGCCTAGGGAGTCTTTAAGAGAGAAACAAGAGAGTAGGAGCCTGAAGGAATGTGGCGGCTGCTTCTTCATAAAGGATCTGAAAAGCTGAAATTTCTCTGTTTACAAATTCCTAACTGCAATATACCCAAGTGGGCTTTATTTATGCCAAATGTTTGTATCATGGGTTATGTGCTGTTCCACCAAGAGTAAAGACATTGCTAAATTGCCAGGTTTTTGCAAATTATAATGAAAATTGTATGGCACTGAGTCCAAAATCCTTGTACCAATATAATAATTACTGTATGACTGGAGTTACTGAAAGGAAGTGGCTTTTCCGGGAAAACAAAAGTGGGAAAAGTTCTTTTTTGCTTTTTAAGCATCTTTAGCCTAAAGGTGGGATAGTTGGGGTTGAGGGACTCGGGAAAATGCTGTTTACCATCAAGATATAAACTTGATGGTAAAGGAATCAGATCTCACAGTTATTGGTGGAAATGACCTATTCAAGACATTTTTTTTCATACCACTTACTCCTAAACACCTTCAAAATACACCAAATGCAAAAAGTGGCCAGTGTAGACAATAATCTCAGCTGCCTCAGGCAAATTAGTGCCCAAAACACACCCCCTATGATCAATTCATTCAAGTCAAACATTTCTTGGTTCCCAATTACAGGCATAATTCTATGTTATAAAAATTGGATAAAATTTGAGCCCAGAAACTAGTATATACTATAAATATCTATGTAAGTGACCAAAAATACCTATTAGATGTTTTAAAGGATTCTATTGTTGAGAAAAGAATGGGAAAAGGGTATTATTTAGGTTGGGCCCAGAAGGATGGGTTGAAATGGATAGTAAAATGACAAGAGTCATTTAGGTAAAGGGCCTAACAATAGCACACATGTTTGAGAAGCCTTGAATGGTCTGCCATGACTGGAATGAAAGCTTCTTGGGTGATGAGGGAAATAAAAAGAAGTGAGAATTGGCAAGAAATAAGGCTAGAAAGCTAAATTACAGCCAAATCTAGAAGGGTTTGAATGCCATGTTAAGGCACTGGAGCATTATTTTTAGGTAAGAGTGATATTCATCGCAGGTTTTTGAGACAGGCCTTGAAATTAACATACTTATATTTTAGAAAGATAACTCTCCCTGCAGAGTGCAGCATGGATTAGAGAGGTGGGGGAGGGTGTAGTGGCAAGAGACAAAGTTGTTTCCCACTCCAGTCCTCTTGCCTGGAAAATCCCATGGACGGAGGAGCCTGGTAGGCTGTAGTCCATGGGGTCGCTAAGAGTCGGACATGACTGAGCAACTTCACTTTTACTTTTCACTTTCATGCATTGGAGAAAGAAATGGCAACCCACTCCGGTGTTCTTGCCTGGAGAATCTCAGGGACGGTGGAGCCTGATGGGCTGCCGTCTATGGGGTCGCACAGAGTCAGACACAACTGAAGCTACTTTGCAGTCGCAGCAACTTAAATATTTGTTATTATTTTCTTCCTGAAACTAAAAGATAAAATATGTATTAATTTAGGTTTTGTTCAATGATGTGGTTTAATGTTAACTTAATATTAGATTTGAGTAAGAGATCACCCAGGAAATTGAATTATTTTGTTAAAATAAAGGATGTGTGCATGCTAAGTCACTTCAGCCACTTGCTACTCTTTGATACTCTGTGAACTGTAGCCCACCACTCTCCTCTGTCCATGGGACTCTTCAGGCAAGAATACTGGAGTGGGTTGCTATGCCCTTCTCCAAAATAAAGGACATATGTTATTTTATCCTAATACTCTTTTTTATTGAAGTACAATTGATTTACAATATTATGTTAGTTTCAGGTATATAGCATATCCAGTATTTTCACAGATTATATCCTATTAAAGTTATTACAAGATAATGGTTATAATTCCCTGTGCTATATAATATATCCTTGTTGCTTATCTATTTTATACATAGTAATTTGTGTCTCTTAATCCCACACCTCTAATTTGGCCTTAACTCCTTCTCTCTCCTCTTTGGTAACCACTAGTTTGTTCTCTATGTCTGTGAGTCTGTTTCTGTTTTTCATATATACTCACTTGTATTATTTTTTGAATTCCGCATATAAGTGACATCATACAATAAATTTCTTTCTCTAACTTGCTTCACTATACATAATATTCTCTAGGCCCATCTACATGGCTGCAAATTGCAGAATATTATTTTGTATGGCTAATTTCCATGATATATATATATAGAACACATCTTTAGCCATTCATCTGTTGATGGACTTAGGTTGCTCCCATATCTCAGCTACTATAAATAGTGCTGCTATGACCATTTCGATGCATATATCTTTTGAAATTAGTGTTCTTACTTTTTTCTAGATATATACTCAGGGGTGGGATAGCTGGATAAAACAGTAGTTCTCGTTTTACTCTTTTGAGGAATCTCCATACTGTTTTTCATAGTGGCTACATCAATTTATATATCCTAATATAAAGATCCCTTGGACTGCAAGGAGATCCAACCAGTCCATTCTGAAGGAGATCAGCCCTGGGATTTCTTTGGAAGGAATGATGCTAAGGCTGAAACTCCAGTACTTTGACCACCTCATGCGAAGAGTTAACTCATTGGAAAAGACTCTGATGCTGGGAGGGATTGGGGGCAGGAGGAGAAGGGGATGACAGAGGATGAGATTGCTGGATGGTATCACTGACTCGATGGACGTGAGTTTGAGTGAATTCTGGGAGTTGGTGATGGACAGGGAGGCCCGGCGTGCTGCAATTCATGGGGTTGCAGAGAGTTGGACACGACTGAGTGACTGAACTGAATATAAAGATCCAACCAGTCCATCCTATCCTAAAGGAAATCAGTCCTGAATATTCACTGGAAAGACTGACACTGAAGCTGAAACTACAATACTTTGGCCACCCGATGAGGACTGACTTATTAGAAAAGACTCTGAGGCTGGGAAAGATTGAAGGCAGGAGGAAAAGGGGATGACAGAAGATGAGATGGTTGGATGGCATCACCGACTCAATGGACGTGAGTTTGAGTAAACTCCGAGAGTTGACTATGGACAGGGAGGCCTGGCGTGCTGCAGTACACGGGATCGCAAAGAATTGGACACGACTGAGCTACTGAACTGAACTGAACTGAATATAAAGAAAGCTGAGCGCTGAAGAATTGATGCTTTTAAACTGTGGTATTGGAGAAGACTCTTGAGAGTCCCTTGGACTGCAAGGAGATCCAACCAGTCCATCCTAAAAGAAATCAGTCCTGAATATTCATTGGAATGATTGATACTGAAAAGCTGAAACTCCAGCTTTTGGCCACCTGATGGGAAGAACTGACTCATTAGAAAAGACCCTGATGCTGGGAAAGATCGAAGGCGAGAGGAGAAGGGGACGACAGAGGATGAGATAGATGGTTGGATGGCATCACTGACTCAGTGGACATGAGTTTGAGTAAACTCCAGGAGTTGGTGATGGACAGGGAGTCCTGGCCTGCTGCAGTCCATGGGGTTGCAAAGAGACTGACATGACTGAGCGACTGAACTGAACTGAATATACTCTCTCATTAAAAATTAGTATAATTAAAAAAACAACAGTGGTCCAGTTATTTAAAACCTTCTCCCTCCTCCTTATGAATTTCCTAGGGTCTTTTCCTCTTCCTCTTTTTCACCAATTCTAACTAAGCACTACTGCAGTACATTGGAGCAGTATTACAAAGTCTGGGCATTAATATGGAGATAGTAATATTTCAGATATATTTTGGGGATCTGGGTGATCCTAGAGATCCCCGTTCTGTCCTGCTAACAATAGCTGAGAATGTCGTTAGACATATGGGATGAAAACGATCAAGTCAAATGTGGTAATAAGTCAATAAACAAAAAATCTGATCATGACAAGAGGTAGGAATGTAAAAGAAACATTACCCACTGAGAGGAAGAAAAAACATAATATACACACTAATATTTCTAGTATGTTCTATGTTGGCCCATTAAATATGGAACCTGTTTTGGCCTCATGGAAGGATGGATGATTTTCAGTAGTCTGCCAATGACAGGCCTTTGAGGATTTTGAAGGGGAAAGGTAGCCCTTACGTATAAAATACAATTACAGCCATGTGAAATATCTTCTTGCTGGGTCTGGGACTACAGCACTGCACTGAGATACTTAAAATTTCAATTGTTGTAAAATATGGAAAATGACAGCTGATAAGGACTATAAGGATGCTTCATGAATTTCACTTGGAATACAGTCTGCCCATTGAGACGCAAGGGTGAAGAAAAATCCCCAAAAATGAGGAAAGGCTGCACTTACTATTTCCTTCTTTGGCCAATACTTTTCATTATTCTGGAGAACAATACACAAACTGCTTTATAAGTTATTTTCACTCAATATGACTATTGTTAATTACAAATCAGTATAATCTTCATAAAAATAATACAGTTGGACTGTTTTAATTGGAAATAGAACAAAGAGTACCAAGTACAGTTACAGAGTTCACATTTTTGAGCAAAGAGATGTCACTTGGCTCCAAGTTCCTAGGGATGCCAGTGATGGACCCTAGGGCTCTATGGCAGCAGTCCTCTGCTATGCAATCATAAAATACACAGCAAACTTAAGAGGATCTGCTCCTTTTCCACCAATACTCCATGGCCAAGTTTAGGGCCTCCAGAGTCAGACAGCCTTGGGTTGCTTACTAGTTGTGTGATCTAGAGCAAGCTACCTAACCATCCCCTGCCTCAGTTACCCAACCTGTAAAATAGAGACAATAATCTCCTAGTGGGGGTTTGAGTGTTAAATGAGACAATTTATCCAAAGCAAAGTTATGTCCCCTAGTGGGCAAAATCACCCTCTCCCCTTGACCAATGATTTTAATAGGGTACTCAGCACACTCAAAATCCATTCGTTATGATCATTTTGTATGGTCATTGTATTGTCATTAAGGGCTTCCTTGGTGGCTCAGATGGTAAAGAATCTGCCTGCAACGTGGGAGACACAGGTTCGATCCCTGGGTCAGGAAGATCCCCTGGAGAAGGTAATGGCAACCTACTCCAGTATTCTTGCCTGGTGAATCCCATGGACAGAGGAGCCTGATGGGGCTACATCCATAGGGTCTCAAAGAGTCAGATGTAGCCAAAGTGATTTAGCACACACATGTTGTCATTAAGGAGCAGTAACTTATAAAACCTCTTTGTTTCTTTCCTCCGCCTTGATGAGAACATGCAGACAAATGGTCAGATGTGTGGAGTAGGGAAGGATGAGCTACAAACTGGATCACCAGCTCCTGAAACTTTTGTTAAATGTAGTGATTTTTTTTTTTTTTTCCTGCCACTAAGGAGAAGAAGGTGACCCACCTCTTGGTTTCTTCTTGATATTTTCAGATTTTACCAGGATCGGCAGATGCCCAAGTAAAGAGAATGTTGTTACATTACCAAGCCTGCTGTATAGGAAAAGGGAAAACTATAACACGATTAAATCATTTGCATGTTATTCTACAAGTTGCGCTCTGGTGAACCACGTCATCCGTGAATGTAATTTTCATGTATTTCTTCACCTCTCACCTTCTACCACCGCTATTACTTAACCCATTGACCCAGATAGCTGCTTATTAACATTTAATACATGTCGAAATGTTAGTGGGCTTTGAACAAAACGTGAACAAGTTTCTGACTTGCTTTTAGCTCTTCGCCCTTGAACCATTACATGAGTAATTCTTTACAGCTCTGCTCTGCCATTGCTATAATCATGGCACAGATTTTTTTTTAAGATAAAAATGAACAATTTATGAAAAGAGTTGTCACCCCCAAGACATGTAAGCTTTCATTCATTTACTGAATGCTGATGAGCCCCTATTACGCTGGACATTCTGTGCTAAGGGCTCAATGAGTCAATGTGGTGGTGGTTTTCCAGTTGCTGTTCTGGTGGAAGCGGGGGATGGGGGAGCTTGGGAGACACAGACAGGTAAATGGGCAATGATAATACAAAGTGAAAAGTCCTAAGACCCAAAAGGTGTGTCAGCAGTCACACCAATTGAAACGCATAGTGGGACCCCTAACTTAGCCGTCAGGGGTTAGAAATGTTTGTTGCCTCCATTCAAAAACACAGATAAAGAAAATTATCCCCATTATCCTCATAAAGAAATAAGTAAAGTAAGTGAATGGATGGGTCAAGTTGATGATAAAAACACAAAAGTCTAGGGAATTCCTTGATGATCCAGTGGTTAGAATTTTGTGACTCCATGCTTTCACTGCTAGCCAAGGGTTCAATTTCCTAATTGGGGAACTAAGATTCCACAAGCCATGTGGTGCAGCCAAAAAATATAACTAGAAATCTCTGTCTGACTTATTTCACTTAGTATGATAATCTCTAGGTCCATCCAGAAACTAACACAACATTGTAAATCAACTATACTTCAATTAGAAAAAAAAATTCAGTCGAGGGGGAACCTGAAAGTTAGTGACATCTGAAGTGTGTATGCTGGGATATGCAAAATGCAAAAGTGTTTGAGGATAGGAATATTTAATTTGACATAAGTATTTATTAATTCCCAAGTTTCTTTCAGAAGATACTTGACACAGCTAAATTTGGCAAATAGCAACTTTTTTTTATTTTTTAAATGATAAAAGTAATACATGAACTGACTTGAATAAATATTCAATGAGTACAAAAAGAAAAAGAGGAAGAAAGTGAACCTGCCTACTTCCTTCCCCCTTGCCCAAATCTACCCTCCTTGCCTAACATGAACAGTTAACAGTTTGATGTGTATCCTTTTAGAAAAGTAGTTCTATATTAGATGGAGCCATCTAAAATTGCTTTTTTTGTTGGTCAAAATGGTCAAATGATCAATACGCCACCTAATATTTAGTCATCTGACTCATCCTACTCTGTGACTTGCCTTTTTCTTTAGCAGCATATCTTTAAACTCTATGTGAATAAACAGAGAGCAACTGTATTTCTTTGTCATCTAACGTCTCTAAAAGGATCATTACAAAAATAATCTTGAGATGACAGATTAAGGCTGAAGATGGTGGAGCTGCTGGGAAAATTACTCATAATTTGCTACTATTCGAAAAATAAACAGCTCGCCTGAGTTCAGCCTGACCAGAAGACCGGTTCTTTCCAAGGGGCCCAGGGTTCCTGGTTTAAGAAGCTTTTCAGTTTGCAAACAAAAGAATGGCCCATCCCCTCCCCTGTGTTAGGCTGGCTCTGGTTGCCTCTTGTAATTTACCTTTCAGCCACCCAGCTTTCTCCCTCTGTACTGCGCCGGGCTCCAGGCTGTCTGGGAGAGAGGCTGGCTGGCTCCAAGACCCAGAGCCCGTAGTCTGCAACTCAGACTAAGTTTTTGTGTTAACAACAAATGTTAACTTGGTTTCTGATGATTGCCGGAGTCTTAGGCTAGTACTCTATCCTCCTAGATTGCCGTCTAGTATAATTTTTCATAATTGCTATCTTTCATAATAATGCCCTCAGAGGGCAATTTGAGTGGAAGTAGCCTTGGATTTATGATCAGAAAACTTGCCTTTAAGTGTCTGCTCCATTGTTTATTAAAATGGATAGACTTTGGCCAAATCACTTCTCCTCATTGAATCACAATTCGTTTTAATAGCTATAGAATTAAGATAATAAAAAAAAAATCTCTCATTTATCAGGTGTTTACTGTATACCAGGTACTGCTTTCAGCACTTTGTATATATTAACTCACAGCCCCATGAGGTGCTTGGGGTGCTATTTTAACCCTATTTTACAGATAAGAAAACTGAGGTGCAGAGGTTAAATATCAATAACTTGCCCAGAATCACACAGCCAGGGAGCAAAAGGAATGAAAGCCAGAGGTGCAGTGCTTAAAGAAGTTTAAAGAGTATGAGAGGCTTTAGCATCTCTTCTTAGGGCTTCCCAGGTGGCTCAGTGGTAAAGAATTCACCTGCCAATGCAAGAGGTTCATGTTCAGTCTCTGATTTGAGAAGATCCCCTGGAGAAGGAAATGGCAATCCACTCTCTTGTCTGGGAAACCCCATAGACAGAGGAGACTGGCAGGCTACAACTCTTGGGGTTACAAAGAGGTAAAAATAACTGAGGGGCTGAGCGCGCACACACACACACACACATGCACACGCGCAAGCGCGCGCACCCGCACACATAGCATCTCCTCTTGGCCACAGGGTAAAGAGTTGGTGTTTGTTTTTTTAACTATTGCCCTCATATCAGAGTCATCAACATTTTAGAGCTGGACATATCTTAACCTCTCATGTTAAGCAAGAAAGATGCTGGGTCCAGAGCATTTAGGGGAGCTGGGTCAAGTTTAAGCTTGTTGATGAGCTTGTTGGGGCATAGATCTTGCTGCCCATTACCCTCAGTCATTCCCATGGTTTTTCCCACTTGGTTTGATACCACAAACAACTTAAAAAACCAAACACTGTTTATTGTGGAGAAAGTTAAATATCTACAATAGTATAATGGGCCCCAGGGGTCCCACTACCCAGTTTCAACAATCATTAGCCGCTTGGCCAATCTGGCTTCCTCTGTATTCCCACTCACTCTCCACCTACCAGCCCTCACTGGATAATTTTGAAGGGAATCTCAGGCATTATGCTAAGTCACTTCAGTTGTGTCCAACTCCTTGTGACCCCACGGACTGCAGCCTGTCAGATTCCTCTGTCCAAGGGATTCTCCAGGCAAGAATACAGGAGTGGGCTGCTATTTCCTCCTCCATCAGGCATCACACATTTCATCATAAAAAGTTCAGTATATATCTAAACTATAAGGGCTAATTAAAAAATATCTATTGAAGTATAGGTGGTTTACAGTATTGTGTAAGTTTCAGGTGTGTAGCATAGTGGTTTGGGTGGGTTTTTTTCAGCAGATTATATTCCACTAGAGGTTATTATAAGACGTTGGGTATAATTCCCTATGCTATACAGTAAATCGTTTTTGGTTATCTATTTTATGTAGTAGTTTGTATCTGTTAATCCTATATCCCTAATTTATCCTTCCTTCCACCTCCTTTTCCCCTTTGGTAACCATAAGTTTGTTTTCTATGAGTCCTCTTCCATTTTGTATATAGATTCATTTTTTTTCAATTTCACATATAAGTGATATCATATAGGGTTTCCTTGATAGCTCAGTCGGTAAAGAATCTGCCTGCAATGCAGGAGACCTTGGTTCAACTCCTGGGCTGGGAAGATCCACTGGAGAAAGGATAGGCTACCCACTCCAATATTCTTGGATTTCCCTTGTAGCTCAGCTGGTAAAGAATCCACCCACAATGCGGAGACCTGGGTTTGATCCCTGAGTTGGGAAGATCCCCTGGAGAAGGGAGCAGCTACCCACTCCATGGACCAGATAGTCCATGGGGTCACAAAGAGTCAGACCCACTGAGCGACTTTCACTTTTCCTTTATAGTATTTGTCTTTCTCTGAGTTATTTCACCAAGCATAAATTCTCTAGGTCCATCCATGTTGCTGCAATATTTCATTTTTTTTTTTTTAAGGCTAAGGACTCTTTAATATTAGCACAATGCAATTATCTTAAAAATAACAATAATCTCATCAAACAGCCTATCAGGGTTCCAACTGCCTGCCCCATTTACACTTAGGCCCCTGGTGGCTCAGATGGTAAAGAATCTGCCTGCAGTGTGGGAGACCCAGGTTCAATCCCTGGATTGGGAAGATCCCCTGGAGGAGGAAATGGGCAACCCACTCCAGTGTTTTTGCCTGGGAAATCCCATGGACTGGCAGGCTACAGTCCATGGGGTCGCAAAGAGTCGGTCATGACTGAGCAACTAACACTTTCAACTTCTTTTAAAATAGTTAATTTGCAGCAAGCAAATTTTGAACTTTCAACAAGTACAAAAAACTGTGGAGGATACATAGGTGGTAAAATAAAAAAATCTTTACTGTTTGGTTTTGAGCAGTTGAGTATGAAGTTGAAAACCCACTAACTAAGTGAAATAAACCATGTGCAGAGGGAAGCAGCACAGGATAGATGTTTGCTCATTGGTTGCCTGGGTTCAAGTCCATCTCCACCACTTACTAACCAACACAGGATAGATGTTTGCTCATTGGTTGCCTGGGTTCAAGTCCATCTCCACCACTTACTAACCAGGTGAACATAACTAAGTCACTTGAGCTATCAGTGCCTTCCTCTCCTTGTCTGTAAAATGGGGCTAAAGATAGATTGATCCCTAAAGGTTGCTTGGAAAAGCAATGTGTTAATACAGGCAAACAGATAAGCACATAAAGCATCATAATTACTCAACAAACATTACCTATTATTATTAAATCTGGAAGTGGTTATTACCCATTAATAAGTCTTAAAGGCATTCTATAGTAGAAAGGTAGGGATTTCTGGTTATTATGCCAGGAATAATTATAATACACAATAATAATTACTATGGATGGTGATGATGATAAGAAGGATGATGATTTTGGCCAGGATTTATTTTTTTAATGTGTTAGTCAATTAAAGTTAATTGTCAACCACAATTTGCTAGTGATTTTGCACTTGCATCCTCTCTCTCATTCTCTCTCTGGGTTCACACCCTCCTCCAAGCTGAGGACAGAAGGACTCAATCCCTGCAGCCACATCTCCAAGACATTTCTGTCTTACAGGGCCCAAGGGATAGAGGAAATCTGATTCCGAATTGAAATGAGGTAGCCCTGGCAGAGAGGTTGCTATAATCTTTATGCTTAGAATAACCATTCCTCCTGGATTGCTTGGTTTATGCCTGTTGTCCCTTTTCATTCTTCAGAGTGTCTCAGGCCCCTTCCTCATGCTCACCCCTACCCTTGCCTGCTCCTTATATACCCCCATCTCCACAGTCACTTTAACCACTGGGGGCCAGCAGATAGGCCACAACCAGAGTCACTTCTGTCACTGGGAATGGTTTCTGCTACAGCACTGGAGTAACAAGGACCATGTTAGTATTGCTATGCCTTCAATCATGGAAGGAGTTTTTATCAATCAAGAATGAAGGGAGTTTGAGATTAACATGTACACATGACTATATATAAAACAGGTAAACAACAAGGACCTACTGTATAGTGCAGGGAGCTGTACTCTATATCTTATATAACCTATAATGGAAAAGAATCCTAAAAAGAATATAAACATATATATGTATAACTGAATCATTTTGTTGTACACTTTATAACATAACATTGTAAATTAACTATCCTTCAATTAACGAAAAAGCAAAGAATGAGGGAAAGGTCCCTATTCTGAGATCATTTAGTTGCAAATTTTAAGAATGGCAAGAAGATTAAATAATTCTATTTTCTCCCTCCCTCATCAATCAGGATACCTGATTTAGATGTATTCCTTTTTTGTGTGTTTTAAATACATTTTTCCTCCTGGTATTTACTTGATCATTTAATACTTTCAGTCTTAAAGCAAGTTTTTCTTCCTTCCTTTCTCCTGCAATGTGACTTCTTTATCAGAGCCTAAGAAAAATGTCAAAGGTGAAAAGGTCATGGCATTTAGTGTGTGATTAAGACAAACTTGGATTACACAAATTTATGACAACAATAATAATTTCAGAATCTTGGAGCCCAAACAAAATTTGGTAAAATAAACATTAATGGAAAAGGCACCCTGTTAGATGCACATTTATTAGTAATTCCATCTTGACGACATTCAGTCCCTACTGTGTGTATCATGGCTTTGTCTTGTGCAAGGCCTTCAGTGAGACCCACAGCTGAATTACAGCACAGTTTCCTCAAAGAATGTATTATTTAGCGGAAAGGCTATGACAAGTTTACAAATAATTCTAATAAAAGGCAAGGAAAGATATATGACTTCAGAGATGCCTGAGCCATGTGCTGTGGAGATTTATGGAACACAAATGTGACTCTTAAGTTTAGAAATACTTCTGATTCTGGGAAGTAGCAAGGATTTAGATAAGAGGCCCTATCGAGTTGATTTTTATTTATTTTTTTTACAGAGACCCAGGAGGAGTACTTGCTGTTAAGTACAATAATCTTTTAGTGTCATTTTTTAAGTATAAAAAGTATATATATATATGTATTAAGTATTAATTTCCAATATATATATTTAAGTACTAAATATTAAGTACCAAAATACATATATATATATATATATATATATATAAATGACTTCAGGATTTAAAAATTGACCCTCAGCCCCCTAGAGGAAGAAATGGCAGTCCACTCCAGCATTCTTGCTTTGGCAATTCCATGGACAGAGGAGACTGGCGGGCTATACTCTATGGGCCCATAAAGAGTCTGACTTGATTGAATGATTGAATATAGAGAAGCTCTCTCTGCCTACTCTGCCTGCCTGGCTTGTGGGATTTCAGTTCCAGCCCAGGGATCGAACCAACTGGCAGTGAAAGCATTGAGTCCTAATCAACTGGTCCACCAGGGAATTCTCTAGATTATATTTTAATTTCCCCTTTCCCACCAGCTGGATCTTTCAAATCTCCCTCTTCTGGTATTCTCACCTCACCCTACAAACTGCTCAAGGCTTCCCAATCTCTCTGTGGTCCTTTGTCCCATCCTCTTCTTTTTTTATATCACTCAATTTCTTGAAAATGTATCTAGCAATAAATCTTTGGCTCTGTCTCTTCACCCCTAACGTACCACTCAACCCACTGCAGCCTATATTCGGGTGTCACAAACTCTGTGTATGTGAGTGTGTGTGTCTAGGTGTGTGTCTGAGTGCCAGAGTATGGATTTAGTTACCAATAACCTTGAGGTTAAGTAGGGAGGTGACTTATCCCAGGAATTAAGTACCAGGGTTATGGAATCAGCCTGCCAAGGGTTCGAATCCTGATGTAAATTTAATGTAAGTTACTTAACTTTCTTGAGCCTCAGTTTCCTCACCTACAAACTGGGGGGTACCAAGAATACCTACCTGGTAGAGTTACTGTGAGGTTGAAATGGGTTAGTTTCTATCAACATAAAGAATTTGGAAACTTGCTAGGTGTTGCCATTTTCTATTATGATTACAAGGCAACTGATGCATTTCTATCTTATTTGATCTTCTTAAGAGATAGGCAACACCTGAACACGTCCATGCCCCTGAAATCTCCTTGAGCCATAGCTCTCTCTGTTTGCCTTTCTGACCCTTGCTTATCAGGATCCTCTGTGAGACCATTTTCCTGCTTATCCCTTAAATGTGGGCATTTCCCTAGGTATGACATCAGCCCCCCGTTTTCCTCACGGGGGACACTCCATCGGGGTGACCTTATCCAAACCTTTGGCCACTGCCACCTCCCTATGGCCAGGACCCGTGCTGAGCTCCAGGACTACACGTCTAGATTACACAGCATCCATGAGCACCCCACACCCACCAGGCCTGACTCCACATCCTTCACGTTCCATTATAAGCCTGCTTCTGTGTCTTGCTGAAGGGAAGCACATTGGAACTGACATCAGAAATCCATCCCTCTTTCCACTCCCTTTTCACAGCACAGGTGGGGATCAAGGTCTAAGGTCGGTTCAGTATTTCTTTTTCACCCTTTCTCACCATTCTCACCTCCATTAACTTAATCCAGTTCACCTCTCTTCTTATGGATTACCACATCAGGCTCCCGACTATTTTATCAAGTTTTGGCTCCTTTTCATTTACCCTTCACTGAGTCTTCCCACTATCTTTCCAAAATGTAAATCTTAATCACATCTGGCCCAGAGTAGTCCTGTAGTGAGGATGAGGTTCATGGTTCTTGGAAGGAATGATTCTTGTTTACCTCTGTGGTCTCCCATTCCTGTGAGGCCCTGATTCCCAAGCTGTGCTGCACTACACACCCTTCCCTAGCTGTGCTGTGATGAACTACAGCGCGGTTCATCTGCCTCATGCTGGTTCCTGCCTCTAGCCCTTTTCATGCCTGCTTTCTCCCTCTCCCTCTTGGTCCTCCTCTCTTCTGCATGCCTCAGAATCTGCCAACCCTTTGCAGGAGCTTTATGAGGCCATTGTACAATATGATCAAGGGTCTCCTCTGCATTCAAACATCACCCTGTGCAGACTTCTGTTGGAGCACATATAATGATTTCATCTTCGACCCCCTGATGTGTCCCTCTTCTTTCTCTGCAAATCCCATGAGGACAGCATCTGTGTCTTGTCCAATTCCATATTCCTAGCACCAAATAGAGCACACTTGGCACATAGTAGGTGTTCAACAAATACTGCATGAAAGCTTGTACTAAGAGCACACATCATTTTCTTTTGTCCTCACTAACTGTGAGCATTATCACTAAAACAGAGTCTACCAATAAAGGTCATATACTCATTTCTCCCACTTGATGGACTTTCAAATCATTACTGGAAAAATAGTGACTATCAAGGAGCGAACTTGAAAATGTCCCCTCAATGTAGTAATTCCATCTATAGGAATCTGTCCTAAATAAGTGATCAGAGGCAGGGACATTTTACTCACCAAGATCATCACCAAATAATTTATGGTAGGAAAAAACTGGAAAAAATAGAGGAATGATGAAACATCCAGAATTATGGTACATATATAGGATTGACTGAACATTATGTTACCATTATATGGTATGTTTCCAAAGAATTGATAATGATTTGGGACAATGCTTATGTTATGATTAGTGAAAAAGCTAGATAGAAACCTACCAAATATTGTAAAATCTTAAATCATACAATGAAAAAAAAGTTAGAATAAACAGAGAAGAAAGATTCAAAAGAAACATAACAAAATGAACTCTTAGGTAATTATACCTTGGGTGATTGTTGTTTTGTTTTATTCATTATAATTTTGGGTATTTTCTAAATTTTCTACAATAAGCATCTTTACTTTTACAATCAGAAATATAAAAAATTTCAAATTACAGATTTGGGCTGTGTGAGGCTAGAGTGAACCTTTCTGATTCTCTTTGTGCAGCAACATTCCTCCTCAGTTTTCCTTTGAGAACATAGTCCTCCACATTCTGAGGCCTTGTGATGTGGATGAAGTGGGCCCCCAACCCTGGCTCCAGGGATAGGCATGTGACAGAGGCCTGGGCATGTGACCCAGGCCTGGCTGATCCTTATGTTCCATCTGTCTGGTTTCAGTGACTGGTTCTAGATGAGCATGTGACTTAAGCCAAGTTAGCACTTTTGTAGGAGATGTTCCTGAGGGCAGAAAAGCTCTGCTTGCATCTGCAATGAGCTGTAAGTCTAGACCTGCATATGAAGTCAGGAAAGCAATACAGGGAAGCATTGCTAAAGGATGGAGATGAAGAAAAACACATGTGTGTGTGCACATGTATGTACACACACACACACATCTTCAAGTCCTGATGACTGAGCTCTTAGACCTAGGAAAGGCTGGAACATCATAATCCCTGGACTCTCCAGTTATCTGAGCTAATAGGTTTTATGTTTTTTTTTGTTTGCATAAGTCAGTTTGAGTCGAGTTTCTACAACTTGCAACCAAGAGTCCTCACTAATGCAATTATGAAAACAATAAAAATATATAAAACATAACTCATGAAAGGGTGCAAAGGCTATCATAAAATAGTACAGAACTGGTCCCACACATTATCACCTGAGATATAAAATATTTCCATTATTGTAAATGTTTCTACTGGACACAATCTAAAACACAGTGCATTCCACTGGCATTTCACTCATAGCACCTTCTACATGCCTCCTTTTAGGACAGAGCTAGCAGAGGATATTATGAAAAATAGCCAATAACCCTAAAGGCACTAGGACTGGTGGTTCTCTGCCATGCCTGGTATTAAGCCTTTAATTGCTATATCTGGGGAGATTTGGGGTGTTCTTAAGCGGAGTTGGGATGAGAAGGTGTTTAGGGAAGTAGTTTTTTGTTTTTCTCAATGAGTACAGAAAGCTTTCAATATTCTCCCAACCAATGTGGCCACCCTGGGTATATACAGGCTGAACATGGCCCCTGTTAACAGATATTATAGTTTCTTATTGGGGTATCTGTTTTCCCTCCTGGAATGAGAATCCTCTAGGCAGAGACTCCATCTTATTGGTTTTTGTAGCATATGCTTACCTAGATGCTCATAGGTGTTTTTGAATGGAGAACATGAATGATAGTCCAGCATTGTATAATTCTCCATTTTTATTTTTTTTCTGCATAGAAGTTTCCTGTCTAGAATTAAATTGCACTATAGTCTCTTTTCATCCAACCTTCTGAAGACTTGTTATCCTCTCCTATATCAGTTGATTGAAGAAGAAAATTGTAAATTTTCTTTCTCAGGCATAATGTTGATATTTTAACACATAGTGATTTTTCTCCCTACTATGAAATGATTTTAGAAATAAATCAAGATCCCAGAAACTTATTGCTCTGAGCGGTACCTTTTATCTCTGTCATTTTCAGAAAAAGATGTGGTCTGATGGCCCTGAGTACAGTACCCTTTGAATTTCAGTCATCCCATAGCTGTGTGACTTGAAACTTTTGCTAGGACATTGGACTGTGGGTTCCCACACTTTACTCTAAAGATTGTGGCAGGGTGCCCACACCTAAGAACAAGGGTCCTCCCAGTGCCTAGCTCCTCCTTGCTCTCCATTGACACTTAAGTGCTTACTGAATGAATATATTTAAAGAGAGGTGATCATATATCCATATTGATCGAGTAGTGATAACTTTTAAGTGATTAGCTAACTTTGAAAGTTACATTTCTTAAACCAGTTTAGGCCCTACCAACATGGAACAAGGGAGCTTTCAGTATGAAATAAGGGGACGAGGAGAACTGGTTAATGATAAATTTTGGCTGCTACTTTAGAGAAAAGTCTAAATGCATCTAAATTATTCCACAGCTCTTTCTTATGGGCACTTTCCATTTATTTTCCATTCTGAAGAGAATGAAGAGATGTCTTACTGATTTATTAGAATGCAGAGGGAAGACTCATCATACCTGGAGTCAATCATATAATGGCTGGGTCTCCCCTCTTTAACTGTGTGATCTTGGGCCACTTTTAGAACTGAAATAATAAATCTACCTACCTGACAATGCTGTTATTGTGAGCATGAAATAATATTCAGCATAAGGAGGAACTATAAAACCCTACACAGACACTGTTGTTTCCTTGCGTAAAGCACTTCCTAGGTCGTGAAAAACTTGGCTTAAAAGGATCATTTTACTATTGTTCTGCTCTTGGTACAGGCTAGGGCAGCTAAGAGGAACACAAGAATACCCACGCTTGTAACTACCTTCTGATAGAGAGGCACAGAAACAGTACAAGGGGAAAAAAATAGACGCTCAGAGGGCCTTTAGTACAAGAACTTTGGCGCAAATGGGTTTAAAAACTCGAGCACGCAGAATAAACCTCACAAGGCCCCTCCCTACCCCAAAGCCTGTCTCCAGAAAGGTCTTGGCAGAGGCCAAGCCGACCAATAGAAACCAACTGTGCTCTTACAGGTTGAGGAGCAGGTGCAGAAACTGAGCATCAAAAATTACCTATGCCTGGGCTCAGCCTTCTACCGCAGCTCCTGGCGCCACGCTTGGTCCCCCTCGAACAACAGGAATACAGAAGAGTGTCGGGGCCCAACTCCGCTCCCCCCAAATTCCTGTTTCCCGCACCCCTCCACCACCAGCAGCGTCCAGCCTCCTCCCTCGGGAGCTTGGTCGAGGGGCGGTGGCGGACCTTTATTGTCTGGGGAGCATCTGCCAGGTGGCGGGCCGATCCCCTGATGTGCCCGTGGTGCCTAGCTTCACAAAGCGCGCGGTGAGCAACACCACTCTCGTCCGGGAACATCACCGGGGAGGAGAGGTGAAGAGACGTATGGGCTCTGGGGTCGTGAGCGCGGGGCGAGGGCCTACGTGCTCAACCACTCCCCGCGGGCTCAGTCCCCCGGGATCAGCACCTCGAAAGAACAGGGGTCAGACACCGCCGCCAGGGAGCTAGACCCGGACCAAGGCGAGGAGGGGCGCGCAGAAGGGGCGTGGCCGTCGCGCAGGGGGAGGGCGCTGGGAGGAGCGGCCGCGGCTTGGCGCTCGCGGCTCTGGGGGCTCGGCTTTGCCGCGCTCCCGGCACTCGGGCGAGAGCCGGAACGTGGAACAGAGCTCCGGTCCCAGCGCAGCCACCGCGATGAGAGGCGCTCGCGGCGCCTGGGATTTCCTCTTCGTTCTGCGGCTCCTGCTCCTCGTCCAGACAGGTGGGAGGGCGCTGCGGGTACTCGGACCGCGCCTCCCCCCTCCCGCCCCGGCGCAGCCTGTACCCCGTTAGGGTCCGAATACGTTGGGGTGGCTGGGGAGAGGTGGCTGCCGGTGCGTTTCAGCCTCGGGAAGATTCGGGGCGGCCCCGGGACTCTACTGTGCCCTGCCCTGCTCACCTGCGCCGGGAGCCCTTCTTAGCCAGTGGTGGGGGCGCTGAGCTGTGAGTCTTTCAGGAAGGCGGGCGGCGAGGGGCTTACGCTGAGGGCAGCGGGTTGTGTGTGAGTTTAGGGCTGCTTTTGTGAGGAGGGCCAGCTGAGCCGGGTCAGAGGCGGGCGGCGAGGGAGTTCTCACGCAGCACGTTATCTCCGCCGGCTGAGGCGCGGCGGTTGCATCCTTTTGTTAAAAGTTGTGCGTGAGAACCGGCCCGCAGGTTCTCAGCCGTGCCGAGGGCGAAGTTGTAGGAGAGCCTTTTCTTTGCTCTGCAGCGGCTGCTTTCCAAACCGCGGCGCTCTTTGTGCCCCAGAGCCGGGAAGGCACCCGCTGCCTCGTCTGCTCCAGGCGCCACGCTGGACCGGAGTCGAAGGCTGCGGCGTCCTCGGGTTCCCGGGGTATGGTTTTAGCAGGGGGGTAGCGTGCGGCTCTGTGGCCGCGAACCTGGAGGTGCGGCTCCGGAGACAACTTGGGCAGGGGGTTGGAAAGCAGCCGCTAGGTTGCAGACTTTGCTTTTGTATATCCCGTGCCCGAGGCTCGCCCCTTTCTGCCGCGTGCCGTTTCTTTCCTGCAACGCGCCTCGGAGCGGCTGGTGGCTGCGTTTGCTGCCTGCTCCCGGGGGAGACAGGGATGGCGCGCCTAGACATTGCGGTTCCCGACCCCAGCCGCCGCCCTCGGCCGGCCAGAGCGCCCGGCCAGGTTGACGGAGCTCTGCCAACCCCTTTGGTGTCTGCGACCTCTAATCGCAGGTCCCTGTTTTCTTTGGGAATATTGAGAATCGCAACACAGCCTCTCGCGTGATTTACTTAACGGCTGCCTGAGGTGGGGGGGCGGGTGGGGGATGGAGGGGAACTTTCAGTAAATCTTACTTAAAGCTGTTGTGAAAATCGGTTTTATCTGCGCGGGAACTTGGGTCTTCAGGTGGAGCAGGAGGATTTGTAGACTCCTGGAAGCCCNGTGGGAGATGGAGTGGAACTTTCAGTAAATCTTACTTAAAGCTGTTGTGAAAATCGGTTTTATCTGCGCGGGAACTTGGGTCTTCAGGTGGAGCAGGAGGATTTGTAGACTCCTGGAAGCCCTCAATCACATTCCTGCCCCCCCTCTCTTTTTCTGGGTGTCTCTGGTGCGCAAGCGAGTGCAAGTCGCCCAGCTAACCCCCTGAAAGTCGACTATTTCCCGCGTCATTTTTTTTTTAAACCCTTAAGGCTAACTTGATGATGTTAGGATAGAAAGTGAGTCTGAACTGGAATTCAAGGGCTCCAGAGGAAGCATCACTATGAACTATTGTGGAACTGTCTCGTCAGTTTTCTGACTGCTGGTCAGTTTTCCCATAAAATCTTAAGGCATTGTGAGGGCTTTCCTGTGGGGGAAGAGAGGTAGGAAGGATCATGACGAGTGGCCGGGTGCCGGTGGCTTATTTGACTGCCTAAGCTTCAACTGAGATGTTTGGTCCCTTACATCTTGGTGCCTTGATATTTTAATTTCATTTAAGACATGTGCACTGGACCTGAGGGGGGAACGAGAACCACCACACAGACTGTTTCCCATTTTTTAGAAAATTAAATGAATAGCTTCCTTCTTCCTCAAAATTAGCCGGCTCCATCCTAGAGAATTTTTTGGCAGAGGGGATTTTAAGATCTGGCTCGCGGGGGACAGTGTGGTATAGTGACAAAGGCTTGTGCTGCCTTTCTGGTTCTTTTCTCAGCTTTTATTGGCTGCCTCCCATTGTGCCAGTCCCTTAAATTCAGGGGAACACAGGGTCCTCCGCAGGGTAGTGAGGGGTCTGCACCATGAAGGATCCTTTGGGTCCCCAATTCTCCTTTCAGTGTCGTGAGCATAGACTCTACTTCTGAGCTCGTTCCCTGACTCCTTCCTGCCTCCTTGAAATTCCTCTGCCTCTTCTGGTCACAGAGACTCCTTGGTGTGGTACCCTACTTGCCTGCCTCTGGTTAACGNCCAGTCCCTTAAATTCAGGGGAACACAGGGTCCTCCGCAGGGTAGTGAGGGGTCTGCACCATGAAGGATCCTTTGGGTCCCCAATTCTCCTTTCAGTGTCGTGAGCATAGACTCTACTTCTGAGCTCGTTCCCTGAATCCTTCCTGCCTCCTTGAAATTCCTCTGCCTCTTCTGGTCACAGAGACTCCTTGGTGTGGTACCCTACTTGCCTGCCTCTGGTTAACGCAGCGAGGTGTGTGTTCTCTCACACGCTCGCCTACAGTTTCCCTTTGAGGGCTAGGAGGTGCCCACTCGGCAGGATCCTCCATTTCCAGCCACCCCCCGCCCCTGCAGTGTTTACAGCTCCTGTACCCAGCAGGATGAACCTGCAAGGAATAGTGAATCATACCCTGCCCTCGTTCCTGCAGGTGTGAGGCTAGAGTCATTCTCAGCAGCTGGACACAGAACATTCTGGATTATTATCCTGCTGGAAATAACATGACGGTTTTAGACAGGAAACCCAGATAATTCATTTAATGCCCTCTCTAGTCTCTCCCACCCATCCACACATTTTTTTTCCCTCACGACTTTATAAATCACTCATGCTGTGTTACTGCAACACGTTTTTCTAGTGTGCCTTAAATTTCACTTTAGTGCCAGGTCCTGTGTTGGGTTCCATTGCCTGAAATTTCCAGTCCTCTCGATAAGCCGTGGAGGTAGTCCTGTTACCATCCCTACCAAATCTGGAGAAACTGGCTGAGAATAAGCCAGGGTTCCCACAGTAATCAGTGGTGAAGCCTGAGATTGGCCCCATCTGCCCAGGTGTATATCCATCCATCCATATGATTTCTCAATCCGTTATAAAGTGAGATTTATTTGAAACTATTACATATCATATGCTAGGCATTGAGGGAGGTTCTGGGAATATAGGCTGGTCAAGATTATTACCTTCCCAATGTTGGTGAAAAAAGACCTTGAATTGCCTGTCACAGGGTGTCTGAGTTAGAGTTCTCAATTTGAGGGAAATTTCACTGAAGGGGGAGTCAGTCATTCAATGATAGCTCCTCAGGGCTATGTATGATATGTATGTATGATAGCTCCCCTTTTGACGCTGGGTATGAGGGCACCCACTCCAGTATTCTTGTCTGGAGAGTCCAATGAACAGAGTGGCCTGGCGGGCTACAGTCCATGGGGTCGAGAAGAGTTGGGCATGGCTGAAGGGACTTAGCACAGCATGAGGGTTTTAGGTGTGAACTGTCCTGTTCCAGTGAGAATCCCTCCAAAATGAAGATGCGCTGTCTCTAAAATGATGATGCAAGTTAGTTGAAATTTTTTTCCATCCCCACTGTATATATATAAAAACAAAAGTGGTCTTTGCATTGTATACTTGTGGTGAACTTGTGAGAGAGAAAACCCCCAGTGAGGGATAACGCCATCGGTCGTTTACCCTGGATGAGCACCATGAGTTACAATGCAGTTAGTTCACCACTCAAAACCTTTCTCTCCCCCCAAAAATGGTATGCCAGGTTATTCTGTGGGCTTCCTTTGGAGCACGTTTATGTACAGATGTTGTTGTGATGGATTTTGCTGCTGTTGTTGACGGCCGCTAAAAGTTGCCCTTAGGATTTTGACTCATTTCCTCAAGTCTCCCCAGCTGATTAAAGGATACCAGGAAGTGAGCCGTGGTGTCCTGAGTGGAGTTCTTGAAGCTGGACTGCAGTGCGGGAACCCCTCAAGGCAATGGTCAAGGCTGCAGCGGTATTTTCCAGAATGAATTTAGTTTAACAGCCGACAGGCTAGGGAAGTGCTAAATGTTGCTGTGTTCATGTTTGGTGTCTTTTTAAAAACAGGCACTGAAAGACATTTGAAGAAATCTTAGGCATGCAAAATTTCTTTCACACGTGGTCTCTGTAACTTGAATAGATATTTTCATGGCTGCAAATCCAGAGTAAAGAGGGCCTACAAGGGAGTTAAAGTTTGAGTATAGAGCGAATTCAGTGTAAATCATTGTTGAAAGTAGAGAGGACTTGTGAATAAGCCTGGGTTAGCAGCTCTGGTTTCTAACATTTTGGACCTGAGACAGGCCATCTTTTGACTTCAGACACTTAATCGTAAACTGATGGCCCTTACTTGGATATGTTTTATTTGGCGCACATAATGCTTTTTTAGAAAACACTGGGGAAGTATGTAAAATATCGAGAATTTGTATCAGAATCTAGATTTCTCAATTCTCTTGAAGAGTTGAAAATTGCCTCTTTACATGGGACCTCAGCTCCTCCTGTTGCTCTAGACAATCCCTCTCTACTGCCAGTCAGGCTTTGAGGCATTTAGCCTTGGGCTCCAGTGAGCACAGGTGGGATATTGCAGGTACCTGGTGGAAGGAGCACGGGCCTAAGCAATGGAGACAGCCTTGTCTTAGTCTGCTGACTCCATGACTGACAGCTTTGTGACTGACCTTGGAGTGAATTGCTTACTCTTGCTGAGCTTCCCTCTGTCATCCTAGTCTTAGCTTTGTGACGCTGGGAAAATTAGTTAACCTCTCTGTGTCAGTAAGTATGTGGCTACATATAAAGTTTTTAGCATGGTGCTGCCTGGCATACTCATGGTACAAACTCAATACATGTCAAGTTTAATACATAATTATTATCTATAAATTAGAAATTATTGATATCCCTAAAATGGGATTAATGCCTTCTCTAATATGATTACTTTAAAGATTAGAAACAAATTATTGTAAAAATACTTGGCACAGGGTCTGGGATGGGATAGCCACCTTAACAAATGAAGAAACTTCAGAAGTGTGTAGAATTTGACTATTTCTCTTTATAATCCTTGCATGCAGATACCAACAGATTTTGACAACTTTTAAAATGAAATAAACTTTAATTTTTGTCTTGAAGTTTATATAGCTTTTGACATAACAGTTGGGAATCACTAGTCTTAGAGATTGAACAGATCTTGGACTATTTTTTCCTCAAGAGGAAAAAAAAATCCAGATTTCTCCAGTGAAAATATTTATCCCTCCTAATTTTTTCCATTCATCTTATGCTTTAGCCTTAGTGCTTACCTTTTAGTTATGAAATGATTTTGTTAGATATCTTCGGCTGCATACCTTTCTGACAGCTGTGTTTTTAAGGCTTTTGTGAACTTTAAAGTTTATGCGAAATTGCTATTCAGAGTATATGGCATCCCAGTTAAGAGCTTGGGCTCTGAAATTGATAAGCTGGGTTTTTATTCAGTTCTCCCTCTTGGCAGCTCTGTGTCCTGGGATGAGACCTCGCTCAAGCTTCATTTCCTCACCTGTAAAATGGGAATGATGGCATAGGGCTACTAAAAGAGAAAATTAGATTCTGCACAAAACATATTTTGCATAGCGTCCCTTACAGGGAAAGCATGGGAACTCCACCATCAGGCTGATTTTAATGTTTCTTTTTCAGCTTTGTCTCTTAGGAAAGAAATTTAGAAATGGTTTAAACCCAGGTTATAAAGAGGGATTTGTCTTGGTATTAATCAAGACGAGTCCAACTCTTTGCAACCCTATGGTCTGTAGCCCACCAGGCTTCTCTGTCCATGGAATTCTCCAGAAATACTGGAATGGGGTAGGAATACTGGAGTGGGTTGCCATTCTTTTCTCCAAGGAATCTTCTGGATCCAGGGATCAAACCCGAGTCTCTTGCATTGCAGGCAAATTCTTTACCATCTGAGCCACCAGGGAAGCCCAGATCAAGATGAAGTTTATCCATTTATTGTTATTTTTTTACTTTTATATATATATATTTGACCTCATGGAGAGGTATGTGGGATCTTAGTTCCCTGACCGGAGATGGAATCTTCACCCGCTGCAGTGAAAGCATGGAGTCTCCACCACTGGACCACCAGGGAAGTCCTGAAGCTTATCCATTTAATGTCTGGGGTTTTTTTTGTTTTTTTTTTTAAAGATTCAGTTAGCATTGTGCCTAGTTCCCTCCCTGATTCTGTTTAACCTTGTTCGTAGATGCTTTCTACAAAAGGGGGTGCAGCTTTCTGGATAAAAGTTTAGGAGGGGAAAGTTCTGTAGATGGCCATCTTCTCAATGTGAATAAGTATGTGTAGCTCACAGAGGGCCCCTGAACCCTATGCCTTGTAAAGTGGCATTGAAAGAAAGCCACCTCTGCGACTGTAAGAGGCTCTTCTCTAGCCGTTGAAGGACCAAGCTGGGCTTGTCTGTTGCCCCCCTACTGGACACACAGCAGTACTCAGTTGGTACTAGTTTAAACTCTCGCCTGTTCTCCAGCACTTGTATAGAGCTTTGCTCAGTCAACGTTTCAGATTCATTTTAGCAAAGGATGATCAATCCCTATGCTTTGATCCTTGCAGGTACTGTACTCCTGGGCTGTGGAGGAATAAAGTGAGAGCAGAAGCATCAATTCAAAGTAGAATTTGGTGTCATAAGTGCAGAGTACCCAGGCAGTATTTCAAAGGAGAGGAGTTTACATCTTGGTGGGCCTGTGATAGAGATCAGGGATCAGTAAAAGTGTCCATATGGGAGATAATATTTGACATTAAGTTCTACACTTAGAACTTTAAGTTCTAGAAACATGGTGATGATAACCCTGTATACAAGACAGCAAAAGAGACACAGATGCATGGAATGGACTTTTGGACTTTGAGAGAGAGGGAGAGGGGGGGAAGGTTTGGGAGAATGGCACTGGAACATGTGTGCTGTTGTGTGGGAAACGAAACATCGGTCTATATTCGGTTCAGGATACAGGATGCTTGGGACTGGTGCACGGGGATGATCCAGAGAGTTGATGTGGAATGGGAGGTGGGGGGGCGGGTTTCAAGATTGGGAACTCATGTACACCTGAGATGAAAAAATAAAAATAAAAATTAAAAAACAAACAAAAAAAAGGAGGGCAGAGTGTCTGTGGTTGAGGCTTGTATTGGAAAAAAAAAAATAAACAACTCCTGAAAGAGGGAGCAAGAGATTAAGATCTTATTTGAAGATTCAATTTTTGTTAGGACTAGGGGTAAGGTAAGGAATTGGAGGGAAGAGGCTGGAAAAGTGGACTTTGGTTAGCCTCAAGGATTATTGATGGGGGAGGGTCATTTTAGTGTTGGATTTGGTCCAGATTCTGCCAAATACTTTTGTAGTCAAGGCTACGGTAGACTTGACCCAGTAGTGGCCCTCCCAGCTTTGCTCACTAGTCCAGGGCTGTTCGCTCCACCATTTTGTCCTGATGCACACTCCTCAGCCAGCTCTGAAAACTTGGGCACCCCCTTGCTGTGGGCAGCTGAAACTAAGGAGTGTGTGTGTGTATAAGTTTTAGTAAGATACACGTAAAGTTAACCATCGTAAACATTTTTTGGTGTACAGCTCAGTGGTATTATCTTCACATTGTTATTTAAGATAGAACACTTCCATCTTACAAAAACCTAGCACTCTCAACCCATGAAACAGTCCGTCGGCCCCTGGAAACCATCATTCTACTTTCTGTATGATTTGTGATGCTCTGTGGACCTCACATAAGAGAAATCATTCAGTATTTGTCTTTATGACTGGCTTATTTCATTTAGCATACTGTCTTCAAGGTTCAGGGCTTCCCTCATAGTTCAGTCGGTAAAGAATTTGCCTAATTCAGTTCCTGGGTTGGGAAGATCCTCTGCAGAAGGAAATGGCAACCCACTCCAGTATTCTTGCCTGGAGAATTCCATGGACAGAGAGGCCTGGTGGGCTACAGTCCGTGGGGTTGCAGAGTCGGACACGACTTGGTGACTACACCACCACCTTGTGATAGTGTATGTCGGGATTTCCTTACTTTTTAAGGAGGGCAGTGCATGTCCATGGACGTGTCTACCAGTTTGTTTATCCATTCATCCATCAATGAACACTTGGCTCCCCCCTTTTGGCTATTGTGAAGAATGCTGTTATGAACGTGGGTGTACAAATACCTAAGGGAGAGTTTCTGAGCCTCTGTTGGAGTGGAGTTGAGCCTTTGACTGAGCGTTATATGTTAGTGGGGAGCTGGGCAGTCACACTCTTTAGATGATTAGATGGTCTTTGGATGAAGAACTGAGCGCTTGGGTGTTGGGATGCATGCTCTGAAGAGAAAGAGAAACACTTTAGAAATAAGAGGAAGATAAAGGTGGCAGACTTGGTTAATTCACTTGGCCAGTTTACAGGCATCTTGGATTTGCCAGTCACTGATGAGATAGTGAGGAGGGGGAACAGGAGTTACTGAGGGTGTGGTAGCAGAACTGGGGGTGCTATGGAATTAACAGAAATAAAGCTAAGAGGATGAGCCCTTTTGAAAGAGGACATGTGGTGCTATGTTTGTTCTTTGGTTACTTACAGACTGCATTTTCTTGAAGCCCAATTTTGCAGAAACTACGATAGATATAAATGAAATTCTTAGGGTCAGGTCCAAGTGAAAAACAAAAGCTCCAAAGGTCAACAGAACATGGCTCTGTAATGTTACAGTAGGACTTGGGGATTAGAAAGAATTGTGTGTTATGTACCAGTCATGTAATGAAAAGTAAATTTTCCTGAAAAGAAGTCGATGACAGGAAGATAATTCTGCATTTATTCTCTGCATTAGACCATTTAAAAAGTATGTTTATTGGTTTTCTCAGAATAAAATGGATGTTTTAGGTATAGAAGAGGATATAGAGTTGATTAAAGCTTTGGGAAATAGGCCCTTTGAAAGCAACTTAAAGAAATTGGATTTATTAAGCCTGAAGAAGATAAGGTGAAGGGAGGTTTAGTGAATGACAGTCTTCAAATATTTGCAGAATATGAGTGAAGAATGGGACTAAATAAGACTAGTTTGAATTGCCCCAGAAGGGAAGTCAGGTTTTTTGTTGTGTGTGTGTGTGTGTGGAAAATCTTTTGATTGGAAAGGTTGGAAAGACTTTATTGTGTTACCAGAACTAGTTATAGGGTCTTGGCTGCAGGTATGACAAAAGCCAAGTAAGTAATTTTCGTCTTTAAATGGTTACGTCCTGCGCCCCTCAGTTGGTATGATGACTTTTTAGGAGCTTACCTGAAATCTTTGCTAAATACAATAACCAGCCCCTTCACTGCCGTGGCTGTGGAGTGGAGTGTTTCTCATCAATTCTGAGCAGACTAACAGGATCTTTATAATTTTTGCTTATATTGAAGGTAGCTAGTAAAGAACTTGCACCTAAAATTGGGTTATTGATTGATGTATTGGAGGTGGGGATGGTGAAAAATAACCACAGGATGAATTGTCCAGTGCTATAGCTTAGGTTGAGGGCCAGAATGAAAACAAGGAAGTTTGAGGTCTAAAAGTAATCCATAATCAGCCGTAATTAGCCCTGACCTAAGAATGTTCTGCTCTGTGATTGCCCCCACCGACTGGTGATTCTGAGACAGTCAGCCATGCTGCACACAGGCTGAGGTCTGTAAGGATGGAGGAAGCCCTTGTCCCTTGATTAGTCAGGGATGGACTGTTTGCTCTGGGGCTGGCCCAGCATTCTCACTTCCCTTCGCATCTGCCCCTTCCCTTTAGTCATTTGGTGTTCATGGTTCAGTGGCAGTTGTTAAATCAGCTGACCATCCCAGCAGGGGAAGGTGGTATGGAACTGCAATTCAGCAGTCTCTTGTTGATTACATCATTACACCTGTCATGTCGTCATGCATGAAGATTTCTGAGATGTGATTTCTTGCCTTGAAGGAGCCGGAAATCTATGGAGACAGAAGTGCTAGGTGGATGCTAATGTAGTAAAATTTATAGTAAGACTTTAAGAGTTTGGGTCCAGAAGCTAAGTAAGACACATATTGTATTGCATTGGGCTGAAGGAATAAATTTCACTTTTCAGGTAGAATAGCTGATTGCAAGGAAGATTTGGAAGCCAAGTTAAACCCTGAAGAGAGTGGGGTGATTGGTCAGGGTGTGAACAACAGAAGCAGGGGGTGACAGCTGAAAGACTCCTGTAGAAAGCAATCTCTGTGGAGACTAACAGAATACGAGATAGGATAAGTTTTAGGGCACCTGGGTTTTTCTTCAGTAATTGCAGTATTTCCTATAATGCCATATGTGATGAGATTTTTATAAGTGTCATCTGGTCAAGGAGGTGCTTACTCAGAGAAGTGATTTTAGGAAGAGTGTGGATCTCACTTTTGCATGGTATTACATATATTGCGGGCCTCCTAGGTGGCGCTAGTAGTAAAGAACCTGCCTGCCAATGCAGGAGAGTGAAGAGACTTGGGTTCAATCCTTGGGTTGGGAAGATCCCCTGGAGGAGGAAATGGCAACTCACTCCAGTATTCTTGCCTGGAGAATCCCATGGACAGAGGAGCCTGGAGTCGCAAAGAGTCAGACACGATTGAGCAACACACACACACATACACACTATGTGCAGTTTACACATACACACACACACAGTATGCACCGTGCGCATCCAGAGTAGGTCCGTGGATATGTACTTGGAGTTGCTTTTAAGTCCAGGGCTGATTACCCTCCCCTATCTTCCTACCTACCCACCCCCACCCCCAGCCAAGATCACAGATTTTGTATGCTCAACATCTGATAGTAGCAAGAGATAATCTTTGAGTCTTAGCTTATTAAAAAATTTTAAATATTTNATGTTTTAGGTATAGAAGAGGATATAGAGTTGATTAAAGCTTTGGGAAATAGGCCCTTTGAAAGCAACTTAAAGAAATTGGATTTATTAAGCCTGAAGAAGATAAGGTGAAGGGAGGTTTAGTGAATGACAGTCTTCAAATATTTGCAGAATATGAGTGAAGAATGGGACTAAGTAAGACTAGTTTGAATTGCCCCAGAAGGGAAGTCAGGTTTTTTGTTGTGTGTGTGTGTGTGTGGAAAATCTTTTGATTGGAAAGGTTGGAAAGACTTTATTGTGTTACCAGAACTAGTTATAGGGTCTTGGCTGCAGGTATGACAAAAGCCAAGTAAGTAATTTTCGTCTTTAAATGGTTACGTCCTGCGCCCCTCAGTTGGTATGATGACTTTTTAGGAGCTTACCTGAAATCTTTGCTAAATACAATAACCAGCCCCTTCACTGCCGTGGCTGTGGAGTGGAGTGTTTCTCATCAATTCTGAGCAGACTAACAGGATCTTTATAATTTTTGCTTATATTGAAGGTAGCTAGTAAAGAACTTGCACCTAAAATTGGGTTATTGATTGATGTATTGGAGGTGGGGATGGTGAAAAATAACCACAGGATGAATTGTCCAGTGCTATAGCTTAGGTTGAGGGCCAGAATGAAAACAAGGAAGTTTGAGGTCTAAAAGTAATCCATAATCAGCCGTAATTAGCCCTGACCTAAGAATGTTCTGCTCTGTGATTGCCCCCACCGACTGGTGATTCTGAGACAGTCAGCCATGCTGCACACAGGCTGAGGTCTGTAAGGATGGAGGAAGCCCTTGTCCCTTGATTAGTCAGGGATGGACTGTTTGCTCTGGGGCTGGCCCAGCATTCTCACTTCCCTTCGCATCTGCCCCTTCCCTTTAGTCATTTGGTGTTCATGGTTCAGTGGCAGTTGTTAAATCAGCTGACCATCCCAGCAGGGGAAGGTGGTATGGAACTGCAATTCAGCAGTCTCTTGTTGATTACATCATTACACCTGTCATGTCGTCATGCATGAAGATTTCTGAGATGTGATTTCTTGCCTTGAAGGAGCCGGAAATCTATGGAGACAGAAGTGCTAGGTGGATGCTAATGTAGTAAAATTTATAGTAAGACTTTAAGAGTTTGGGTCCAGAAGCTAAGTAAGACACATATTGTATTGCATTGGGCTGAAGGAATAAATTTCACTTTTCAGGTAGAATAGCTGATTGCAAGGAAGATTTGGAAGCCAAGTTAAACCCTGAAGAGTGGGGCGATTGGTCAGGGTGTGAACAACAAAAGCAGGGGGTGACAGCTGAAAGACTCCTGTAGAAAGCAATCTCTGTGGAGACTAACAGAATATGAGATAGGATAAGTTTTAGGGCACCTGGGTTTTTCTTCAGTAATTGCAGTATTTCCTATAATGCCATATGTGATGAGATTTTTATAAGTGTCATCTGGTCAAGGAGGTGCTTACTCAGAGAAGTGATTTTAGGAAGAGTGTGGATCTCACTTTTGCATGGTATTACATATATTGCGGGCCTCCTAAGGTGGCGCTAGTAGTAAAGAACCTGCCTGCCAATGCAGGAGAGTGAAGAGACTTGGGTTCAATCCTTGGGTTGGGAAGATCCCCTGGAGGAGGAAATGGCAACTCACTCCAGTATTCTTGCCTGGAGAATCCCATGGACAGAGGAGCCTGAAGTCGCAAAGAGTCAGACACGATTGAGCAACACACACACACATACACACTATGTGCAGTTTACACATACACACACACACAGTATGCACAGTGCGCATCCAGAGTAGGTCCATGGATATGTACTTGGAGTTGCTTTTAAGTCCAGGGCTGATTACCCTCCCCTATCTTCCTACCTACCCACACCCACCCCCAGCCAAGATCACAGATTTTGTATGCTCAACATCTGATAGTAGCAAGAGATAATCTTTGAGTCTTAGCTTATTAAAAAATTTTAAATATTTATTATAATGGTAACTCAAGTACGTAACAAATTTGTGCATAAATATGCATAAATTCATTTATTTAACAAACAAAAAAACCCAGCAGCAAGTAAAACCCTCAAGCCTTGTTGAATTCTGATCTGCTCTGGATTCCCTAGCCCCGCATTAGAAGGTAATTAAAAGGTAATGAGAGGTGCTGGTTACTGCCCTTTCCAAAGCTGTGCTCCTCGGGGAGGAGGTAGCTGTTTGTGAGGTGGAAATCTATTTGAGAAAAACATGTGAATGATGGTATTTTCCAGGGAATGCCTTGTACTTGACCTATTGGATTAAAAAATAATAGGGTAAATGAAAAGAGAAGTCCTTAGTTTTTCCTTTGTTTCTCTTAAAAAAACATTTGGTTTTACCCCAGGTAACTCAGATAATTTCAAAAGACGGTTTAAAATTCTTGAAAACAATCGGGGCTGCCAGTAAGTTAAATATAATGGCCTATGCAGATTTAGCAGAGGAATTGCTTTGCAAGGTTTGAACAAAGGAGGCATTACCAGGTTTGCTAATTGTTTGGTGTCTCTTTTTTATTGGAGGAGAAGTATTTATAGAAATGGATCTAATGTAGATTTGACTTCTGGGGAAAATATTAGTGGTTTTGTGTGGCCTTTGGCTGTTTTTCTACTTGGCTAGGATATGTTTTAAAGAAAACAAGACTAAATGGTTTAAAAAAATGGGAATTATTCTACTTGGAAAGACTATGGCTCCTTTTAAAGTGTGTTTTATAGTTTGTAAAATGTTAAAAATGTGTTTCCATCATGTTCTTCACAATGTAGATTTCTTTTTTAACGGCTGATGGAAGATTTTCATCTCAAGAAACAGTCTGGTAAAACCTCACAGGCTTTTCGTCATTAGTTAAATTAAACTAGGATCCTTTCTCTAAAAATACGTCATTAGAATCGCCACTTGAAAACAGTTAATTGGGATGTTTAAGTGGTTTTCTTGTTATTTTAGTATAGTATATTTACTACAGGGAAATTGTAGGCAAGTTTCTAGCTCACTTTCATGAAAAAGAACCCTTCTTTCCAGTCTTTTAAAATAAACTAGCATATGTAGAAGGGTTTATGAATTTTTTAAGGAGATCTGAATGCGTAGCCTAATTTCCATTCCAGCATTTTCAAGGGATATTATTTTAAATGATCACTTTAGTTTCAGAATGAGTGCCTTCTAAGGAGAGTCTGGCCAGGATGCCAAAAGTGCTATGGTAGTGAGCAGCCTGCTGTTGGCAGGTGAGCACAATCCAGACAGGTGCAAATGGCTTCTCTCTCCATGTGGGAATCTTGGAACAGTACCTCTGGGCATAAAGCTATAGTGCTTAAGGTTTACAGCTTCATTCTCTTCTTCCCTTCAGTATCTTTTCAATGGATCCTACATGTACCAGGAATTTGTAGATTTGTTTACAAATAACTATTGATATGCTGGAGGGGCATAGCCATGAACAGGCAGAGATCCTTGTCCTTTTGGGGCTTATGTTCTAGTGAATTCTTTTCATGGGCCCAGGTTTACAAAGAGCCCAGAAGAAAGAAAAAGTCTAGGGTCTCTCCGCGAGAAAGCAGTTTTATTTAGATTTATTTCAGTTTTGCGTTAGGGTTAATTAAAGAAGGAAGTAAAGGAAGGCAAGATTTCTCAGAGGGTTGGGGGTCACAGGGAAGGAAGGGCCAGAGGACGCAAAATGGAGAGAGATGGGAGTGTGGGAAGGGAACCGGCTTGTGGCAACTCAGGAGGAGCTTTGTGAGAAGTTTGTCTCCTGAGCCCTGTCTGCCTCTGTGGTGCCCCACATACCAGTCTCCCAGCTTGCCATGGCTCTAGTCTTTGTAGCTCCAGCCTCTCTAGCAGGTATGAGACTGTACTGATGAAGGAGGTACCAGAGTGGGTGACAGAAGTGTCCACAATGCCAGGGGACGTCTTCACTTCTCAGGAGTCTGCAGACCTTGAACGAGCCAAAAGTCCGTCATCTGTCTATAGCTTTGGAACCATTTTTTCCTCCAAATGGACCAGAATGGTTTTTCACAGCTGAGAGAGATGCTTCAGGGATGCACGCTGAATGCTGTCCAGTCTGTCTCCAAGGACAGGAGGCTCTGTACCTCCTTTTCACATTCTTTCATCTTTTTTTTTTTTTTGTCGAAATTGACCATCTTTAGTTTCTAATGATACCTGTATTTAACACTTTGAGTCTGACAAAGCACGCAGGTCGTGGAGAAGCTCAAACACAATCCAGCCACGGTCTTGTCATGCTGGGCATGGTGTTTCCACCCAGCTGTTAGCTGCAGTAGCATGGGTGAGAGGACAGGAGGACTTCTTTCCTTTTAGCCTTAGGATGAACTTTCAGAGGTCCATGAAGTGATAAGCCCTCCAGTTTCAAATCAAGGACACCCTCAGTGAAAATGGATACTCTTGGTACACTGGACAGGAAAGCTCCTCCTCTGTCCGCTCTTGGGCACCGAGTGGGACTCGTGCTGCCTTTGGTGGCGGTAGTGTCCATCCTCAGGAAAGAATCCAAGATGAAGACTGGGNACTGTTAGCTGCAGTAGCGTGGGTGAGAGGACAGGAGGACTTCTTCCCTTTTAGCCTAGGATGAACTTTCAGAGGTCCATGAAGTGATAAGCCCTCCAGTTTCAAATCAAGGACACTCCCAGTGAAAATGGATACTCTTGGTACACTGGACAGGAAAGCTCCTCCTCTGTCCGCTCTTGGGCACGGAGTGGGACTCGTGCTGCCTTTGGTGGCGGTAGTGTCCATCCTCAGGAAAGAATCCAAGATGAAGACTGGGGACAGCGAGTGGTACCCTCAGGAGTTGTGTGTGGCAGAGAAGGCATTGCCACTGACTACAGCTGTGGTTACTTAATGACGGCATTAAGGTGGGTACTCAGGTGCTTGGGACCGTGTCAGTTAACAATTCTGGTGAAACTAACCGCCTTAGGTATACAGGTGCGGGTGCTTAAGTAATTATGAAATCAGTTGCTTTAAAGCGCTTGGTCTAGATTTGTAGGAAGACCACTGTTTCTAAGCTGAGAATGGAAATAAAAATCCAGTGTCATCACCATTCATTAGCGCCTGTTGTTTTGGGTGAGAGCATCAGGGCCTAAATGTAATAGACTTGAAGTTTGCTCTCAGATGACTAGGGAAGGGTTGAAGAAAAGAGAGGGGCCTATGACTTCTCAGCTATTTCCTGGGTCATTTGAAAACTTATTAGCAGCCATTTTATTTCAAGATGGAGGAATTGGATCTCACAATAACTTTAAAGACTATATAAATATATACCTTTAAAATACACAGAAATGTAAGTGTGTGTATATGTATGTGTGTTTGTATGTATGTATATATATATATACTGGGGCTTCACAGGTAGTGCTAGTGGTAAAGAACCCACCTGCCAATATAGCAGATATTAAGAGACGTGGGTTCTAGCCCTGGGTCGGGAAGATCCCCTGGAGGGCATGGCAGCCCACTGTAGAACTCTTGCCTGGAGAATTCTTTGGACAGAGAAGCCTGGTTGGCTACATTCCGTAGGGTCACAGAGAGTCAGACATGACTGACTTGGCATAGCATGTACACAGGCATATATATGATAATTATGGGACCACCTCACACGTGGAGACAAATGTAACGAACCCTCATCTACCCATCATTCAGCTTCAGCAATTGAATCAGCACCAGTCTGTCTTCTTTATTTCATCCTCCCATTTTGTTTTTCTTTTTCGGCCGTGCCGTGTGTCTTGTGGGATCTTTGGTTCTCTGGCTAGGAATCGAACCCTGGTCCATGGTAGTGAAACCCTGTGTCCTGACCACTGGACTGCCAGGGAATCCATCCCACCTTGTCCTCCCATTATTTTAAAGCATGTCTCAAGCACTGTAGAAATTCATCTGTGAATGTTTCCAGTATGTAGTTCTAAAATAGATGCCCTTCTCTGGACGTAACAATGCCAGTGTCACAGCCTTCAAGGTCAGTGAAGTTCCACAATGTCATCGAGTATCCAGGATTTACATTCCCTTATTGAAAATAAGTATGAAAACACATGTGGTGAACATATAAAGTTTTGCTAGAATCCCCACAAGAGCCACATTGTCAATTGGTTAATAATGGCCTTTAAGTCATTTCTAATTTGTAGGCTGTATTCCCCAGTGTTTGTTGAGGAAACGGAGTCCCGTGCAATTTTCCACAGTCCAAATGCTGCTGCCTGCATTCCTGTGGTGCTGTTTAACATGTTCTGTTCCCTGAATTTCCTGTAAACTTGTCATATTGAGGTATGATCGTACTCAGGTTTGATTTATTTTTTAATAAGATAACATCAGTAGATGGTATGTTCCTCTATAATTTTATTTTCTTTCTCTGTTTTGGATATACTGTTGAGTACTTGCAAAGTTTTCGGCTTTTGTTCTAATGGTTGCCTTTACACTAACACCTTTATATAATACTCTTGGTTCACTCTTTCTGGGACCAGTTTCCTACTGATTGTCTTCTGTGAACAATATTTAAATTAGTTGCTAGTCTGCTCTTTCCCTTTTCTCTCCTAGCTTGGGATTTGACGAGATACTTTTGTACTCCCAGTTACTGTCTATAAGGCAATCAACAAGCATATTCTGCTTTGCAGATACTCCTCCATCCCCTAACTTTGCTGAAACTACCCCAAAATTACTTTATCACAATATATAGCAGTCACCTATTCTGCCATCTCCTTTTTTAAATCATCATTTAATCTTATTTCTGCAAGTAAATGTATATTTAATGCTTGCCACCACGGCTTACGTCTTGTCTTTTCTGACATTTTGGTTTTCTGTAGCTCATTCTCTAAAGTACCTCAGAAAGCACTCATGGGAAGTCGTTCCTGAATTACGTTCACAGGAGCTTGTCTGTAGCCTTTGCTTTTTATACTTAAAAGTCAGGTTGTTTGATATAAATCCTTGACTCATCTTTTCTTTGCTCAAGGATCTTTAATATTTTACTGTATTGTCTTTTGCCATAAAGTGTTGTCAAAGTTTGCTGGCAATCTGATTTTCTTTCCCTCATGTTTAGCTTGATATGTTTGTCTAGATACCCAGAGGACTGTTTTTTACCTTTCTTCTTTGAAGTCTAGTAGTTCTGTAGTGTTAGATGCTCTGGGTTGATCCCCCCCACCCCGGGACATAATGTGCTATTTCCCTGGTAGCTCAGATGGTAAAGAACCCACTGACAATGCAGGGGACCTGGGCTCGACTATAAATTTGAATTTGCTTACAGTGCAGCTTTTGCTCTTGGTTCTATTTTTCCTCTTGGCTTAGAAGCTCCCATTGTGTTCATGTTAGATCTTCTTTGCCCATCTTTTATTTTGACCTTTTCCTCTCAAATCCTTTTAATATCTTCATAATTTGATAGAATTAAAACATTTTCCTCCTTCTCTTCTACTTCTTTTGAGGCATTATTTATTTTATTTGCTCTTGTGTTCTTTTTATTTACCCTTTATTTCTAAACTGATTTTTTCTCTCATTTTTCTTAGTTTTTTAATCTCCATTTTTCAAATCTTTTCTCCAGTCAGCTCAATTTTTTTTCTTTTCTTTTTAATTGAAGCATAGTTGATTTACAATATTGTGTCAATTTCTGGTATACAACAAAGTGATTCAGTTACATATATATGTATTCAATCAATCACCTCATTTATGACTTTAAAATTCCGATTTAGTCTATTTTTTATAACAAAATTTCTTTTAGCTCATTTTTGAAGTATTATAGTTTTCATATGTGTTTTTCTGGCATGATTTTATTGTCTATACTAGAGATGTGATTCTGTTCCTTACTCCTTCTTTAAACAAAACCTTTGGAATTCAATTGTGGTTCTTTTCTGTTGTTCACTATGAGTTTTAGTTTTCCTTTACTCTTAGTAGAACCATTATAGCTCTTCTAGCTTCAGAGTTCTAAAGAACCCACTTACGTTGTTTTCACGAAGTGGTTTAAAAAAATGGACTCGACTTTTCCACTTCTAAGATCTTAACTTTCTGGTCTGTCCCCAGCTCTTACCTGACTGAAGCTTCCCTTTGCCCCAATTTACTCACCTTGGATTCATCCTTAGCAGTTTCTCTGCAGTGTGGAGCTTTGGCTTAGTTTCTTAGTTCATAGAGATTAGTCCTCTCCCAACCCTAGAGCATCCCCGCACATTAGAAATACATGGGACACAATCCCTCTACACTTCCTAGGGAAGTTGGAACCTGCAGAGTACTCTGCCAGATTCTGTGGGTGTTCCAGAATGGGGACTTGGAGCTTTCCAGTGAGCACCTAGTGGCTGTTCTTCAAGCTCCTGGTAGTCTGTCCCCACTTCCTTCATACACAGGGTTCCTGGGGATACCTTATCACCTGGGTTTGTTGTAGATGTTATCTGTGGGTTTTTGGTTCTGCTCTATTTGTCCGTTTTTATGGTTAGGATGAATTGGGGAGATTCAATGAATTACTCTCCCACCACCATCTTGCCAGAATATCTATGGGCTTTTTAACATAAAATTGGTAACCTTTGGGTCTGCTAGCAAAATAGCAGTCTTAAAACATTAAATCACTAATAATAGCTGCCTTATTTAAAAGTAATTTTCTTTCAAAATATAAGAATGTGTGATAGAAAAGTTAGTGCTTCTAACTATCTGAAAACTGGCCACTTTATGGGCTACCTAAGCCATATTCTAAACTTAGTGTTACAAAATGTAATGGTTGAAATTATCTGAGGACCAGGAAGTCATTGTTGTTTCTGAGGAAAAGGTGTAAAGAGCCACTCACTTTTGCCATTATTTGTTTGGGTTGATATCCCTTGAGTTCTAAAGGAGACAATTCTATTTTATAGTTTTAAAAGGATTAAACCACATTTGCACTTTTAATGCCATCTAATAAAGATAAAATCATTACTTAATTAGGTGCATTTTTCTCTTTCAGCTTTTTTCCCCCCAGTGAAGAATTTGCATATCTCTAATTATAGTCATTTGAAAAAAATGCTGCCAGGATTTGACATAATATTAATTTAGATTTCCAAAAATACGAAATTTCCTTCCTCCAACTTGAGTTTCCTCCAGTTGGCCATTGATTTAAATTACATGCTAAAAGGTGACAATTTAGAATTGGCCCCCTTTTCCTCCTGTATTTAGGAACAACCATTATTCTAAAGCCATTGAAAGAAGAAGTAAAACTTACGCTTTTAAAAAAATTCTGGAAAATAGAGCAAGATTATTTTCAGACATTTCCTTTTGGTTTTCTATGGAGAGATTGAGAAGGGGTAACAGGCTTAATGTATTGCTCTAAGTGAATGTCACCCAAGAAATATTAAGGGAAAAGTCAATACTCATTAAGCAGATTGACCAGCCAAGTGTTTTGATACATGTTGCAACAAATTTGAATAAACTAATTTTGTCCATTAGTGTGCTTTTAGACCAATATGATTGTTTTGGTCTAATTTTTTTTTATTTTCTATATTCAAATGTAGAATGGCTGCAGAATTAATGACTGCAGTAATTATCTGATTAGCAATTTAGAAAATTGGTGAGTGGTATCTGACTACTCACCAGGCAGTGCCTGACATTTTACAGGACTTTGTGCAGGAGCATACACTGTCTAAGGAGAGGCTTGGGCTGTTGTCTGTCTTTGACCCACTGCAGGTGGGAGCCCTGAGGTCGTCACTGGGTTAGCCTGGACTGTGGATGTGGGCTCTTGCACGCCATGTACCAGATTGAGGTCTGGTGTGCTGCAGAAGTTGTATTTGCCACCCTGTGTCACTCTTCCGGAGTCCTGTAGCTGTGACTGGTGAATTCTGCAATATTTCCCACTTCTAAAGCTTGGGGATTCGAGAAATCTGTGCCCGAGTGGCTGCCAAAGCTTGTCAGGGGGACCCAGCACGAGGCCGATTTCTAGGTGTAAAAGCCAGGCAGATTTGCTCACTCAAGAAAATCTGTTTTTGCAGGTTCGCTTTGAATTCCAAGATACAGATCCAGATTAATGCTGGTTAAAAGAATTTTTTTGTTGTTGCACTAATGCCATAGGTTTCTCCTGGTAAACTGACTGCCTTGTCAGGGAGGGGATGGTTGGTTCTCCAAGTGTGGTCCTAGACCCACAGTAGCAGCAGCAGCATCTGGGGCTTTTCAGGGGTGTGCAGACTCCCTTCCCACCCCAGACCCACCATATTTGGAAACTCTGGGGATGGGGCCCAGTGGTCCCTTTTACCAAGCTCTCCAGCTGTATCTGGTGTAGGCTAAAGTTTTAAAACCACCAGTCCTGAGTATAAAAATGACTGAGCTTTGTTACAGTGTTGGGCTGAGAGAGTTAAAAAAATTAAAGCTAATATAGCCTCTTGAATATTAGAACAGTGTGCAATTCTCTGTTCTCTTTCTGTTGCACTGAAAAGACAGGCGTTTCAGTTGCTCCAAATAGGAAAGCAGACATTTGCAGTTCTGGGGGATAATGCCCCAGGTAGAGGCTGCAAAAAAGTCGTTCATGGAACTGGGGGTGGGGGAATGGTGATAGAAAGGCCCCTCTGGATTGTATTTTTAAGGAATAAATGTGATTGTGTTCCTCTCTGATTCAAACTTTTCAGAGACTTCTCAGTGTTCTTGGAATAAAGTCTGTCCANTTGCAGTTCTGGGGGATAATGCCCCAGGTAGAGGCTGCAAAAAAGTCGTTCATGGAACTGGGGGTGGGGGAATGGTGATAGAAAGGCCCCTCTGGATTGTATTTTTAAGGAATAAATGTGATTGTGTTCCTCTCTGATTCAAACTTTTCAGAGACTTCTCAGTGTTCTTGGAATAAAGTCTGTCCATGTAGATCCCGTCTGAGACTTCCAGTGGCTCCACTTGATCTCCACTTTGCACACAGTACCTGCCGCATCTTCTTTTCTCAGTGCTTGCTTCACTCCTTGAAGTTGTCCTTGCTCCTTGCAGCTCCCTGCCCCTCTGCCCCTGCCAGGGGCACCAATTCTCCCTGCTTCCTGGTGCCCTTCAGACCCCAGCTGGCATGTTTCTTTTCTGACCCCCCAGGGTAGGTCAGGTCAGGGCACCTTGTATGATGCATGTTTTCCCACTCTGCTGCTAAGTCACTTCAATTGTGTCCGATTCTGTGCAACCCCATAGACGGCAGCCCACCAGGCTCCCTCATCCCCGGGATTCCCCAGGCAAGAACACTGGAGTGGGTTGCCATTTCCTTCTCCAATTCATGAAAGTGAAAAGTGAAAGTGAAGTCGCTCAGTTGAGTCCGACCCTCAGCGACCCCCATGGACTTCAGAACTTCCAGGCTCCTCCGTCCATGGGATTTTCCAGGCAAGAGTACTGGAATTGTAATTGTGTGATTGGACAATTACTGGTTGACTGGTGCAGCTAAATATAAATTCCATGAGGGGGAGAGAGAGACCCTGCCTTTTTCACTGCTGCCCAAGGGTCCAGCCTATAGCAAACATTCAAGAAAAGTTTTTGGATGAATGAATGAAAGGTAGGGAGAAGTAGTCCCATTTTTATTCTTAGGAGATGTGGGGTGGTTAATGTATGCAATTTTGATGGAGTTTTATTTATAAGAGCAGTTGCCACCATCTAATCCTGCTGGAAGGGGGAGTCTCTTGCACAGGGGAGCAGAATCTCATGATTTCTAGTTTGGAATCTGGCTTATGGGATGCCCAAGAGAGGTTCTTGAGTATTATACATTCAGGGATGTGGGAAAGGGGGGAAATCTCTGATCATGGAGATATTCACAATACACAGGCCAGTAGCCCGAGTGGTAAAGGTGGCACCTGGGGGGGTTTCAGGGAAATGACTGTTGTCCTCTGTTCCCTCAGGGCTTCTGGGAAGACCTGCTCACTCTGCTCACAGAGTTGATATTGGGGCACCATCTTTCTCCCCGCCCACTTTCAGATCTGTGTGATAGAATTGACATGCACTCCTTTGCCTCATTTTGGTCAGTTTGTCTTGGCCTAGATAAAGCTAGGGTTTTTCATTCCTATTGTACAAGGTGACAATATGCGAGTTACCTTCCAGAGGTGATGGCTTCAAACTGGGAGCATTTTGCCTCAAATCAGAAACTAAGGAAGCCTTGATAATAATCAGTGGAAGGGATATAATTTATTAAAAATACACATATTTAGAGGAGGGCTCATTTGTTTTTGGGGGGGTGCTGCACAGGGGATCTTAGTTCCCCGACCAGGGATTGAACTGCTGCACCCTGTAGTGGAAGCAGAGTCTTAACCACTGGACAGCCAGGGAAGTAACTTAAATCCTCTTTAAAGATGGTGGTTTCAAGATCTAGAGTGGCTTGTTGACACTCTTACTTTTGATATAGGAAGCTGATAATCTGCTCTCTGTATTTGCCAAGGCAATGGCACCCCACTCCAGTACTCTCGCCTGGAAAATCCCATGGACGGAGGAGCCTGGTAGGCTGCAGTCCACAGATTCGCTATGAGTCAGACACGACTGAGCAACTTCACTCACTTCACCTTTGTGTTTATTTTACATTTGGGGCTCAGCATACTCTCATACCCAGTGTAAACTCCTGATAGATGAAGTGAAATGGAATAAACACAGTAAGTTTTGGAACAAACACCATAAACACTATTTCTCATTTGCAACCATTTATTGACCGTAGGTAGGTATAGGATTTAGAGATAATGTCTAAATCCTGATGTAGCTCACTACTGATTTATAGATGTTGGAACTCTGAAGCTTGGAGAGGTCAGATAACTTCCCCAAGTTTCACATCACTCAACTTGGAATCTCTAAAACCCATACCTTTTCCATTTTATTCCTGTGGCCTTCCCTGCTTATCCAAGCTCAGAAAAGCAGANGAGATAATGTCTAAATCCTGATGTAGCTCACTACTGATTTATAGATGTTGGAACTCTGAAGCTTGGAGAGGTCAGATAACTTCCCCAAGTTTCACATCACTCAACTTGGAATCTCTAAAACCCATACCTTTTCCATTTTATTCCTGTGGCCTTCCCTGCTTATCCAAGCTCAGAAAAGCAGAGTCATCTCCAGTCTCTGAGTTGGATTCTAGACTTTAAAATACTGTTGAATAAAGTTACAGAAGTTGCAAGATGAATGCAAAGAACTTCAGGATACCCTTCACCTAGATTCACAGATTAACATTTTGCCACATTTGCTTTGTCCATGTATATACATATTAGTTGTTTTTTTGACTCTTTTGAGAGTTAAGTTGCTAATATGCCTCCCTGAAAACCCATCTGAGCCTCAGCCTTGAACTTTTGAGAATATGGAGGCCACCCAGGCTGAGTTCCTTTTCTGGCCCCAGTCCATGTGGTTCTATCCTGTCAACCAACCCCCACCCCCCCAGGCTGGGGCTTGGCCCCAGGCAGGGAGCCTCAGCTCACTCTTGCCCTCAGCCTTAGTCCCAGTCCTTTAATTTAGATCCTAAAACCCATGCAACTGCTTTTTTGAAAATGGGCTCTCTCCAGCAAATAACCAGCAGACTCTCTTCTATGGCACCTAGTACAGGCAAATAAAAAGGGGTTCCTCATATGTTTCCACTTACTTTGTGAAAAAGGGGGAGAATGGGGTTTCATTCTACCTTGTTCAGGGCTGCAGATAAACTATTTGACCCCTTCCCTTTGATTTCTGATTTCAAGAGAGTTGAGGCTTCCCTTGTGGCTCAGCTAGTAAAGAATCTGCTGGAAGTGCGAGAGACCTGGGTTCGATCCCTGGGTTGGGAAGATCCCCTGGAGAAGGGAACAGCTGTCCACTCCAGTATTCCGGCCTGGAGAACTCCGTGGACTCTATAATGGGGTCGCAAAGAATTGGACACAACTAATGCTGGTACCTTTTCTCTGGCAAGTGCTTCAGATAAAATTCCTTTAAAAAGAAATCAGTAATTTTGTTTTTATTTTCTCTGTTTTAAACCAGCTATAAAACAACATTTTGAAAGTGGAAACAAAAGGAAAAGGTTCTGTCCTCCTAGTGTTTGGGATAGAGGGGAAGGTGCAATTTCCCTTGTCTGACAGGTCTATTAAAAGCAGAATTCAGAGTATAATTACTAATTAAATGTATTGATTTACCCATTATGGTGAAAATTAGCTTAAACATCTATTTAAGCCATGTATTATTCTAAGCAAGAAAAGTAGAGAGAGCGCTTTCAAAAATATAGATCACATTTGAAGACAGAGTTTAGAAAGTGCCTCAGGAAAACAACCCAAATGTCAGGATAAATGGAGAAACTAAAATGTAATGTAATACGCACAGTGAAATATTATTCAGCCTTAAAAAAGAAATTCTGACGCACGCTAACAATGTAGGTGAACCTTGGAGACCCTATGCTGAGTTAAGTGAGACGCAGAAGGACAAGTATTGTATGGGTCCACTTACATGTAATCCCTAGAGAAAGCAAATAACACAGTGGTCACCAGGGGCTGGGGTGTGGGAGTTATGGTATAATGGAGAGTTATTCCTGAATGGGTGCAGACTTTGACTTTGGAATGATGGAGAAGCTCTGGAAATGGGTAGTGATGGTGGTCACATGATATTGTAAATATATTTACTGCCATTCCATTGTTTAATTAAAAATGGTTAAAGTGATAGATTTTATGTTCCATATATTTTGCCAACAAAAAATGTTCTAAATACCCCCATTGGCATATATTTATGTTATATATAACAGTCCTTTATTTATTGGTAACACTTTGATGTCATTAGAGTGAGATGCTGTAGAATTAAAACTAGAACTTCTAAGTGTCACGTTTTTATTTTGTATAAGCTTTCATTTGCTTTTAACTCAGCCTCATTTCCCCATTTGAGCCTGGGAATTGGCATTTTGAGGAATTGTCAGTTTCCTGGCTGGTGGACAAGTTGTGATGATTAGATTAGAACTCTGTGCCCACACTCATTGTCAACCGCACATGTCCAGGACAGTGCTGGTGTGAAGTCAGTTTCTGTCTGACAGGTCCTTCTGCAGGTCCCTTCAAGGGTCTGGCTGTTCTGCCTTCTGTGAAGCGTGCAGCCAGGGGGGTCTATTTAGAAGTGAGAGGCCTGCATGTCAGTTTTCCATGGCCCTGGGCAGATCTGGGGTGAAGCTGGCCTTTGACTAGCATGGCCGACTTTCCATGCCCTTCTTGCCCTGTTCCTTTTCACTTTGCCATTAAAAGAAGCGACATTTGTCAGAGGTCTTCTCAGGTTGGAGATGATGAGCAAAGTTATTCATTGTGTCTGCTAAGATATTTAATGTTTGTTCTTTAAGTCAAGGAAGTTAACATTGAAAGAAATCAAGAGCTCCCCCACCTCCACCCCTAACCACAGACTTCACAGATGGTAAGGGTCTTGTTCTGGTGTTTATTGATTTGAGTCCTTCTGCTTCTTATCTGGTGCTTCTTTCTGTAAGTGCTTTCCAGAACTCAAAACATGGAAATCTACATATTTACAACAAGAGCCGCGCTAGGCTGTTGGGGAAAACCCACTGGAAATGAGGAAGTTCATCTTTTCTGTTGCGCGGGTGGATCCTGATACATCATGCTTGTCAAGTCTAGACCTTATCTGACTCCCCAAAGACACACTTCATAATGGCCTTGCAGATCTTTGTCTAAGATCAAAGGGGAAGTTCTGCTTCCTCAAACATCAGGTTATATTTTTCTTAGGATAAGTGAGTAGGAAATATATTAAGTAGCCTTGTGAAAGCCTTTGCTGTGGAGCATGTGTGTGTAACTAGAAGAAATTTTGCAGGATAATAAGATGAGAAGGATCCTCCTTTCGTTGTCTAATGAATGACACATGCTTACTGTTCACTTTGTAAGATGTAAGACCTAGGGACTGAATTCCATGTTTAGGCCCTTATTCTAATTCTGTGTTCAAATAGTAGCTTAAAAACAAAGCAGGCAATTAATTATATTACTTATATAATAGAATCGTTGCTGTTCATTATTGCCACAAATAGTTGAATACTTTTTATGTCTAGCTACTGGATTTTTTTCATACTTTTTTTTTTTTTTTTTTTATCATGACTCTTTTAAGGCCTAAGTATTTGATTAGGTACAGATCCTAGAGCTTTTGATGGCTTTTGATGCCCTCTTTTTAGTTTTTCAGAAGAGGAAACAGAGGCCTGTGGACTTGCTCAAGATTTAGAATCTAGAATTTCTCTATGTCCCCACCATTACATTTTTTATTCACATCCTTCACTAACTGCTTCAGAGGAAAAATATACAATTACACATTTCATCTTAAACGTACGGATATTAAATATCTTAACAGACACCAGCCAATTAATAACTTTGCTTGTTGCGTCCAGCCTGAGAAAAGCTTTGACAGGCGTTATATCTTTAAAAGGCATTTATTGGAAGATTGAATCCTTGATGCTGAGTCCTCTTAGTCTATTTCCTTATAGGTGTGCAGAACATCTAACATCTCCTTGATCTTGGGTGTGCTTTTCAAACATCAAGAACAGCCCAATCTTGTCTTGCCACCAGATGGCACACTTGTGAGTGGAGAACTGATGAAAGGAAGGAGTTGAGGGTTCAAGCACAGGGAGGCTCCCAGTTGGGGACTTGGTGGATCTGCGTAGGGACATGCTTTATAGCAGAGCACCAGGCCTGCATGATTTGGCCCAGGATCATAATAACAGCCAGAAAAGCAGAAAATGGCAGTACTGCAGGAAAGATGTGATCAACACAGGTGATTTATTAGCTCTGGGTTAGTCCATGTGGTTAAGGCAGAAAATAGAGGGGCTGACTCTGGCCCCAGGAGGAAACCACTCTCGGGAGCAGAGGCAGGAAGAGCCCAAACCACAGGTGAATCCACCCAGGCTGAAAGCCTGCAGAAGGGTGAGCCAGTGAAGGGGGTGGTGGGGATACAATCCTGCCTCCCGGAGAAGGGCACCCCCATTCACAACGGGACATCCCTTCCTAGCATGAATGAATCACTCTTGCTCAGACGTCCATCAGAATGTGGGGCCCACGTGTGGTCCCATGGCTCCTTTGTGCATGAATATTTTTCTGAGAACAGGTCCAAAGACAGAAGGGCTTAGAGATAATAGTGTTTTTACTCTGCCTCACGCACCTCGTGGCCGCACTCGTCAGCCCTTGCGTCAGGCAGTGGCTCCCTTGGTGCTTCCATCAGGTCCACCGAGGGGCCTCCTCTGCTGTTTCCTCTTTGTCTCTTCTTCCCGTCCCCTCTTCCTTTGCTGTTCACCCTGGCTGCCTGCTCCTGTGGATATTCATCCTCCCACCTTTTCGCATGGGCCTCCTATACTCACTGACTTCAGGAGTCCTCCCCCCTCATCTCCCCCACTCATCCCTCCCCTCCTGCCCCTCCTTCCCTTGCCATGCTTTCAGGGCTCCTCTTCTCCCCTATCCTATGACTGCAGTACCATCAGAGATTCTGCCGGAATTGGTGTGGTGTAGGGCTGGGAGGTTGGGGTGCTGGTGTGTAGTCAGGGGTGCGAATGAGCGGTGTAAGTTTTATGACTCCTCCTTCCTCCCTACTGTCAGTGATCAGTTCTGTGCTGAAGACTCTGAGACTGGTTCTCTGACCATTTCTGCTTCCTCCGCCCTGCTGCCATCAGAATCTAGCATCCTTCTAGGAGTCTCTCCTCACCATCTAGCTTGGAGTTTCCTGCTTCTTTCTTACCAATCAAATCTTCGCCATCTCTACCCTACTCCAGCCACCTTGGGCCTTGTCACTTTCTTCTTGGCTCCTCTGTTCTTTGTAGTCTCCACTACCTTCGTGGATGATTTCATAGACACCCCTCATACCACCCTCTGACCACCCACTGGGTGCTGGTGAGTATGTCTCTGGCCCTGATCTCCCCTACCACCCCCTCTCAGTTTGCGGGACCTTCTAGTGACTGCCTGCTGGTCCACATAATCTCTAAGTCAGTTTTATCCCCCTCTAGTCTTTTAGCACCTTTTCTTCTCATAGGTGTAAGCCCCAAACTGGGGTGTCTTCTCTCCTTCCTCTTACTTCCTCACTGCTCAGATCCAGCCCATCCCAAGGCCTCATGTTCACCCAGTAAGCCCATCTCTCCTGTCCATCCCCACACCTGGCTTATGCTCTCATTTGCTCTTGTCTGGATCTAGGCTCCTGGCTGTTCTTGTCTCTAGTCCTGTTCTGTCAGTACTGTCCTCCCCTGCTCCCAGAGGGGTACCCCCAAAACATGCACCAGTAGCTCCCCATCAGGGCAGGCTCCCACTTCCTTAACATGACAGAGACCCTACTGGGTCTCATCTGCTGCAGGGATTCTGAGTAACACATGACTTCTAAGCATGCACCTTACTGGTTCTGTGACATGAGCTCTTGTGGTCCCTGGCCTGGTAGACCTTCTTCTCTGTCTGCATGCAGCCTGGCCAGGTCACACACATTCTTTAATCTGAGCTCTAGGAATCCTTACTGACCCCTCTTCTTACCACCCCGCCCCCCCATCGCCCTTTTTGCCTATGCTTGCTTCATTGTACTGTTATTATCTGTGTGAGTTCAGCTTCCCCACTGGGCTTCCATCCCCTGCTCTGTATTCCTGGTCCTTGGCCCCACCCAGGCAAAATAGTAGACGCTCAATTACCATTGCATCCGTGAACACATGTTTCAGAAGCGCTGGCTTTGTTTCTGAGCCCTTTCTCTGTGCGATTAGTGACTAACACTCCAGCTTTTCTTTCTCTGCCCTTTGGTTTCTTTCTTTCAATTAATTCATAATCTTTAGACCAACATTGAAAGACACTTGAGTTGCTTTAAAAACAAAAAACAAAAAACTGTGCTGCAGGAAATCTTTGTTATTTTGTGATTTTTAAACTGACTTTCAAATGGCTGATCAGTTTACAATGGTCTATTGCTATTACTTGAAACCGTAAACCATCTCGAACATGGAAACAGATTTTGTGTAATCCCTAAATATCCTGGACCTAAAGTAGTGCCAAGACCTAGCATGCAGAGAGAAAATTTCTTTTATTTTCAAAAGCTAAGTACAAATTTGCATTGTACCAAGGAACTGTTTTTTCAGTCCCCAAACATGGGAATATTACAGTGAGAGACTTAAAGGATGGTGAGGAAGTTGTGTCGGGTACTTTTTATTCATCTCAAGTCTAAAACCAACTAGATTTAGGCAGTGAGTTCTCCTCAGTTGAGTCCTTTAAATCTCTATGTTACAAAATTAAAGCTAACTCAACTTTTCTCCTACCTGCCCCCCACCCAACCCCACAATCCATCAGAAACAGAACAATTGTAAATTGGAATTCATATGATCCATTTAGAACTGTTCTCAGATTTCCCTGTGGAGGTGCTCTTCAAGGTTGGAGATACTCAGAATTTGGGTGATGTGTTTGGAAGTGTGTAGTTGGGATGTAGTTCAGTTTCTTTGAAAGCTCATGTTTTTTCCCTCCTGAAAAGATGCATTTGATTTTTCTCTTTTGTTGTGTTACGGTATGTATTGTAATATAAAACAAACGTTGACAGTAATTTGTCACTGAGTGAAACTGACCTTCAAGAAGACTGTTAAGCAATCTTCTAGCTGAGAAAAGCACTGCTCTGTAAGGTGACGTCCTAAATTATCTTCCCCAGTCCTGCACCTCTGCGTTTCCTGTGTGTAGTCATTCCTTCACTGTGCACTTACTGAGCACTTTCTGTATTCCTGGTACCCCGTGAGGCTTTGAGGCTAGAGATGGGTGCAAACCTTGCTTTGGATTCTCAGAGCTCGCAGTTTAGCGGGTGGGGTGGGGGTCCTCGTAGGATGAACTTTTCCTCAAACACACATACAAACACACAAAGTCTTCCTGGCTCAGCTCTCACAGTGCCTCCCTGTGGAGCTTTTCATGTTCCTTTTGGGCAGGATGACAGCTGTTTCCTTTGAGTCTTGGGACCTGTTTGTCATCTTTCAGTATTTTTGCTTCATTTGCATTGGATTTGTCTCCTTTACAAGACCAGCATCTAGTTCACTACCATGGTAATAATCATGCGTTAGATCCGTGTTGACACCAGTGACTTCCTAATGGTTCTGGTGGCATGGCTTCACCATTGTGGGATGGGGACCATGCTGGGGTCCTCCATGGCAGGGCTTCCTTCAGTTTGCGTGAGGATCCAGAGTGGATTCACACTCTCCCTGCCACTGGGCAAGAGCATTTTTAATGACTTGTGTGGTTTTCACTGAGCTCATACCTCCCTCTCCCAGCTCTATTCTATTTCCAGTATGATCCACTTGTTTTTTAAAGCCTCATGGGTGTTGTGGGCAATTACTACAATCCTTCCATCTTGATTTTTATCCAGTTTGCTCCTGTGGGAATATAAAAGTATGTCAGAAACAGTAGGATATCCAAATCATTAGCTCCTTTATTACAAATTGTGGTTGAATAGTGTGTGAACCAAAGAGTAGTTGAACTGCAGTAGAGCTTTGCACTTTGCCTTTTTCATAGCTTTACTTCCCCAAAACTAGAATAGCCTCTCTACGTGGGTCTTCTTCAATGCCATTATTTTGCCTGGTTCCTTATATTTGTGTCCAAAGAGGAGAAGGTTTTGTAATGACTTTCTTACTTTGAACTTCGGCTATAAATCTGGTTTTTGCAGCTTTAGATATTTGGGAAGGATATTTTAGATATTTGTGAAGGAGGACAGGTGAGACTCGTTTGAATACAGTTGACATGGTCCACCCACTACTGTAGATGCTTGGGGAGAGCCTCCTGTGCTCAAGCCAGTCACCCCTACTTATGCAGTTAATTAAGAACCTTCTATAGAAGCCCAGTATGGACTCTCAGTGAGTCTTTGCATCCAAAGATTACAGAAAATAGCAGGTCTAGCTTGAATGGGCTTATTTTGCTTAAGAAAAGAAAAATTGATAGCTTTGTTTTTTTTGATGGAGAAGCAAAACCTTTCCTGAGTTTGGGTTGACTGATGGGCATTCTCAGACCGTTCTGAGCCGCTGTCCTCCACACCCACAATACAAAGTCTGCAATTTTTAATTTTAGCTTGGAATGCAGAATCCCCCTGTGTTTGCAAATTGGAGGCCCTCTCTCACTCTTGTAGTGTTTCACCCACATTTAACTTGAAGTACTTGTGGGTTTTTTTTTTTTTCAGTTGAGCCACCCTTGTAGAGTGTTGCTTAGTTATCAGAGAATTAACAGCTTTCCCCCCAACATATACTCCTGTTTTATCAACTTTCATAACATGTGCTTAGATATGAGACGTGGGTTCGATCCCAGAGTTGGGAAGATTCCCTGGAGGAGGGCATGGCTCTCCACTCTAGTATTAGACAGAGGGACCTGGTGGGTTACAGTCCATAGGGTCACACAGAGTCAGATACTACTGAACGACTTAGCACACACACAATTTATATATAATATACTGTCAAGTCCAAATTCTATAAACATGTTTGAAAATAAAACCAACAGACTCAGACAGTGTGAGGAGAGAAGGAAAAATGGGTGGAAGAAGAATCTGGTAGCCTTGAGCATTCAAGTCTCTTGGGCAGTAGTCAGTGTGATTTAAAACTCTGGGTTATTCAGCCCAGAGAATTAAAGAGCTTCTGCTATGAATGCCTACTTTGTGTAAGGTAGTAGAAAGCTAGGAAGAAAAGGTAGTGTTCATGCCCTTAAGCACAATTATGTGGAATGAATAAAAATAATAAGTGATTAATTTTTAGTGATGTGGATTTAAGATAAATTTGGGGGGCTCACAGAGGCTGCTACTGAAGGTCTGAGTGGTCAGATAAGAAAGAGCCAAGGAGGCTGAGAAAGTTTGAGGCTTCACCTGGGCCTTGATTTTAAATGAGATCAATTTTAATTATTATTGATTTATTGATTTTAAATCTAAGAATTACTGATTTTAAGTTTCCAAAAAATTGTGGCAAAATATACATAATATAAAAAGTACCATTTAGGGGTGTCTAATTCAGTGCTATTAAAGTGTGTTTACAATGATGTACCACCGTCACCACGTCCTAAAGAAAATCATCCCAAACAGACACCCTGTAGCCATTAAAAGAATAACTCTCCAGTCCTTCTTCTCTTTAGCCCTTGGCAACCTCTCTCCTATTTTCTGTCTCTATCAATTTGCCTATTACTCGTACCTCATACATGAGGAATCATACAATATTTAACCATTTGTGTCTGTCTCATTTCACTTAGCATAATGTTTTCAAAGTTCATGTTGCAGCATGTCAGAATCTCATTCCTTTTTAACTCCTGTTTTGTGTATACACCACTTGCCCGTTCATCTGTTGATGGACAGTTGGGTTATTTCCACCTTCTGGCTATTGTAAATACTGCAGCTGTGAATGTTGGTGTACAGGTATCTGCATCCCTGCTTTCAATTCTTTTGGGTATGGTTGAATTTTATACTGGTCAAAGAGGTTATAGAGGGTATGTTGGTATTTGTTTTGAACTACTGTTAAAATCTTGCATTGTTGACTGTTCATAAGTGCCCCTTTCCTCTCTTATTTATGCTTTTTGAGATCAGGGACTATCTCCTAGGTCCAGCACTTAGCAGGATATCGCTGGAAGGAATATTTTCTGAATAGATCCTGGAGTTCCTAGCCCCCAGCCATCATTCACTGTACTAGTTGGTCCTCAGAATGGTGGGTTTTGCCATCTGTCATATTTGGGGGACTCATTAATTAACATATTCAGGAGACAGAAAATAACTCTGTTTTTATTAGTCAAAGATCATTAGGGAAGTACATTTCAAACACAAAGGGTCCTGACATAGGTAAAACCTCATTCAGCAAATGTTTGTTGAGAACTTGCTATATACAGATACATTCCAAAATGTATGATTCCAGAGCAGTTTCAAAGCTCAGTTGGACTAATTTATTGATATTGACTTTTAAATATAAAGGTGTGTGTGTGTGTGTCTGCGTGTTTGTATGTGTATATGTGCGGGGGGGTGTGTATATATATATATATATATATACACACACATATATATTTAGCATGAACCTCTAATCTTTGTGTGTGTGTGTGTGTGTGTGTGTGTGAGAGAGAGAGAACATTATAACAGCACTCAAGATAGTTTGGAGAAAAGAGAATAAATAATATCCACAGCCATGCTCTAGTATATGCTCAAGTTTGCGGGCTGAACTTATATTTTATTTTGAAAAGAAAACCCTGAATGCCTCTGGTGGTGACTATTTTAAAATTTTATTNCCTCCCACCTGCTGCTTCCTCCACTGGCTTGGACGGCTTTTGCTGCTCCTTCAGAACCCACATCAGTTCTTGTCTCTGACCTGTGGAGGGGGGCTTGTGCCTCCCCAAGGCACATGAACCATTCCCCCCCATGATCCTGCAGAAGTGGCTGAAAGCCCCCCAGGGAGCTCTGTTATCCTGGTGCCCTCGCCCCTCTCACCCGGATCGTACGTGAGTCAACCTTTTGTGTTTTTCATGGCACCGTCACCACTAGTTTGCTCTTTCTCTGGCAGCCTCACGTCGTCCTCTTTTGTCTTAAATCCTTAACTGTGAGTTCTGTGGCTTCCGCTGACCTGAGGGCCAGAACTTTTCACTGATCTCCTTGAGTCTAGTTGACCTCAGGTATCTCACTGTGCACGAGTGTCTCTGGTGTCTGTCTGTGGTATCTGTCTGTCTCCTCTTTCTCCTCTTCTGATACTGTGGAAGTCCAGCCCACTTCTTTCTCTGTAGCCTGAAGCTGTCTTGAATCTATGTTTCATTATTTCTGACATTGAACACTGTGTACTTTAAGCTCTGAAGTGTAAGGACTGTGTGTCCTCTCTACATGGATTTTCTCCCGGCATCTAACAGTGCTTTTGCAGCTCATAAGTAATGAACAGATACTTACCTTCATGCAACGGATGCATTATCCACTTGTATGCACAAATGAATGAATGGATTGGCTGCTGTGATTTTCTAAGGTTCCAGTTTCATGTTCAGAGTCTCTAATTTTGTATCTTTAGTCTGGCACTCTACCAACTGAGCTATTTAGGCACTCCTTTTAGTTTTTTATCTTTAGTTTGCTATATAGCATATTTCTGTAGACATTAGGTTAATCAGGCTGCAACCCATCATCTGCTATGAAATCTCATGATCTGGTCATTAAAATAAGATTTTCATTTTCTGCTTTATCATTTGAAACACAAAGATTTTTTTTTTTAAATGACCATCACCGAATAAAGAGAATTGCATAGAAATAACTGAATTCACAAAGCTGTAAGAAAAGCCAGGCTAAAATGATCATGTATATTTTGCCTAAAGAGTGATGGGCCAGTAGTTTTTTTGTTGTGTTGTTTAATCCTGTGAGGTTTTGTTTTTGTTGTTTCTAGACTGGGTGTCAACATGTCAGTGCCATCGCAGTGGCCCATATTCAGAGTGGAAACTTGACCCTGTTGTGTGTTTAACCCAGAGAATGCCATGGCATCCAGCAAGTCTTGGCTTGCATACCAAGGGTGACCCTCAGGATTAATTGAGAGTTGCCGAAAATAACTTAATTTTCTAGATGAACTTTAGAAACTTTAAACAGAACTCTCTCACCATAAATAGCTGGGCAGCTTTGTCCTATTTTTATTGTCGAGTACACAGAAGATGGAAATCAATATTGGAAAAAATGCTTTATTTTGCCCGAGAAAAAGATCATGTTCAACACGATTTTCGTTTTTCTTGGCAGGCTCTTCTCAACCATCTGTGAGTCCAGGGGAACTGTCTCTACCATCTATCCATCCAGCAAAATCAGAGTTAATTGTCAGTGTTGGCGACGAGATTAGGCTGTTATGCACTGATCCAGGATTTGTCAAGTGGACTTTTGAGATCCTGGGTCAACTGAGTGAGAAGACAAACCGGGAATGGATCACCGAGAAAGCAGAGGCCACAAATACAGGCAATTACACGTGCACCAATAAAGGCGGCTTGAGCAGTTCCATTTATGTGTTTGTTAGAGGTAAATGCTCAGCTTTCTTTGATGCTATGCTTAGAGACCTTTATATCCTGTCCTTAATTAAGGATGACATACAGATAGCTGAGTCATGGATAAAATATTACTGGCTGGGTCTAGAAAGCATAAAGCACACTATTCTTGGTTAGTTTTCCCTCATCTTCTGATACTTAGTGGCTTCGGGTATGACTCCAGCTGAAGGTCTTGTAAGGCTGTGATGCTCTTCCTAATGAGGTTACAGTATGGTTTAGCCCATTTGTCCTGGTGGTGTCAGTAAACCCTGAGAATAAATTAGGCCCTTTGGGAAGGCAGCATTTTAATGCCTTGAGATCCCAGATATTCCCACTTAGTAAAAACACTTCAGGGAACTAAAGGCCTCTAAAGGCCCCAAACAGACCAAAGCTTCAAATGAATTGACCCACTTTTAGAGAGAGTCAATTCCAGAAACAATTCAGTTGGTTAAGTTCCCTCTGTCCTTCCTGAGTTCTTCATAGTAGTCAGTTCATTCATTTAAAAAACTGTGACCTCTGAGAAATAAAAGGAAAATGTGATGGTTGGATTTCTGTACCTCATTTCCTGTGATGAATGCAGTGATTCATCTGTGTTTGTGCTTTTAATAACCTTGTCAGAAGGTGGTTTCCTGGCGGGGGAAGGGATAGGGGAGGGGTCTTCTTGTTGGTGTGAAAACTAGAATACTTAAAGCTTAAGAGACATACCAAGGTCATAGGAGGGGAAATAGTTTCAGTTCTCGTCCTGGGTTTGCAACCTCATCTATGATATTGTGGAAGAAGATCCAATAAATTTGTCCTAGATTGTGAATCTGAGTAACCTCTGGAGTCACAGTTCCTCACAGCAACACTTGGATAAGATCACCTGCTCTGTCTTCCTTATATAATTGTTTTCAGGGAGACAGAATTAATGCACACTCTAGCTCTCTGGAAGTTTAGTAAAATTGACTCTCCTGTTCACTATGAAGAAGGTTGCCATGAAACTGAAACTGCCTCTCCTTAGTTTATCTTTTATTCTTTCCTGGGTGGATGCTGAAAAGAAAAACACGTTCACAAGCCACAGCTAGCCTCTGGGTATGTTTCCATAATTGTTGAGCCACCCGTGTTCTGTTCTTTGACATTCAAGAAGGTACTCCGTAATTTCCGGGTGGTAATGAAGTGTCATTCTGCTTATTAATAGGATAGGTAGACGTCTGAATAAATAGGGAAACTGCTGCATTAGCCAAATCAGTCTCACAGAGCGCTCAGATTTTCTTTACAGGGGAAGTCATCCTCAATAACTTAGAACTATATTTAATTATTACCATTTTAAGATGTTTAGATGCCTATATAGTTTGTCTTAGGGCATTGAAGGAAATCGGGGCATTAGGTCAAGTGACTGAGAAAGAATAAGTGGGAAAATAACCAACTATAGCCTCAAACCATATTTCAGACATTATGAGGTAATTTATTTGCAGAATAAATTAGTTAGGCTGGGAGGTGCATAATTCATTTAAGAAAACTCTTTGAAAATTGGTCAAAATTGTATGATAAGTGGATTTCAATTATGTCATTGGTTTTCGTGGAGCGCTCAATTTGCATGTGGAAAGGACATTTAAAAGACATTTAAGGGACTTCCTTGGTGATCCAGTGGTTAATATTCCACACTTCACTGTAGGGGGCACAGGTTCGATCCCAGGTTGGAGAACTAAGATCTCGCATGCTTGCACAGTGTGGCCAAAAGATGAAAAAAACTTTTAAAGTGTAATCTGTTGGCTCAGCCACGCGTCTGTATGATCATTACACAGTCCAGAGGTAGCAGCATATTGTGTGTGCAGAATGAGGTTTGTATAGAGGTCCCAGTTGGCCTAAGGCTTTCCCAGTCCATGCCAGGTATCCCAGCATAATTGCTGATTGNTAAGATCCCGCATGCTTGCACAGTGTGGCCAAAAGATGAAAAAAACTTTTAAAGTGTAATCTGTTGGCTCAGCCACGCGTCTGTATGATCATTACACAGTCCAGAGGTAGCAGCATATTGTGTGTACAGAATGAGGTTTGTATAGAGGTCCCAGTTGGCCTAAGGCTTTCCCAGTCCATGCCAGGTATCCCAGCATAATTGCTGATTGCACCTCTTTCACGTCCAAGTGTCCTGGTTTGGACAATCATGTATTTGCCACAACATTTCTGAACCTCATAAGCTTCCCTTGTGCATATCAATTTATTTGATTTCCAGAAATTCTATTTATACACATCTTTCAAAGAATATGAATAGAGCACAGACCACATATTATTTGTACTGTGTGGCCCCCTGATAGTTTTCTAGATTCTTTTCAGAAGCTGGAGGGTCCTGGAGACTGTGAACTCTGGAAAGAAGTTTTACTCGCGTTAGTGGAGAACACTTTTCCCCATACTACTAGATGTCACCAGGCTGCCTGTTCTTGGCCTGTGTTCTTTGCAGTGTTATCCATTTTAGAAAAAAAGCAAATACTATATAAATATTACAAACATGTATATTCATAAATATAAAACATTTATATGTATAAACATTTATATTTATAATTTAAAAATAAAATTTAAAATAAAAATTTTATAATATTTATATTTATAAATATTATAGTAAAATATTCCCAGAGTTTTAAGAGCTCAGATTGTGGTATCAGTCAGACCTGGGTTTGAGGTCTTTCTAGTCATTTCTGGGCCACATCACTTAAGGAGAGTTGTTAGTTTTGAGACTTTGGTTTATCTGTAAAATGGTGATAATGATAGTGCCCAGCACATTATAGGTGTTTTGAGGATTAAATGAGAACGGTAAATGTGTAATGGTCCAAACTTAGTGCCTGATACATGGTTTAAGTGTTCCCTTTTCCTTATTAGTATAGTTCAGATAAATTCTACTTTCATTTGCAAAGAATAAAGTCAGCAGCCATTTGGGCTACTGGGGATTTTTGCTGTGTGAGAGCTTTTTTTTTTCTTCTAATTTTTTGGCTGAGCCACACAGCATGCGAAATCTTAATTCCCTAACCAGGGATCAAACCTGTGCCTCCTGCAGTGGAAGCATTTGACCACAGGGTTACAAGGGAAGTCCCCGAAAGGCAACATCTTAGATCTTTATAAAATGTTTTCATTGTCATTTTATATATGTGCTGTTTGAAATACTGATTGTCGGTTATGCCGTAGACCCTGAGAAGCTTTTCCTGATTGACCTTCCCTTGTACGGCAAAGAAGAAAACGACACACTGGTTCGCTGTCCCCTGACAGACCCCGAGGTGACCAATTACTCTCTCACGGGGTGTGAGGGGAAACCTCTCCCCAAGGATTTGACGTTTGTGGCCGACCCCAAGGCAGGCATCACAATCAGAAATGTGAAGCGCGAGTACCATCGGCTCTGTCTGCACTGCTCAGCGAATCAGAAGGGCAAGTCCATGCTGTCGAAGAAATTCACCCTGAAAGTGCGGGCAGGTACAGGCCTTTGTTCGCTTCCTGCTAGGTGTTGCAACATGCATTGATTTAAAAGACTTCTCTTCTCGCTGGTCCATCTTAGTATGTTGGTCACTCAGGCAGCTGCTCTGATCGGGGTTCTCCCAGCCTCAAAATAATGCCAGCTGCTTGTAAATTCTTTATTTCACAGTCCTGATACTGTATGACTGGCCCAAGACCCGCCTCCAGCTGGGCGGGTCTACCAGGGATGAGCAATTAGATGGTCCTGGGGACAGTCATTAAACCTACTGACATCAGGACATCGCAAAGTTTCGTAAATGCACAGTGTTCCTTTCAAGGAAAACTTATTGGGAAGCCTTACACTGTCTGAAAAGATTAGCATACAGATTATTCACTCCTTGATATACTGTTGATCTGTGAATTGACTTCCTCCTTAAATATTTAATTTTAATGCCTTCTTAGACTGTTCACAATCTGAGAAGGAAAGTACCAGCTGACAATGGACCTTGTTATGAATTTGACATGATGTAGAATATTTTGGTAGCAGGAGGATACCTAGAATTTTGTATTTCAGAGAACAACTAACTCAATACCAGTGGGCATTTAGCTATTGAGTAGTTATCGTTAAGGCTTTTGAAAAGGGTTCTCTTTGGAGTTAAGGAAAGTTTGATTGTTTAAAACCTGTTATTTTAAGAAATAATCAAGATATTAATTTTACAGTACATGGGAAAGTGGCTTGTTTGGTTAAAAGGATGTAATTAGTTGTTGGTCACATCCTCATGAAACCATCACGTGAAGTAAAGATAAAGGCAGCTTCACTATGCTAGGGTTTCTACCTAGCTTTCTTCAGGATTATTATCATCTCAAAGTAGACATTCTCTCTTTTTCACTCTATATTAATTAATTTACTTGAGGGACACACAGTTTAATTCCTGATTTCTTCAGGTACCCAAGTAATACAGATTGGTTGGTGCCATACTTTATATTTTACTTAAAAGACCACAGAGTGAGCTGGGCATGGCTTAGGAAAAGTGGTAAGTTAAAATGTTAAGTTATGGTGCAACCAGTTGTTTGAGGGCCACTTTTCATTTTATTCTAGCCATCAAAGCTGTGCCAGTTGTGTCTGTGTCCAAAACCAGCTACCTTCTCAGGGAAGGAGAGGAATTTTCAGTGACATGCTTGATTAAAGACGTGTCTAGTTCCGTGGACTCTATGTGGATAAAGGAAAACAGCCAGGTGAATGGATTATCTTCTCCGTTTTCCTCAATGTATCATGCTGTGTGGGAGGTTTGAAGGCTTTTCTTTAAAGAAGTGTTATTTTTTAAAAAATGTATTTTATTGACGTCTAGTTGATTTACCGTGTTGTGTTAATTTCTGCTATACGGCAAAGTGATTCAGTAGTACATATATATGCATTCTTTTTCAAATTCTGAGAGAGTCTATTAATCATCCTGAGGATGGCTCAGCTGGTGTGTCTGTCAGGGGTGGAACTGTCTGGAGGGTGTTGAGATGCGTATTTCTCCATTTCATAGCACCATATGCAGACACGTACATTCATTATGAGTAACAAACAAATGTCATTTTATAAATTTATTTTGAGAAAGTTGAAAACTTCAGACTTGTTATTACTCTATACTGTTTCTATGAATGACTTTAGTGGGGAAAATTTTTTTAAAAAATTACTGATGTACACCTGAGATGGAAAAATAAAAAATAAAAAATTTTAAAATTAAAAAAAAAAAAACAGTTCAGTGAATAGCTACCTTGATTTTTATAAAGTTATTATGGAAACTATTCAGGCCAGATTATTTAAAATACTGTGAAAAGTTGCCATTTTTCCCTTCCATATTAAGAAACATGATCTTAGATATTAACCAGGAAGCCCTTCCCTCCCCCATGAAAAGGCCTGTCCATTTGAGAAATGGATTTCTTTGTATATGGGTCTGATTTCCTCCTTTGAGACTGCTTACCTGAGATCAGGTTGCTAATGGTTTTCTATTTGTTTTAGTTGCTATTAATAAAATGGTTATCTTCAATATGAAGCATTTGGAAATGTTTAGGTTATCATTCATTTGACAAATGCATATTGAATGTCTATTATATGTCAGATACTGTGTTAGGCATATCTTAATAAATTTTGGCTAGTTATATTTGAAGGGTCTTTTCCCTCTGAATTCACTCACATTAATAGCAAGGACTTTGAAATGTCCAGTTTCCCTAGTATTTTGCTTTTAAGATTCCCATTGACTGAGTTTTCAATAATATCTGTTTGCATAATCTTGGCCATCTAATTAATTTTCTATCGTAGTTTTTCTTCTGTACACACGTGTGTATTACATTGGAAGGAAGAAAATACTGTCTTTTCCTCCTCTTTTTCCTCTTCCTCCTCATGCTCTGGATTGGCAATTTTATGCCTATTTAGAGAATCCTATGCTAAATAAGTAACCATCGAGATTAGCATAATGCAAAGTATTATGATGGTGTTCCTGCAGACCTGTGATGGATGATACCTTGCTAAGTGAAGTCTGCCATTGACTAGGAGAATGGAACCAATGTCTCCGAGAAAGAAGTCCTAGTTTTCATTATCATATAACCTAATAAAAACAATAGCTTACATACGGATTTTTGACTAACCCTACAGAACACAATCCCGTATTAATCGCCTTTCTGTGATCCTTGATTTCAGATGAGAGAACAGTTTAGACTGTGTGTGTAGCTGAGCCTCTGTATAACTTGAAAATTAGCCTTTCTGAGATGAGAAATAAATTGCCCCAGGCAGTTTTGTTCTGAACAGTTTTTTCCCAGGAGCCCTGCTTGCCATTCCCAATTAATCCACTGGTGCTGGTAGATAAGGCTGCAGTGTTGGGAGCTCTTTGGGGAAATCCCAGTGCGTACCTCCAAGGGTTAAGGAAAACCAAATCACGTGCAAACACTATGTAACGTGTGACTTGCAGATGGGGCTCATGGCTGAATGCCAGAGTTCATCCATGAATCTTTTGCTGACATCCTTTGGCTTAATTTGGAATACTTAGTGCTATTATAGCACTATCAAATTATTTTAAAAATCTGTAGAATTTGATTTGAATCATTTAGAATAAGTTTAACTCACAATGAAATTTAGGGTGAACTGAGTGTTGGAGAGTTTTTGCAATTGTTTGTTTTAAAATGTAAGAGAATCTTGGAATTTATTCAACTCTGTAAATCTTGGTTAGCTTTTCCAAGGCTTATGAACTCTCATATTTTTACTGCTTTTAATCATGATCTCTGATAGTATCCTAAATTATGGCCTCCAGGTTTGGATGTTGATATTATATCAATTATTGACAAACTGTTCCTTCCAGCACCAGTATATTCATTGTCCTGTTTAGCTCCCTAACAATGGACTCCTGGGCTCTTGCAGAAACTACAGGGAAGATTTGGGTAAATGTAGAATATAGTATGTGACCTGTCCATCGTCTCTCTGCCTTTACAGAGGAGAAGTCTGTAACATGATGGAGTAGAAGAGGCCAGAGAAAAATGTCATTTCCCCTTCGTCTCTTCTTAACAATTGCTGTTAGGCAGCAAAAATGTCAGATTTCTGCCAATTATTAGAAGAATCTCTTAGAAGGGAGTATCTTCAAATCAACACAGTGCTCCCAGACTAGAAAGGCCTTTAAAGACTTTTATTCTCTTACTCGTTTTCGGAAATAAAATTTGAGACCATAGTGGCATCCTTGACTTGGCCAAGATCTCACAGTTAGTTAACCAAGCAGGTTTCTCTTCTTTTTATTTCAAAACATTTAGCTTTGGCAGTCAGCTTTTATGTATGCTTATTTTAGTGTAAAAAAAAATTTCTAAAAATATAATAACATGAGAAAAAAGAGAAATAGCTATAGTTCTGCCACTGTACATTAGCAGCACTGTGCAATAAAAATAGAATGTGAGCCTCCAATGTAATTTAAAATTTTCTAGTAGGCACATGACACTAAAACAAAGTAAAATCAATTTTTAATGTATTTAGTCCAATGTATCCAAACTATTTTATCATGTAATTAACATAAAAATTATTAATGGGCTATTTTATACTACTTTCTTTCATATTAAAGTCTTTAAAGTCTGGGACACATTTTATATTTACAACACCCTTCAGTTTGCATTTCAAGTGCTTGCAGTCTCATGTGGTTAGTCCTTATAAATGCTATATTGCCCACATTTTTTTCCATGTTTCTTTTCTCTCTGTCTCCATGCATATGTATGAACACATGGTTACTGTCTTAAGGTATACTCGTTCTATACTTGTTACATAAAATAAGCATTTTTAATTTTCGTGTATTCATGGTCTTTTTGATACCTGGTACACATTAGGTCATCTCTGGTTTTTCACTTCAGCAAATATCTTGAAGCTTTTGTTTCCTGTTGAGTTGTTTCTTTGAGATAAATTTGCTGGAGTGGATCAGGGCTCTGAACGTGCTTCCTATCTGCTTTCCAGAAGGATTGTTCTGCTTTACAGTACTGTCAAAATGGTCTAATGCTAATAGGTCCACCATAGCCTGTACAAGGAGTCACCCTTGATCTTGTTCCATGTCAATATCCCCTGTTGTTTTGGGTTTTTTTTAATTATTTCCCCTCTCCTTCCTACCCCTCCCCATTGTAATAGGAATGTGTTCATGTAAAAAAAAAAAAAAAAAGGAAGATGCAGAAAACTCTATGTTATTCCGTTTCATTTTTTCAGAGAATGGTTGTAGTTTATATTATGGTTTTTTCCCCATGAGGTTTCCATACAAGAACTCTCTCCATGTCTTATGTGCAGACAAATATTAACAGTAGAATGGTGATATCACAAGAGTAAATGCACAACCTTTTTTCTTCAGCTCGTGTGTAAATAATTTGGGGTTTGGTCTTACATGTTTTGTGTACTTCTGAATGCTCTTTAATAGTTGCCAAAATTCTGCTGGATAAGAATAGGATGAATTTTCAAGTCAATCTTAGACATTGTAAATTGATTTTTATTAATGAAAAAAATATAAATGTTAATAAAATAGAACATGATTGTTAGTAGTGATGTGTTTTCTTTCAATCACTGGGCTATAGAATAGAAAATACATAAATGTGTATATAAAACAGGAAATATTGATAGGATGGAGGTATGCTGACTTGTAAAATATCCAGTATCCTGTAGTATTTCTTATACACTAGCTTTTAAAATTTGGTACTGTTTTTTAAAAAAAGTTTAGCACTGCAGAGAATTTGGAATTATGTATGCTGTGATTATTAAGAAATGAATTTTCATGTTTTTTCCCAATCATTAATAATGACTATCTTTCAATATAATCCTGTAATATGAAGTGTTCCAGTGACAGACTTGTCATGATGTTTTATTATTCTTACTTAAGTAGTGTATAATGAATGCTAATATGGAGAAGTTAATTGATGCTATTTTTAATTTATCTAGGAAAGATCCTGAATATAAATTGTATGGTAATCTTTGATTTCTTTCTTCCCCTCCCCTTCTGAGAGCAGCAGAGTAAAGCACAGACGAAGAAGAATAGCTGGCATCAGGGTGACTTCAGTTATCTCCGTCAGGAAAGGCTGACTATCAGCTCAGCAAGAGTGAATGATTCTGGTGTGTTCATGTGTTACGCCAATAATACTTTTGGATCAGCAAATGTCACAACAACCTTAGAAGTAGTAGGTAAATGTCTCTGGGAATGGGTAAATTACTTGGCATAGTGAATTAAGAAATTGCCTGATAGTTTCCTTTTTACATTAATGGAATGTTAACAGATTCTTAGGGATTTTAGTATCACTGAATGAATGAATGGAAAAAAAAAAATCTTCCAACCAGAGCACAAAAGCAAATTCTACCCATTTAATAGTGGCAAGTGAAAAGCTGTAACTGTGAAGGTGTTTGAACATGTCATTCTCTGTTTAACCCCCCTACCCCAACAAATATAGGTTGAGCTTTTCCCAAAATTTTACTCCTTGTTGAGTGACCTGAGTTTGGAAATGGATGGAGACTTTTTTCTTTGGAGAAAGATGTATGCTTAGACCTTAATGTATTTCTCTGGATTTTTTTGGTGAGGTTCTTCGGCCTTTTGGTTTATTGTTTTACAACTCAGGGGCTCTAGTCACTTGGCAGCAGAAAGGGCTGAACTGACTTTTCCTTCTCAGTATGCCCCCCACCTTACCCTGTCCTCTGACCCTACAGGCTATAACATAAACCTTCAGGAAGGCAGCCCACTGGGCATGGCTCCTTGTTTCTACAGAGCATAAACAAACATGTTAACCTGTGCCATAACCTATATCATAAGTGGTTACACAACTGGTTTAGTTTTCCCTGATCTAGCAATCTTACTAAATACTTACTTCCCAAGCATCTGCTTAATGAGAGCAGACTGTGGTAAAGTACATGATATCTTTGAGTTACTGGAAAGTATAGTAATTTTATAATTATTTCCTTTACAACTTTTGGGCTCTCAGTATTGTTTGTATTTAATCTGTTTTCTTGGTTTTTTTTTTGGATGCCACTGTATTTTCATTGCTTGATTTTGATTAAGTACATGAAGGGTGGTGAAATTCTTCCTCATAATTTTATGAATAATAAAATTATATATTTGTTTTCATTTCTCTCTTTCCCCCCATATTTCTTCAATAATTTATGTAGCAGTGTTAGAGGTTTGCAATTTATCCTACAATTATCTGGTATATCTGCTCATATTGTAATGGAAAGTGTCTCACCAAAATGAACGTGAAAAAGACGCTTTATTTGCAATTACAGAGCTAGCCCAGAGAAAGGGTACTATTCTGTCCCTAAACATGATTGTGAACCATTTATTAATTTGAATAAAAGGCTATGCTTTTAAAATATTAAACTCCATAAGTGCTAATTTGCTAAGTTGATTAGGGAGCATGCTGATATATCAGCTTCAGCTCCAGAAAGCAATTAGTAAGGATGTTTTGAGCATATTGTTGTATGTAATCAGATTTTTAAAATCCATTCATCAATTTCCAAGAATATAACTGTATAACTGGAAAGACTTGGGGCCATGTAATCTGAATCTGTACTGTTTCGGGAGAGGGTTAGAATGGGACGAGAGCAGGAAGAGACAGAGAAAAGTGATCTTTAGGGGCTGGGAGTAGAATTTGGACACAGAGTGGAGTGATGCGCAGCACAAGACTTTAGAGTGACCCCTACCTAGTTTTTTGAGTTGGGGTTCTACCACTTAAATTTCAAATGCACCCCACTTTAACTCTGCCTCTATTTTCTCTTATGAGACACGCAACCTCTAACTCCCAAGGCTGTAGAAGGGAGAAAAGCAACAGATTTTATAGATGTGCCTGGTATAGTGTTTGTACTTGGTTAACTCTTAATGTCTAATCAGTTTCTTAAACCATCCTTTATAACAAGCCAGGTAGGATTTTTTTATTCTAATAATTCTTACACTTCATGAATTTGAAACTCCGTTCTATTATAGGACATAGAATCATATTGACCAAATTAGACTGTAGAAAACTGGAGGAACTAGTATTTTATTCATGATGATTGTGACAGAAATCAGTGCAAATAATATTGCCTGTGATATCTCTACATTTTGCATTGCGTTTTATCTTTGAATTTATGACCTTGAGTACCTGAAAATTTAATGTAGCTTTCAGATAAAACATTTATTTCCTCAAAACTAACTTAAATTAGCTTAAAGAATGACAGAGGGGCACCATTTTTGATTCAGGTATTAGAACAAGCTGTTGGTTTCCAACTGGATTTCATTTGGATGTTTTTTAAAATTTCACCTGAAAAATGTTTTTCCACTGATACAAAGGACAGTTGGATTCCATTTTTTTTTTTTAAATTCTGAATCTGTAGGAAACTAAACAGTAAATATTGTAATGGCAACCTCCTGTGGGGTACCAATTGCATGATAGATGCTCTCCGGAGGATATCTACTCAGTAGGTGGTGGTGGTTAAGTCCCGAAGTTGTGTCCAAATTCTGCAACCTCATGGACTGTAGCCCACCAAGTTCCTTTATCCATGGGGTTTTCCAGGCAAGAATACTGGAATGGGTTGCCATTTCCTTCTCTAGGAGATCTTCCCCACCCAGGGATTAAACCATGTCTCCTGCATTGCAGGTGGATTCTTTACCGATGGAGACACTAGGGAAGCCTGGGGTGTAAATATATTTAACTAAATAGCACCAGAGAGAGTGAATGATAGTCTGAAATGTTATAATTCCATCTTAAATTTTGAAAAAGAAATAAAACAATAAGATTAAAACTCCTTCATAACTCCACTAACTTGCTATAACCATTTTTAGGGTTTGGTATATGGTTTATGGACTTCCCTGCTGGCTCAGATGGTAAAGCGTCTGTCTACAATGCAAGAGACCTGGGTTCAATCTCTGGGTTGGGAAGATCCCCTGGAGAAGAAATGGCAATCCACTCCAGTACTATTGCTTGGAAAATCATCTCCTTGCAGTCCAAGGGACTCTCAAGAGTCTTCTCAGCTGCAACAGGATTTTAATTACACATGTAATCTCAGGTTCTCTTTCTCACTTAAAGTATGTGGAGACTCTAGGGTATGCTACAGTAAGGAGCCAGCCTTGGCCTCTCACTGTGTATATTCACGTTTAGTCTCTGCCTTTGGGTGGCCAGCTATATGGCTTTCTAGGACTTGGTTTATTTTCTCATCTGTAAATTAGGGGTTACAAGGTTCTTTTTCAGTATTGCTGTAAGATTAAATATTTGTCATATCTTATTTCATAATTATTTATTAATAATTATGAAATAAGATATGCTAAAGAACTTAATGCAGTTCTTGGAACATAGTAAACATTTCATAAAAGGGGGTTATAAATATAATATTGGCAATTATTTTATTATGGTGTTTTTCAAGCTCTTCATTGTATTATTATATATCCATTTCTAAGGGCTGCTTTATTTACTTAACCAGTTCTCCCTTTTCTCATTTTTAAGATTATTGTGACTAGGGTAAATAGCATTTCTATTTTGCATGTAGCTATCTGCCTCACTAAGAAGAGTTCTCTGGATTAAACTGAAAAATAGATAATTTTTTATCTAGAAGTGCTTTCTAAAGGAATTGTGCCAAATTACAGTGTGTAATTCAGCATGCTATTTTAATTACACTTGTAAATTATTAAGTTTATTTCAAATTAACTTTGCTAGTTTTCCATAGAATGGATATACATTATTTTTGACAGCTCTACTGAAGTTTTGCTATTTTTAATATGTGAAAAGGGATCCCCTATTTAAATTACTAGTTTTATTTTTCCTTCTATATTTTCATGTCTTCTTTTTCCTATTACCTTAATTAATTTTTCTATATGTAGACATTTGAAAATGTTTATGTATTTAGATTTGTCTTTTATAAGTTTTATTTTTTTTTTATTGCTTTTAAAAAGCCTAGAAAACTGCCCCCCCCCACCCCCAGCTTGGTCAAAGTTTAAAAAGTCAATTTTGTTGTTTAGTTAAAAATATGGCTTAATTGTTAAAATGCTGTTCTGAATCATCTGTGATGTATGATATAAGAGATCTAAGTTTAGTTTTCTTTAAATACTAAATTACATTCTTCCAATATTTTTATTGAACATTGGGGCTATCTTCCCCTCCTTGATTTATGACATCTTACCACATATACAGTTATATTGGGTCTAGGAATAGGCTACTCAGTCCAAGTAATTTTTAGCATAATATGCATCAGGACTAGTAGTTCTAAAAGACTTATCCCATGGTGATAGATCTTTAACAGAGTTGCTTAACAGATAAAAATGAGAGAATAAACATTTCCAGTGTGTGTGTTCTTTCTCATTTATGAGTGTGATTCTCCAAGAGCAAAACAAAATGTAAAATGGCTAGTTAAAATTCTTACTTGGTGTGCTAAGTGTGTGCTAGGTCACTTCAGTCTTGTCCAACTCTTTGTGATCCCATGGACTGTACTCCGCCAGGCTCCTCTCTCCATTGGATTCTCCAGGCAAGAATATTGGAGTGGGTTGCCATTTCTTTCTCCAGGGGATCTTCCCAACTTAGGGATCGAAGCTAGGTCTCCCGCATTGCTGGCAGATTCTTTACCATCTGAGCCACCTGGGAAGCCCAAGAATACTGGAGTGGGTAGCCTATCCCTTCCCTAGGGGATCTTTCCAACCCAGAATTGAACCAGGGTCTCCTGCATTGCAGGGGGATTCTTTACCAGCTTACTTGGCACTACCAGTTAATACTAGAAATCAATCAGTTACCTTTATAATCCAAAAATGAAGCTGTGTTATTTGTTAAGATTTTTGCAGGTAACAGTTTCTTTCTGTTTCATTCTGCTGTGGTTAGATAAAGGATTCATTAATATATTCCCTATGATGAACACAACAGTATTTGTAAATGATGGAGAGAATGTGGATCTGGTTGTTGAGTATGAGGCATATCCCAAACCTGAACACCGACAGTGGATATATATGAACAGAACCTCCACTGATAAGTGGGACGATTATCCCAAGTCTGAGAATGAAAGTAACATCAGGTAAGAAAAGGGCCTTTTACTGGCGATTATGCAGTTCTACCTTTCCCTTTCACTTGTTGTTTGGTTACTAACTCATGTCCGACTCTTTTTTTGACCCCATGGCCTTGTAGCCCTGCTAGGTTCCTCTGGCCGTGGGATTTCCCAGGCAAGAATAATGGAGTGGGTTGCCATTTCCTTCTCCAGGGGATCTTCCTGACCCGGGGATTGAAATTCCATCTCCTACAGTGTAGGTGGATTCTTAACTGCTACCTCATCCTATTTCTGTAACCATCAATGTATGAGAAAACAGCTGATACAGAAGGAAGTTCGGGGCTGCTCCCTGAGTCTTCATCATTGCATTTTGCCATGTGTTTAGAGCACACAGAAAAGTCCATGCCTCAGTTGTCTCATTTGTAAATTAGAGGAGAGTCCTGTCCTAGAGTTCTGAGGATAGTTCAGAGCAGTGACTAGCATATACTAGGACCACAGTAAATAATTCTTTTCAGAGAAAGAGGCATGTTAGTGCCTTTAGTTACATTTTTAAAGCTAGAAGGAGACTAAGAATTGTTAAGCATCTTTGGGCCAAGCAGTGAACCCAAGTTTCTTTTACATCAGACTTCTCATTCGATCCTCAAATAAGTTGTATGTGCTTGTTTCTGGCCATACGCTGTTCTCATTCCCTTGTGTACATTAACTCAATAATTTTAGTCCTCACAAATGCTATGAGGAGGCACACTTACTTCCCTCTTTTCTTTAGAAGAGGAATTTGAGACTTCGATGAGTTAAGTAATCTCATCAAGAGCCAGTGGCTTATAAGAGGTTGGTGCCTAGTTACAATTGGTGTTTTTTTCCCCCTAGTTGGGAGCTCTTGGCTGTTGTAAAAATATGAGTGAGAGAGGATACTGTCCTGGACCAAAGTCTAAGGGTTGGAGGGAGGAGGATGGATTGGGTGCTGTCCAGGCTTCGTCCTTAAAGGACTCGGTGACTGAAGGGGCAGGGAAGAGGGAAGAGTCTGGCTGGGGCAGCCAGATTGGATGATAAGAAGTGATACTGTTCCAGGGGGAGGGAGAGGGGCAAATCCAGTGACTTGAGTTTGGGGTTTGTTGAATTTGAACTTGCCTGTGGGATCTTGAGTGGAGATACTCAGGTAGGATGTTTCGTAGGTCAGGTACCCTGGATGCAGCTCCTCAGAGTGGGATTCACAGACAAGGGCTTCATTAAGAAGAAAGAGACCTGGCGGAGAGTTGGGGAAGTAGGGTAGGGAGGGGGAAAGGAGGGAAAGAGGATGCGGGTGAGCTGCGGTCCCGTCCTAGGGGCGCTTTGGACTGGAGGCCGTGAACATAGGTCTGGAGAGGAAAGAGGCGTAGGACAGGGAGGTTGGACTAGAGATCAGGTTTTGAAAGTTGTAAGCAACAGTAAGTAGTTCAGAGGAGCATGAATGCCCAGGGGATGTATGCAGTGTGACAGGAGCCTGAATAAGCCACCCCCCGTGCAGAGTTGACTGTGGCCCTTAGGGGTCTAGGGCCTCCCAGAGTGCTCTGTCCACACTGGAGCCCATGTCAATAACTCCCTGATGGTGGTGCTGAACANTAGGTTCCTCTGGCCGTGGGATTTCCCAGGCAAGAATAATGGAGTGGGTTGCCATTTCCTTCTCCAGGGGATCTTCCTGACCCGGGGATTGAAATTCCATCTCCTACAGTGTAGGTGGATTCTTAACTGCTACCTCATCCTATTTCTGTAACCATCAATGTATGAGAAAACAGCTGATACAGAAGGAAGTTCGGGGCTGCTCCCTGAGTCTTCATCATTGCATTTTGCCATGTGTTTAGAGCACACAGAAAAGTCCATGCCTCAGTTGTCTCATTTGTAAATTAGAGGAGAGTCCTGTCCTAGAGTTCTGAGGATAGTTCAGAGCAGTGACTAGCATATACTAGGACCACAGTAAATAATTCTTTTCAGAGAAAGAGGCATGTTAGTGCCTTTAGTTACATTTTTAAAGCTAGAAGGAGACTAAGAATTGTTAAGCATCTTTGGGCCAAGCAGTGAACCCAAGTTTCTTTTACATCAGACTTCTCATTCGATCCTCAAATAAGTTGTATGTGCTTGTTTCTGGCCATACGCTGTTCTCATTCCCTTGTGTACATTAACTCAATAATTTTAGTCCTCACAAATGCTATGAGGAGGCACACTTACTTCCCTCTTTTCTTTAGAAGAGGAATTTGAGACTTCGATGAGTTAAGTAATCTCATCAAGAGCCAGTGGCTTATAAGAGGTTGGTGCCTAGTTACAATTGGTGTTTTTTTCCCCCTAGTTGGGAGCTCTTGGCTGTTGTAAAAATATGAGTGAGAGAGGATACTGTCCTGGACCAAAGTCTAAGGGTTGGAGGGAGGAGGATGGATTGGGTGCTGTCCAGGCTTCGTCCTTAAAGGACTCGGTGACTGAAGGGGCAGGGAAGAGGGAAGAGTCTGGCTGGGGCAGCCAGATTGGATGATAAGAAGTGATACTGTTCCAGGGGGAAGGAGAGGGGCAAATCCAGTGACTTGAGTTTGGGGTTTGTTGAATTTGAACTTGCCTGTGGGATCTTGAGTGGAGATACTCAGGTAGGATGTTTCGTAGGTCAGGTACCCTGGATGCAGCTCCTCAGAGCGGGATTCACAGACAAGGGCTTCATTAAGAAGAAAGAGACCTGGCAGAGAGTTGGGGAAGTAGGGTAGGGAGGGGGAAAGGAGGGAAAGAGGATGCGGGTGAGCTGCGGTCCCGTCCTAGGGGCGCTTTGGACTGGAGGCCGTGAACATAGGTCTGGAGAGGAAAGAGGCATAGGACAGGGAGGTTGGACTAGAGATCAGGTTTTGAAAGTTGTAAGCAACAGTAAGTAGTTCAGAGGAGCATGAATGCCCAGGGGATGTATGCAGTGTGACAGGAGCCTGAATAAGCCACCCCCCCGTGCAGAGTTGACTGTGGCCCTTAGGGGTCTAGGGCCTCCCAGAGTGCTCTGTCCACACTGGAGCCCATGTCAATGACTCCCTGATGGTGGTGCTGAACACAGCCACCTGTGATAACCTTGGTGTAAAACAGAAGCCCTAGTAGCACATGCTCCTGGGGACACTTGGAAGAAGCGGCAGGGGTAGGAGGAGAACCAGGAGATGCTGGTGTTGTCAGAATGAAGGTGAGGGCCACGGTACTGACCTTGCTGCATGACCCTGAAGTGTCTGCTTTGAGACACCTTGATGGAGATGCCTGCCAGTCTGGGGTTTTGCCAGGCAGGTGCTGTTAAAGTAGGGCAGGTGAGTTCAGGACACTGGTGAGAGGGAGGCTGAACAGAGGACCAGGGCGGGGAAGGATGCTGGCCATAAGGACACCACAGGATGAGGGTGAGGTTGCCTTACGGCGAGAAAGCCTTTTCCGACTCTGTTGTCATATACCACGCATTTGTCTCAGTGAAATGTATGTGTGTGTTTGCATTTGTTAACGTGGATTTTGTTAACACTGAATTACATGGGATGTAGTTTTCCAAAACAGGCATGGATTTCCAGATGGAAACTGTGAAAAAGCCACACGTTTTGAGGTAGGTAATCCACAGGTGACTGATGGGTTGTTCTTTTTTTGTAGATACGTAAATGAACTTCATCTAACCAGATTAAAAGGGACTGAAGGAGGCACTTACACATTTCACGTGTCCAATTCTGATGTCAATTCTTCCGTGACATTTAATGTTTACGTGAACAGTGAGTAGAACAAATGGTTCCTTATCTTTTTATTTTTTATTCTTTTAAGTTGTGGCTGGTGTTTGCAACAGCTGCCGCCCCGAGTTCATTGTGTACTGGGTCAATAATGTTTCATGATAATTTTGACCTTAACAAAGACCTCGTGGTTTGGTGGTTGGAAGGATGTGTACAAAAACCGATTCCTTGTCCTACAATACACTGACCACATGACCTTGTAGCTGGAGCTCAGATGCTGGGTGCTGCCCTTTGAAGTCAACAGAAGAGACATAGAAGTTAAAAATAACAACAGTTTGAGGAAGAATGTATTATTATTGATTGCCGAGATGGGGAGCTGGAGGTTGAATAGGAGCTGGATTATGGTATTAGGTGGGAAAGAGGTGCTATCGAGCCCCGACAAACGATTTCTTTGTTACAGCACCTTTTCTTTCAGGGTTAGGGTATTATTTTGTGTGAAATGAACACAGTATTGATCAGCTCAGAGTGTGCCTGCTGTGTACCATGTGGGGACTGGGGGAGAAGGGAGCAAGCAGGTGGTTTAAGGTGGGAGGATGGCCGTGGACGCCTGAACACCTGAGCCCTGTGTGGTCCACATCCCACGTCTCTGTACAAAGGTTGAGCCGCAGGGGCTGTCCTCACCAGCTGGGGCTTTTCTCAAGTGCACGACCTGCTTTTGGCTCTACTGAGGAGTCACCTGCATTTCCCAGAAAGAGGGGCAGGTGCCTACCACACCACACCAGCAGGGGACCAAAGGTTGGAGGCCTCCAAAGACATGGGATTCCAAGGGACTGTCCACAAAATGACCAGGAGAATTAGCTATCTGGGGTGTATTGGAGGGGTGGTGAGATGACAACCTGGAACGTTCCCTGGAAAACAGCTCAGTAATGGCTAAGCCCCCTTCATATGTGTTGNACACCAGCAGGGGACCAAAGGTTGGAGGCCTCCAAAGACATGGGATTCCAAGGGACTGTCCACAAAATGACCAGGAGAATTAGCTATCTGGGGTGTATTGGGGGGGTGGTGAGATGACAACCTGGAACGTTCCCTGGAAAACAGCTCAGTAATGGCTAAGCCCCCTTCATATGTGTTGGGCTGCAGGTGGGGAGCCAGTTCCCCATCTTCAAGGAGCTTCCTACTTGCTGTGTGGAGTGATTCTCCATCGTTACCTCCCTGATGGTGCTGCTCACCAGCATGGCGGGGTGGGAAGTGTGATCCCCTTACAGATGGAAACAGCTAGCGAGTGATACTCAAGACAGGTTTTTGGTTGCTAATCTGGAGTCTTTTGTCTGTTCCAGCATTTCCAAAATTGTATTTCCTGAAAAAAAGGTGTTAACGTGTATTTAGATAAAGAACATCATATCCGCGTACAGATTTTTCTGAGCTACAGACTTTCTCAGCATCCTTAATACGCTAATGTATATTTTGCCTGCTCAGAAGGAGGCGTGGGATTGAGCATATATCTCAAATTTGTATGACCACAAAACTGCTTTTCCAAGGGAAACATGTTAATTAACATCTCAGTTCTTCAGAACAGTTTTGATTACATGGTATTCTCATTGGCCTACAATTCAGGTATCTCTAGATTAATTCAGATGTTAATCAGAGATTAGTGTATTACACATGGGCAAAATTGCCTGCTTCTGAGAAATCTTCATGTTCAAGTAATTGAAGAGATGATTTCAGGTGAGTCAATATCCTTGCAAACATCATATGCACTACTGTCTATACAAAACCTTATTTTAGGCTTTCTAGTGCAGTGCTTCTCAACCTGTGCTCAAGGACCTTGTGTATTTGTAGTTTCCAATTTGTTCTGAATCAATACTTCTTAACAAAATACAGAAAGAACCAGTCACTAGAATAGAGAGATGGAAAAGAACAAAGAGATGTAAAATCCCAGAATGGATCTTTTTTTTTTTTTTTTTTTAATTACTAGACTCAACAGATATAATTAAGTGAAATTGCTCCTTCTCATTGCTTAGTCTTGGCTTCTGTGCTTACATACTATGCACCAGAACTAGTAGATTGTGGCCATGGTCTACTGGACAGGCCTCACTTTGAGAAGCTTAGTTGTTGGGAATTTTCTAACATTGCGTAATTTGTATCCATCTCTCTTTCCCTGGCTTCAAGGTCAAGGGCTCACTAAGATCTCTCTCCCCCTTTTTCCTGCTTCCATTTGTCAGTCAGTGGCCTGCCGGTCAGTCATGAGTCACTGACCTTAGAAAGACATCTCTGAAGTCACCCTTACTTTTCTCTGGGTGACAAAATTGCTACGTTTTTACTTATCAGCCTAACTTGCCATCCGACAGGATCCATCTCTGCTGATGAACTCATGCGTATTTGAGACTAGAGAGGAAATGGCCTGAACCTTCCCAAATGATCCTTTCTTGGATTCCCTATAATTCTGGGGCCTGGGTCACAAATACTTTCCAGCATGTGCTGAGCTCCTGCTTCAAGCACTGGGCACAAGGATGACGGTGTGCAGTGTCTCCTCTCATTGTCTAAGCTCTTCAAGTGTCTATTCATTGAACTTGCTTTATTACAGACACTAAGCTGACTAAAGGCATTTACTTCACTTACCTAACACATTGGAGTTCTTGATCTCTAGATGCTTTGACAGAGGTAGCATTTTTGTGTGAATACTTTATCTGTTTCTTAGGAACTGTGTCCCAGTTGCCCTTCACAGATATAATTAGCTAATTTCTTTGCTGACTTTTTATTTTTGGGATTGAAAAAAAAAAAAAACACCTGGTTGATGCTATCATGGGGCAAATTTATGTTAAATTTAAAATCAAAAGCTAAAAATAATTTTAAAATTTAAACTTGGACCAGTTGTGTCCATTTTGACATATTATTTTAGCGAGCCAAATGCATATGTAGATCTGCCACGTGGTTTATTCTGTAAATAAGCTGAGCCCCAAGGGTGAAAGGAACTGTGCTCTGCAGAAACTAGAATGAATAAAAATCAGAATAATAAATGCATGCTGTTAGTGTAGAAATTCAGGCTACTTTTAGTGACAGGGATGCATAATTGCTTAATAGATTCAGCCATGAGAAATGCTCAAGGAAATCCTTGATTATGAGTAGTTAAATATTTGGTAGTTGAAGACTTCATTTGCTTTGAAAGTTTGAGAATATTGTACTTGTGTGTGTGTTTGTGTTTTAATCACTCATGTGGGAGGCTTTAAGAGAAAGCTAAATACATTTAAACTCTAAAATGTTTTAGTACTGTTTTTAGCTTCTCTAACAAGGCATGATTTGCATGGGTCTGTTNTATGAGTAGTTAAATATTTGGTAGTTGAAGACTTCATTTGCTTTGAAAGTTTGAGAATATTGTACTTGTGTGTGTGTTTGTGTTTTAATCACTCATGTGGGAGGCTTTAAGAGAAAGCTAAATACATTTAAACTCTAAAATGTTTTAGTACTGTTTTTAGCTTCTCTAACAAGGCATGATTTGCATGGGTCTGTTGACTTAGTGACCTTAATGGTGATTTGTAATGTCCAAAAAACGAAACAAACAAAAAAATCAGTGACTCTCTGCGTTGAACTTGCATCGCTATAGTTATCCTTGAATTGCTTATTGAAGGTGTATATAGAAGTCAGATTCTTAATTCTAAAAGGAAGTTTCATATCTTTGATGAAAACGGCCATTTGTTTCCATTTCAGATCAAAATTTGGTGAAAAATAGGGTTTTAGGAACTATAAAACTACCCAAAGGTGTTTTCTTAATACGTGTTACCCTTTCCAAGATTCCTGCAGGTGTTAGAAAAAGTGATAACACCAAAATTCTGTAGGTTAGGTGGCCTGTGATGGTTGATTAGAAATCTATGGTCTCTTTGGTGACTCATAGACTTGGAGAATGAATTTAATGGTTGCTGGAGAGAAGGGATAGTTAGGGAGTTTGGGATGGACATATATACTCTGCTATACTTAAAATATATAACCAACAAGGACCTACTATATAGCACATGCAACTCTGCTCAATGTTATGTGGCAGCCCAGATGGGAGGAGAGTTTGGAGGAGAATGGATACATATATTGGAGAAGGGAATGGCAATCCACTCCAATATTCTTGCCTGGAGAATCCCTTGGACAGAGGAACCTGGTGGGCTACAGTTCATAGGGTCTCACAGAGTGAGACACGTCGGAAGCGACTTAGCATGGCATGCTGCTGCTGCTGCTGCTAAGTCGCTTTAGTCGTGTCCGACTCTTTNTGAAAACGGCCATTTGTTTCCATTTCAGATCAAAATTTGGTGAAAAATAGGGTTTTAGGAACTATAAAACTACCCAAAGGTGTTTTCTTAATACGTGTTACCCTTTCCAAGATTCCTGCAGGTGTTAGAAAAAGTGATAACACCAAAATTCTGTAGGTTAGGTGGCCTGTGATGGTTGATTAGAAATCTATGGTCTCTTTGGTGACTCATAGACTTGGAGAATGAATTTAATGGTTGCTGGAGAGAAGGGATAGTTAGGGAGTTTGGGATGGACATATATACTCTGCTATACTTAAAATATATAACCAACAAGGACCTACTATATAGCACATGCAACTCTGCTCAATGTTATGTGGCAGCCCAGATGGGAGGAGAGTTTGGAGGAGAATGGATACATATATTGGAGAAGGGAATGGCAATCCACATGTAAATATAAGGCTGAGTCCCTTCACTGTTCACCTGAAACTATCACAGTATTGTCAATCGAGTATACCCCAATAGAAAATAAAAAGGTTAAATTTTTTTTAAATGCAAAAAAATATAATTATAGAAATCTTACAAATTAGCAAAAAAAAAAAAGTGTTGGGGGGGAGAGAAACTTATCTCTTTGGTAATAATAAATGTCATACAATAAAGGTTTTTACCAGATCTAGGACAGATAAAAAGCCAAACATATTTCAACCCTAATTTTAATCCCGATCCTCGACTTTTCTGTCTCTCTCTTAAACACACACACCACATTTTCTTTATTCTTTCATCCACTGAAGGACCTTTGCATTGTTTTCATGCTTTGATTGTTGTAAAAATTACTGCAGTGAATGTGGGAGTACAAATATCCTTCTAGATAAGAAAAAGTTCTGCATTGTTTTCCATAATGGGTATAGCAATTTATGTTCCCACCTTCTCGTTATGTTAAGGAACCAGAAGTTTTCTTTTCTCCGCATTTTTGCCTGTGCTTGTTATCTTTTGTTTGTTTGTTTTTTGATGATAACCAGGTTGACAGATTTGAGGAGATAGCTCATAGTAGTTTTGATTTGCCAGTAACCTAGAATGACACTGGTAGCATTACATCAATAAAACGTTATCTGGTAGCATTTCCAGATCCACATGATGAATTTAAAGTTTGATCCCAGGGTCAGGAAGATCCCCTGGAGAAGGGAATGGCAACCCACTCCAGTACTCCTACCTGGAGAATCCCATGGACAGAGGAGCCTGGTGGGCTACAGTCCATGGGGTTGCAAAAAGTCGGACATGACTGAGTGACCTAACACTTTCACTAGTTGAGTAAAAGAATGGTGGTACTCAGGTGGTGGTGCAGAATGGCCAGCAGAACAAGAAAAGTGAATGAAAGGGCTTGCCTTTCATCTTTGGGCTTACATGGAACACAAATGATGTTAAGCTCGATTGGATATCCACATGACTGCTGAACACCAAATTCTCAGAATCACCAGTTTCCCTTCATTTATGGCAAAGTGTTGACAGAGGGGTTGAAACAATTTAAGGAAATGCTAACGAATGTATTATTTCTAAACCACTGCATCACATAATTAACATCCTGTCTGGTGTAAGCGATTATTTATAGATCATACAGTATACCCAAATCAGTCAAAGTAATAAATCATTCAGAATGAGGCCTTTCGATGGGAATGTTCCCTTTGATCACATCTGCAGAATCTGGGCTGCTTTTTATATATTTGTGGTCATTGTTATTATTTAGTCGCTAAGTCGTGTCTGACTCTTGTAACCCTATGGACTGTAGCCCAACAGGCTCCTCTGTCCATGGGATTTCTCAGGCAAGAATACTGGAGTGGATTACCATTCCCTTCTCCAGGGGATCTTCCTAACCCAGGGACTGAACCCAAGTCTCCTGTGTTTCCTGCATTAGCAGGCAGATTATTTTACCACTGAGCCACCTGGGAAGCCACCTTCTCCAAGGGATCTTATCAAACCCACGTGTCTTGCAGATTCTTAACCACTGAGCCACCAGGGAAGCCATTTGTGGTCATAGTTAAATCCAGTTATGGATGGCTAGACCATCCTTCCAGGGAGAAGCTCCCCAGTGTGGAATACCCTGCAACAACTTGGGCAGCCCACCATTTGGCACAGGTGAGTGTAGGGCTGTCACGACAGCCTTGTAGCTAGATGGCTTTGGATAGCCTGCTTGCCAGCCATCTGAGTTACCCACCTGGCTACAAGTTTCAGTGATTATATTTAGGGCAAAAGTAATACTATTGGGTTTGGGGCACCTTTCCAGATCTTCATGAATCAAGACAGGAGAGTCACTAGGACTTTGCCTTTTTGGAATATGGACATGTTTTCCAACTGCTTAACCATTTTTAAAAGTGATAGGACCTTTCAAACACTTGAGTGTCCAAACCTTACTTGTGTTAGAGGCTAAAATTTTGAGACTTAATGCTAACACACTTACCAAATTTTGCTTTGGAGGCTTTGCGTTTTAGTATTCTTCTTTTCTTTTTTCTGGTTGCTGCTGCTGCCAAGTCGCTTCAGTCGTGTCCAACTCTGTGCGACCCCATAGATGGCAGCCCACCAGGCTCTCCTATCCCTGGGATTCTCCAGGCAAGAACACTGGAATGGGTCGCCATTGCCTTCTCCATTTTTTCTGGTTAGGTGGATTTTATTCAATCTACTTCTGTATTAAATTATTGGAGTTCTTCAACATTAAATAAAGCTAGTGCTACAAAGATAAGTGCTAAATAAATCAGAGCTCCTTTCTGATTTATTTACTTGCTTTTCAGAGTTTGCTGTAAGACTACCACAGTATACCCAGAATGAGGCCTGGTTTGTGCAAACACTTATACACATTTGTTTTTAGATTAAAACAATGTTTTCGTATTAGAAAATTGTTACATGACAGGTATGATAACTTGAAATTGTAAGTAGGCAAAAATAAGAATGAAATGTTTAATTCTTCCTTTTAAAGTTGATTTACATTTTGTGGATTACCAGTGCTAATATATCTCTTTTAATATAGATCTTCACAGACCACTTAAAAAAACTTTCTTGGGGGAGATGACAAAAATGAAGTTCTTTTTGCATCACCTTGTGTTTTGGTGCTGAACAGTGAATTCATTGTGAGCCATTGACCATGCCGTAATATTTCTTCTACAGTGCTGTGCTTAGTTGCTCAGTCCTATCCGACTCTGTGACCCCAGCGCTATAGCCCACCAGGCTCCTCTGTCCATGAGGATTCTCCAGGCAAGAATACTGGAGTGGGTTGCCATGCCCTCCTCCAGGGGATCTTCCCAACCCAGGGATTGAACCCAGGTCTCCTGCATTGCAGGCAGATTCTTTACCATCTGAGCCACCCAGGAAGGCCAGATATCACTTTGCTATCTCCTTGCATGGATATTTCATGATTTCCTTTACCAGTATCTGATACCATTTTGAGACATTGTGGTGTTATGAGGTGGAACTCTGAAATAATGTGATTAAATTATAAAAGAAATCTATTAAGTGATTATTTAAAGTTTATAATTATCTTATTTAATCTCAAATGAGCAACCTTACTCTAGTGGCAGGAAGTCAGTGAGGTTATCCCCTGTCATTGCCTTTCATGCTCCCACATCTTGAACATAGGTCTCGGAAGATAACGCTGTGCTGGCTTGTAGGACAGTTCCAAATTAAGGAATAATGTTAGTGCGGGTAGCTAATCTATGTAAAAATAGTTTCTTGTCTTTCTACATTAATTTTTTTATAGGTAATTTGAGATACGTGACAGTATCTGAAGTCTGTTTTTATTTTCTTTTCCTGAACTTGAAATGAGTTTTTGTTCTTAAATTGCTTGGGAGTTATGAGTGTTGTTTTTGACGTGACACTTTAATATCTCCTCCTCGTGAAGAGGATCTCTGTCGATGCAAGAATTGCTATAGACATTGAAACTGGAAGAATAAAGGAATATCATGGCAACCTACTTTTAAAGCAGAGTTTGAGTCTCATATTTTGAAAAAATTTAGGCGGGTTGGCGTGATTTTTCTTTCATGTCTCCTAAGAAAACTGGTGGTCTGGCTGGGTGTGTGGCTAATTGGGAGGATCTATTCAATCACTGAACTGATTGGAGAACAGGTAACCTATCTAGATCGTTAGGCCCTTTGTTGGTATGATCTGGCCATTATTTCATCTTTATGGTGCGAAAGCAGGAGAAGAGGTTTGTAACTGCCTACTTCAGTATTCCTGGGCCTTCCCTGGTGGTTCACACAGTAAAGAATCTACCTGCAGTGCAGGAGACTGGGTTCATTCTCTAGGTCTGGAAGATCTCCTGGAGAAAGGAATGGCCACCCACTCCAGTATTCTTGCCTGGAGAATTTCATGAACCTGGTGGGCTACAGTCCGTGGGGTCAGAGTCTGACCCGACTGAGACATTTTTCACGTTTTCATTTTCAAACTTCAGCTAGAATTGACCCTGGCTCTGGGACATACTTTTCTAAAAATAGCCTGAGTAGTCGCTTTCATATGAGTGGAACTGCTGCTCTGTGGAAATTTCCTTTCCAGTTGAGCCCCATGTGTTTTTACATCAAATTAGTCTCCTTTGGTTACAGATGTGTACATGGTCACCTATAATGTATAGTGGAAATTTAAATTAATCCAAGAATAGGTATGTAATTTTTCCATGGGCATTGTGCTAACCCTCCTCTTCCACGTCTAAATTACTGTGGCAAAATGGATCCACTACTTATACAGAGTAGAAAAATAGCACTTTATCACGTCTGCACTCCTAGGCAGCAAGGTGGGCTGCATTGTAACATGTGAACACATCCCCCCACCCCAACTCCTGGGTCACTGGTGATGGTGCTGTTGTAAATTGAGCACAGTGATTCTGGCTGAGGAAGGCTTTCTCCAAGTAGTTTCATCATTTTTTGTAAAGCTAACTTCCAGGATAGGGAGATCTTTTTGATGGCTGTTTAGAATAAGGATTGACAAGCTATAGCCTTCTGGCCAGATTTGACAAGCGTCCTGTTTCTGAATGGCTCATAATCTAAGAATTTTTTTATTTCTTTGGGATACATGGGAGGTAGGAATGATCTTAAAAAACAAGATTTGTGAGATGTGAAAAAGTCAAATTTCAGTGTGTGTGAATAAAATTTTAGTGAAACACAGCCTTGCACATTTACATACATGTCTGTGGCTACATTTGTGGCAGAATTGAGTGTATGTAAGAGACTCATAACCCTTAAAATGTAAAATATTTAGTTTTACCTTTCACATTAAAAGTTTGCATACTTTTTATTTAAGACATCACTTTATTAGGAGAATGATTTTTTTTAAATGATAGATATTCTGCAAAACATAACTGGATGCAAAAGACTGTAGTTGAAGTTTTGTTTAGTTGGTTAAATGAAATTCTGTTAAAGTACTCACACACCAGTTTCTAGACATCTTTAAGAATGTATAAAACAAAATAATTTCTTTAATTTTTTAATTGAAATATAGTTGATATACAGAGTTCTGTTAGTTTCTGGTGTACAGCAAAGTGTTTCAGTTCTGTGTGTGTGTGTGTGTGTGTATATTCTTTTTCATATTCTTTTCCATTATGATTTATTGTAGGATATTGAATATAATTCCCTATGTTATACAGTAGGCTCGTTTATTTTGTATATATTAGTTTCCAAAATGTACTTTCAAAATATCTGTTTTGGAGATTTTTTTTTTTAAGTGTAATACTCCTTTTATAGGTAAAAGTTAACCCGAGTTTTTTTAATACTTTTTTAGTTGATTTAAAATCCTATATTATAATGATATTATGGCAGGAATGTGGATGTGACCCAGATCTAAATCAGGATAGTGACAAATTGCTACAAAGCATCACTATGTTGCTGTTAAATACCATCAGACCTACAATTGTAAAAGCAAATTCATCCTTGCGGTTCCTCTTCATTTAATCTTTTGTTATATGGACACGTGGGCTTCCCAGCTGGTTCCGTGGTAAAGAATCCACCTGCCAGTGCAGGAGATGTAGGTTCGATCCCTGGGTCAGAAAGATCCCCTGGAGAGGGAAATGGCAACCCACTCCAATATTCTTGCCTGGAAAATCCCATGGACAGAGGAGCCTGGCGGGCTATAGTCCCTGGTATTGCAGAGTTGGACACACGCGTGTACACACACACACACACACACACACACACACACATATGGACACTAAAGTCTGAGTTCTTTGCTGATTAGAGAGTGTGGACAGATGTGTATTTGTAGCAGGAGTTGATGGAGTCAGTTAGGGTAAGGCCAAAAACTATGCTCATCTCCTTCCCACCAGTTACTTGTATACTTCCTCCCACCCCCAGCCCCTCAGCTCCTATTATCTGTGCTGTGTTCTTTAAAATTCACCTTGTTCTTGCCTTCCTTATGGACCTGATGGTGGTGAAAAGGAATTTTTTAAGATCGTATATCTGTGGGATAAATCAGCAAATGGTTGGGGTTTTTAATTGCATGAGCAGTAAATTCTCAGAAGAGTTACAAGCACTCTGAAATCTGCCTACGAGCTGATCAGTGTTGTCGGAGATGCCAGATGACTCAGGTCCACAGTGCTTTGAAAGGAGACAAGGCTATTTTTTTTTTATCTCTACAGGAAATACATAACTTATACACCTCTTAGGCTTATCTAAACCTCCAACTTGGGAGGATTTAGGGAATGTGTCATTTGGTATACTGCTGATTGCAGAATATCTAAGAAAAAACAGCTCAGATTTAACCTGGCGAATTGCAGGGAGTTATGTATCTTTAAGAGCAAAATGTATATTTAATGACTTAGACGGTGCGTTGAGGCACTTACAAAATGCAGATGAGCCCAGATTTTCATTTTTAGGCATCAGAATTATACCTAGCTCATTCTTTATGCATTAAACATGTTCCTTGTGCAACTTGCCACATACAGCCCCAGCTGTACTCGTGTAATTTAGCTCTTTCAGAATGAAGTCTCTTGTCACCGGCATTAGGGACGGGGCTGGAATTAGGATGAGGCAAGAGAGATGCCCAGGGTGCAGAATTTAAGGAGGTGCTCACTCTTGGTGTCTACCTGAATCTGCAGGACCTGGAGGATGAGCACCTTCTTAAATTCCTCACCTTAGGAGTTTTTCTTGCCACATCCTTGTCCTGGCCCTGATGGGCTCCCTTGAAGATTTTCTAAAACAACCCCATTCTGGGTCAGATTCTCAAATTACTTAATGTTGAGGGAGGTGAGGTGGGCCAGGAATGTGCTTTTTAACCTCAACTCTTTGTGCTTCAAATGCACCTTGAAGTTTGAGGGGCCCTCTGAGCTTGGTTGGCTAGCCTATGTCCAACAGGACAAAAGCTGCTTGGCTTGCCTCAGGTTATAGTTGGGATAGTAGCTTAAAAATGTGCCTGATTAACCAGCACATAGGAACAAGTAGGCCAGCCGGACCACACTGTTTGCCAGCCCTGGCCATTGTATAGCTGCTACCAGGTGTCAACGCTGGAAGGCTTGGATCTTAGGGCACTTGTAAACAAAGCTAAATGTAATTGATTATGTAATTTTTAGCTGTTCCAGTTTTTTAAATTAAAAATGTTTTATAAGTTTATGATTAGCTATGTTCTTTGTAAAAAAAAATTAGAAAATAAGTCAAAAGAATGAAACAAATATTGATGTATAACTCTACCACCCAGATATAACAACTATAAACATAATGCACCCTTTCAGCCCCCTCTTTTTTTTCCTACTGAGTAATAGTTAATTCCACTAAAAATCCAGCATGTAGCATTAGGAACAATGAATGACAAAAGGAAGGTTGTTATGAGGAAATCTGTCTTATGAACTTGATTCTCATTTGAATTCTGTTTAGTTGGATTCTGTCCAGTTATCTTTGCTATCTGTGTGTGGACCTTCTCTCATCGTTAATCTCAATATGGAAGAAAAAATCCACATGGCCAGGTTTATGTGTGGATTTCTTATCTTGTGGCCCGCTATTGCAAAAATGATGTAACAAAGTCACTATAGGCTGTTATTCCAGGTCCTTTCTTGTGACACTAATTGAATTCCTTTGGAATTTGAAGGACTTTGTTTCTTTGGGAGGACTTAATAATTAACAGCTCTTACTGTGTGTCTGCCACAGGTCAGACTCTGCTAGGAGTCAGAAGTACAATCCATAAGACATGGTCCTTGCCCTTGAGAACAGTCGGATGGAGGCAGACCAGGATATTATAGAAGTGCGTCAGGTGCTCTAAAGTGCTTCGGGAGTAGGGAAGCAAGACCAACCAACTTGGCTTTGGAGAGTTGAGGATGGCTAGGAAAAGGAGATGACACTTGAATTCAGTCCAGAGAGACCTGCCGTATGGCGCCTGCCGTCTCCAGCAAATAGCATTCTCCTAAAGTTCCACTATTTTCTGTGTCATGTCCTACTTTTCAGCCTGGTCACACAGTTGCCCATGATAATTAAATGAAACTTGCCAGATGGATGCTTTCGCAAGACGATGGCTTGTCTTCTTGCTCTATTTGTGAAAGCTGGCATTGGATCCAAACTCTCAAGGATGCCCCTACCTTGAGATTGCTTTTGGAGTGTTGCTCTTTTGTGTGTATTAGCCAAATGGCCTGCCCATCAGCAGGGCCAGGTTGAATGACAGGTGGGTGTGCCATGCATGCAGACACTTTGATCCCTGCCAAGCCATTTTGCCTGCAAGGAGATGAGGTGCTGAGAGGTTGTTCTACAAAGATGTCATTTATCAGCATTACCTTCCTTTGAAGAAATTAGTTTCTGACCTGTTGGCCTTTTCCTCTGACGAAATGTATTTATTTTTCCTATAGGTTGCAATGTAGTCAATGTCAAATTCCCAGTTCTTCAGGTTAAAACACATACATGTTATCATGCTGTCTTAAGCAGTTTCTCTTCAATATCTAATATCTTTATATATTGAAGAGAATATTTAGAGTGACCAATACAGTTAACTTAATTGGTACCAAACTTGATTAACCTAGGAGGGTGGGTACTCTAAGGAGAAAAAAATAACAAATAAGTAGTAATAAACTAGTAATTGATACTTTAAAAAAATAATTTAAAATTTTATTTACTGGCTGTTCTGGGTCTCAGTCAAGGCATGTGGGATCTTCACTTGCAGCATGTGGGATCTAGTTCCCTGACCAAAGATCCAACCCAGGCCCCCTGCACTGGGACATGGGGTCTTAGTCACTGAAGCACCAGGGAAGTCCCATTAATTAATGCTTTTACTGTTTGATTTTTGTGAATCATTCTTGATTCTTTGTCAAGAATCATTTCATTTCATTGTCACGACATCACTGTGAAGAATTCCTGTTGTTACTATTGTTATTCCCATTGGATACCCAGAGACTTGGTGGAGAGCAGAGATCCACCAAGAGCCAGAGCTTGGGTACAGTTCTGTCTGCCACACACATGGCCACCCGTAGCTCTGTGCACAGGCTAGGGGTCAGCACCCGCGAGGCTGTACCAGGGATGGGGGATGAGCTCATCACTGTCCCTGCCATCAAATGCTTCCAGTGTAGTTTACTCATTCTCAGAGGGTTCAGATCCTTCAAGTGTATTACCAGCAGAACAGCTGAATATAAGTTCTTTTCCCTTCACTAATCTCAAGAATTTGCAGGGTACCTTTGATTGAATATCAGTTGATTATTACAGCTACACAGAAATGTCAAATTAGAGCATTCCTGCTGATACAGTTTACTTTTTCAGTGATTGTACTCAGATTTACACATATGTATGAGTAAAACTCTTGGGCTGGTTTCCTCTCCTAATTTTCTATTCCTATTTTGCATTTGAAATACAAGTTTGGAGTTAAAAGCCCATCCTGTGTTTTACTCTGATGTTTTGGCTTCCCTTTAAAGGGGTGATTCAGCTCCTTGTCTGCACAATCCCTTCCACACCCCCATCAAAAAAAAAAGGAGGGGGGAAATTTCCGAGGCAGGGGTGATCTTATCTCTTCCTGTAATTCCTCCTAATTTCTTCTAGTTCTTGCAATAATTTGAAATTCCAATGAGATTCTGATGGCAGGAATACTTTTATAAACAGTGTTGTTGTTAAGTCATGTCTGACTCTTTGCAACCTCATGCACACCAGGCTTCCCTGTCCCTCACTATCTCCCAGGATTTGCCCAAGTTCATGTTCATTGAGTCGGTGATGCTATCCATCCATCTCATTTTCTGCCACCCTCTTCTCCTCCTGCCCTCAGTCTTTCCCACCATCAGGGTATATTTGAATGAGTCAGCTTTTTGCATCAGGTGGCCAAGAGTATTGGAGCTTCAGCATTTTCACCTGTTAGACAGTTGGGAACCTTAGAATCCTGATTAGAACCCATCTTTCAGGTTCCCCATCTGTGGGAACAGAAACCTTGCCAGGTGGTCCTGCAACCTCAGTCATCCCTGAGGCAGGGAGAGCTCAGAGACCCCCACATCCACAGGATGAACAGTCCATGTGGAGGCTGGGTAGCTTTAGCCGGGAAACCCTTTTTCTTGGTCAAACTTTCACATCTGCCTACCTGTACCTTCCATTCACTGGTTCACATTCTCCCCTTTGAGCAACATGTTCACCTCAGGGTCCCCTTAAGCCTTGAGAAAGTTTTTAAAAATTCAGAAATTGTGGAGAGAGCCTTGGTGAGGTTTTCCAGCAGTCTGACATATGGCCGCTTCTCTCTTCCTCCAGCAAAACCAGAAATCCTGACGCATGACAGGCTGGTGAATGGCATGCTACAGTGCGTGGCCGCAGGGTTCCCGGAGCCAACCATCGATTGGTACTTTTGTCCAGGAACCGAGCAGAGGTGAGATGATTATTTTGGATACCACCTAACACTCATCAGGAAGACTGCAATTCAGTTGAATTTCAAATATGTTTTCAAAGTATTATTATTTTTTTAAAACTTTGTTTTGATTAATTTTTTTCTATCCATGTGGCTTTTTAGAAAGCATAATTGCTATATTTTTCTTGGTAGACATTAATTTTGTTTGCTGAAACATGATTACTGAACGACGTCTTTATTTTGGTGGTTATCTTTTGGATTTATCATGCAATTTCCAGCCTGCAGGTAGATAAAGCAATTTCCCAGGACAGAGTAATTAGATTTCCAATATATACACAGGAGGTAATAATGTGTGGGAAATGTGACTGTAGTTATCATGAAAAAAATTACCTCAGAAGTTAATTGCCAGGTTACCAAAAAAGTAATGATCGCACAATTACCATACATATGGCGCTGGGAAGCTACATGTTTTAAAAATGTTTTCTCCTTGATGAGGTGCCCAGCCCCTGAGCAGAGCGCATCTGGAATTGTACTTCCTCTCTTTCACAATCCACACTTAAGCCTTAAATTGTCCTTTCGCATTACCTGAAGATGAAAATGGGGTCAGCTTCACTGTTTTTATCCATCAAATGCTATTTTACGCTCAAGCTTTAAAGCCCAGTGTAACATCACAATTGAGTAGTCACAGTAATAATAGAAATTTCATTTTTCACAGAACAGCTCTTTTTTTAAAAAAATAAACAGCAAGTTGGAGAGGTTACATAAGACTCTTGTTCTCAGCTGGGTTTTAGTTGAGTGTTTTCTTTGGGGGAGAAAATTGGGAGGTTCAAGACCCCTGGAAAGTTTGCCCACAGGGGACCCAGCCCCAGTAATTGTAGACATTCGCTGGAAAAATGTTTATGGAATGCCAACTATATGCTGGACATGGGTCTAGTGAACAAAACACACCTGAGTCCCATTAGTGAGTTTATATTCTAGTGAGTATTGATGGATAGAAGACTGATAACTACCATATGCAGGTGTTACGAGCCAAGGGAGAAAGCAAAACCAGGTATGGGAACAAAATTGCTAGGCATGTGGGGGGTATAATTTAAAACAGAGTCATCTGAGTCCGGTTCCTGATGGTCTTTGCCACCTGGAGTTCTTTCAACCCAGCAGGCACTATCTCCATCTCCCTCCATGGCACTTCAAACCCGAGCATCCTCACTTCCAGGGTGTGGGGGTGGCCCTATCTTCATCCTTATAGACTTTATTGCTTTCCTCCTCCACCGTCTTCCTTTTCAACCCTGCATGCATCTGTTCACAATTACTTTATTTATAAATGGTTGCTGTGTGCAGGGATGGGAGCCAGCCGTCTTACTGAATTCGTCTCTAATCCTGTCTGTAACCCTCCAAGATGGGTATTACTACCCTAGTTTTACAGCTGTAGGAACTGAGTCTTGGAGACTTAAGTACCACTCACAAGTCAACCGAGTAGGTGTTTGAGTCCGGATTTCAAACCCACATCTCACCTCAAAACCTCTTCTCTTTCTCCTCTTCCAAGTGCTTTTCTTACTCTCGGTGCCACAGACATGTTCATTTGTCATCACACTTCCACTTGCGAAAGGTAATATCTGATTATGAATCTCTGACTTGCTTTTAAAAGTATGCCATATCCAATGCATTCAGTTGATTTTCTCTGAGAGTAAGTCTGGGCTGCTGTTTCTCCCACCTAGGTGTTCTGTTCCTGTTGGGCCAGTGGATGTACAGATCCAAAACTCATCGGTCTCACCATTTGGAAAACTAGTGGTTTATAGCACCATTGATGACAGCGCATTCAAACACAATGGGACAGTGGAATGCAGGGCTTACAACGATGTGGGCAAGAGCTCTGCCTCTTTTAACTTTGCATTTAAAGGTAACAGCAAAGGTATATTTCTTTTTAATCCAATTTAAGGGGATGTTTAAACTCTGCCTGCCATGTCAATCATGACTTTCAAGTCCATTCCATCACTGGCATGTCATTTCCGGTAATATCTACATTATGCATGTGATTGTCATCAAACGTACTAAGTTTCATTCTGTGCTAGTTTGTTAATAAAGTGTGTGCAGTAACCATGCACTTTATGTGTTTCATGTATTTTATGCGTGTGTGCACATATGTATGTGTGTATGCATGTGCATGTGTGTATATGTATAAAATTAATCGTGTATTTCCAACTGTTTCCATTAGAAAAGGGTAGAGAAATAAAACAGGGGAAGTAGGTTTACCTTATACCCAAACAGAAACAGAATCAGGACAGTTAAACTTAAATTCAATTAAAAATTATCTAAGTTGTTACTTAAAATCAGTTAGTTTAACACATTGGCAGACACCTTGTTAGAACGTGAACGTTACCTTTTGTGAAATCTTGTTAATGAGCTATTTTCTCTTAACATCTTTAAAGTCTGATTCATGAATGACTAGCTCTCCCAACATGAATTAAATGATCCTGTAGACAAATTGATGAATTGGTATGAAGCTGGAAGACAAAAGAACTGGGTGCATATGTTCGTGGGGTTCGATTTTTGTTTTCTTCATTGGCAAAGACGAGTGCCAAAAAGTGGTATTTGTTCAGTATTTGAGTGATGAGGGGAAGAGTCTTACATTGTTCTTCATCATGGATGTTTTTTTCTTCCAGGCAGGGCAATGAAAAGAACACTTTAAAAAATGTTTTTCTCAGTTGCAAAAGACACTCAGTGTTCCATGTAGAAGGTTTGGGAAATACAGGAAAGCATAAAGAATAAAGTAATAAAACATCCATAAAGGAAACATCTTAAAGTTCAAGGCAGGAATTTGAAGTGCAAAGTTCACTCAGATGTCACTTTTTACTGAAAAACTGCCTAACGTTATTCTTGTGCTGTGGAAATCTCAGCTTCTTTCCCACAGTTTTCTGGTTGAAAGTGCTTATGTTAAAAGATTCCTAGAGTAAGATAATAGCCAAGGCAGGCAGCTCAGATGCACCTGGCTTGACTCCTGCAGTGATGGGCGGTAGGTAGTACGGGAGGTGGGTGAGTTGGAGGTGAAAGGTGTTGTGTGAAGATGCAATACAGCTAATAGATTGTGATTCCACATCCCTCTTTGATTTTAGAACAAATCCATGCTCACACCCTGTTCACGCCGTTGCTGATTGGTTTTGTTATCGCAGCTGGTTTAATGTGTATCTTCGTGATGATTCTTACGTACAAATATTTGCAGGTAACCATTTATTTGTTCTCTCCCTCAAATGCTGTAATGACAGAACCATTAACCATTAAAAGATGACTCCTCTTTCCCTTTCTCCCTCCACCAGAAACCCATGTATGAAGTACAGTGGAAAGTTGTCGAGGAGATAAATGGAAACAATTATGTTTACATAGACCCAACCCAACTTCCTTATGATCACAAATGGGAGTTTCCCAGGAACAGGCTGAGTTTTGGTCAGTATGCTACAGGGGTTTTCCATGACACCTTTTTGTTTTCACATAGCATTGCCTTTAGGGAATCCCAATAGCTTTCTTTATTTTATTTCACCTGAAACAATAAGGTTTTTTCCTGCGATTTCACTGCCTTTGGTAGATTTAGCATCAAGTACACTTTAGGGAAGTGTATCTTGGCACATTTGTCCCTAATTCCTTTACTGGTTTTGAAATGACACAAATGTTTCTTCAGTTCCACCACCAACACTTACTCCCTTGTCTTCCTTCCTACAGGGAAAACCTTGGGTGCTGGCGCCTTTGGGAAAGTCGTTGAAGCCACCGCTTATGGCTTAATTAAATCGGATGCAGCCATGACTGTTGCTGTCAAGATGCTCAAACGTAAGTTCCTGCAGGCTGTTATGGGTACTCACCGTCAGTGTCCCAGATTTGCTTTTTTCTAAAATAAGATGTTTTTAATTTTAGCAAGCGCCCATTTAACAGAACGAGAAGCCCTAATGTCTGAACTCAAAGTCTTGAGTTACCTCGGTAATCATATGAATATTGTGAATCTTCTGGGAGCGTGCACCATTGGAGGTAAGGCCATGGCCAAACCTGCCTCTTGTAATTGGTCAAATTATCAAAAGGTGGGAGATTTTGATATGATTTTTGACAATGCTTGATTATAAGCTTCTTGCAGGATTTTGACCCAAATGGTTAACCTTTTGCTGGATTCCCCCCAATCCCACTGAATGTTAAGAATGTATATTTTAATGTATATAAGAACATATGGGGCTTCTCTGGTGGCTCAGATGATAAAGAATCTGCCTCCAATGCAGGAGACCCAGGTTCATGTGTCTTGTTCTTAAGAATTATATTTTGTGTTTATCATCATGGGGTAGAACACCCAGGACATACCTAGTTACTGTCGTGTATATCACATCAACATTGACCTCTTGAATATCTTGAGAATGTCTCATCTCCTCCAGAAAGCTTTTCTTTTATCTTGCGAGCTTTTATATGGGCTGGATGACTCTTTAGCCACTAAAGAATTAATGTTCATGTGCATGCTATCATGAAAAATAGGCCTCCAAGCCTACCAGCCCTTAAATCTACACCAAATGAGCAAAGACTTCACTTTGATAAAGAAAGAAATTTCCAGTTTTGAAGCATTCATTAGTCCTCCCATCAAGGCTTTCTACGATGTTTCCAGAAAACATTTTGGTCTAAAGGAACAAAGATGTATTAAAATGAGCCATTCCTCAAGATCTGGAGAGATCCACGGTCAAGTTGACAGCTTTCTGTAATTTCTTAAAACAGCCCCCATAAATATTGCTTCACTGACATCATGAATTGTTCATGAGAGATTTTTGCCCGAGTTAATTAGTTGTCTGTTAAATAACTTCAGAGCTATAGTTTTTTAGCCTTTTACAACAGGGAAAGAAAACAGAAGTTCAACTGATAGGGCCCCAAACACACGTGATGGCCCTCCTTTTCAGGGCTTCTCTCCACCTTCCAGTCTCAGCTGGTGGTTCCAGTGGTTGGTTTTCCTATTATGCTGCCCTTTGTGGTTATGCTCATCATCATTTCCATCATGACGTTACAAAAGGCGTGAAGCCCTCTCTGTAAACAGAAGTGAATCAGAGGACTCACGTAGGAAGCTTGATAACTATTGATGAAAGCTGTAACTCCTGTCTAAAACCAGCAGTCACGCCTGACCCCTAATCAGGCAGAAATTCAGGTGACCAAGGTTGTTCTGTTTTACTCCACAGAATCCCAAGTTCTGCTAAGCAGTGTTCATAGATAGGATTGTACTCCTACTTGGTAGGCTTAGCATTGACCCTGAATGTGAATGGCTGTGATTGCCCTTGAGTATTTTTATGGAAGACTGGATGGTCTGTATATCTCACCTCCCTCTAACTGTCTTTTAAATGCTCATAGGGCCCACCCTGGTCATTACAGAATATTGTTGCTATGGTGATCTTCTGAATTTTTTGAGAAGAAAACGTGATTCATTTATTTGCTCAAAGCAGGAAGATCATGCCGAAGTGGCACTTTATAAGAACCTTCTTCATTCAAAGGAGTCTTCCTGGTAAGACTGATTTACATAAATAGCTGTTGACAGGCAGTTCATGGGGTCATAAGCGTTTGCAATCAAGGCTGATTTTTTAAAAAAGTGAACTGAGGTACTTTGAGGTGCAAAATCAGAATTATTAAATCATTTAAATGTGATTAACGGTTTAGAAAGTTCATACTGTTTTTAGAGATTCAAATAGTCTTGAACTTAAATTTTTGTTGGTTTTTTAAAATGTATCTTTAGTGTTTTTCTGAACTTGAGTTCTGTTTAGTTGAATGAATTCTGTACCTGTTTCTCTTAGAATGGTTCTTTGCTGTGTGTGATTCTCTTTATACAGTTGAGCCAGGGTCCTATATAATTTCTGTACCTGTTTCTCTTACTGCGGTTCTTTCTTGTGTGTCATTCTCTTTAAACTGTACAATAGGGTCCTATATGCATCTTTAGAGTGAGACACTGTTTATAGGGAACATGGGAAAGGCTGCCAAGTTGTCACAGTNAGAGATTTTTGCCCGAGTTAATTAGTTGTCTGTTAAATAACTTCAGAGCTATAGTTTTTTAGCCTTTTACAACAGGGAAAGAAAACAGAAGTTCAACTGATAGGGCCCCAAACACACGTGATGGCCCTCCTTTTCAGGGCTTCTCTCCACCTTCCAGTCTCAGCTGGTGGTTCCAGTGGTTGGTTTTCCTATTATGCTGCCCTTTGTGGTTATGCTCATCATCATTTCCATCATGACGTTACAAAAGGCGTGAAGCCCTCTCTGTAAACAGAAGTGAATCAGAGGACTCACGTAGGAAGCTTGATAACTATTGATGAAAGCTGTAACTCCTGTCTAAAACCAGCAGTCACGCCTGACCCCTAATCAGGCAGAAATTCAGGTGACCAAGGTTGTTCTGTTTTACTCCACAGAATCCCAAGTTCTGCTAAGCAGTGTTCATAGATAGGATTGTACTCCTACTTGGTAGGCTTAGCATTGACCCTGAATGTGAATGGCTGTGATTGCCCTTGAGTATTTTTATGGAAGACTGGATGGTCTGTATATCTCACCTCCCTCTAACTGTCTTTTAAATGCTCATAGGGCCCACCCTGGTCATTACAGAATATTGTTGCTATGGTGATCTTCTGAATTTTTTGAGAAGAAAACGTGATTCATTTATTTGCTCAAAGCAGGAAGATCATGCCGAAGTGGCACTTTATAAGAACCTTCTTCATTCAAAGGAGTCTTCCTGGTAAGACTGATTTACATAAATAGCTGTTGACAGGCAGTTCATGGGGTCATAAGCGTTTGCAATCAAGGCTGATTTTTTAAAAAAGTGAACTGAGGTACTTTGAGGTGCAAAATCAGAATTATTAAATCATTTAAATGTGATTAACGGTTTAGAAAGTTCATACTGTTTTTAGAGATTCAAATAGTCTTGAACTTAAATTTTTGTTGGTTTTTTAAAATGTATCTTTAGTGTTTTTCTGAACTTGAGTTCTGTTTAGTTGAATGAATTCTGTACCTGTTTCTCTTAGAATGGTTCTTTGCTGTGTGTGATTCTCTTTATACAGTTGAGCCAGGGTCCTATATAATTTCTGTACCTGTTTCTCTTACTGCGGTTCTTTCTTGTGTGTCATTCTCTTTAAACTGTACAATAGGGTCCTATATGCATCTTTAGAGTGAGACACTGTTTATAGGGAACATGGGAAAGGCTGCCAAGTTGTCACAGTGAATTCCTTTAAAACCTTTAACAGAATGGCAGAGAGCTCCAAACAGCTCTCTGCACCTCCGAATTATTTCTGTATTCCTTGCCCTCTTTTTCTTTAACTTAGGTTATCAAGAGGCACAACTACTGTAGCACATTTTTTAAAATTCTGCACCTTATTTTCATCTCTTTTATCCTTGATATCATTCTGAATTTGAATATGTCAAGAGTTTCAAGTTCTTTTAAGAAGAATTGGTGTGGTTTACAATCAGAATAGAATTCTCTGCCATCTTTTGCTTTTTCTTTCCAAGTGTTTGTTAAGATCCACCATTTAAGATTTTCTAGATTTATGCAGCCCTACAGAATCATAGTCATCGGCCTTATACATTTTATCTCTGCAATTGTGTGATGGGTTTCCTCTTTCCTTTTTATTTACCATATCCCCTATATTTTGAGAAGGCAAGACTTTGTCTCCTGAACTTAACCCCAGGCCCTGAAGGAGACCTTGGTAAATATGGTTGATGGGCGATTACCTCATAAAGTATTTTTCTGTACCTCTGGCTGAAGTTTTAAACCCTAGATGAAGCTTTTTATTTGTTTTAATCCTGTAAATTTTGAGTGGTGTCAAGTGGCAGTAAAATAAAATATAAACCAAACCACCTTTGGTTATTTCTCTAACACATATGCTCTTTATATGAATAAATGAACCACTTTGCCTTATTTCTAAAACCTTGGCCCCACATATATTTTTTGATTTTATGAAATAATGGCCTAAATAGTTCAATCCTGTGTGGTGTTTTTTGTGCTTTGGGATCCCATATGGGATTGGAACCACCAGCATGCTCTGAAGGAGATTGTTGTCATGGTGTTTCTATGCTAATCAGAAGCAGGAAGTACTAGAAATCTTGAAGACTCTCCAGCCAAATGTTACAGATTCAAGAGGTCCAGATGGTTCAGAAAATCATCCAAATTATTGGTGTTTATCTGAACCAAACTTGGTTTTTTTAAACTATCTTCCATCAGTCGCTATATGTTAACGATCCCTGTCTTCCCCCACTAATAACACATCTCAGGAGCACTGGTTCTTTGTCTCTTTCATTTTCTCTCTCTTGAGGCTAATTTAGAGAGTTAGAAGTGATGTGGGATAATGGTTTTGGTACTCTGTTTCTCATTAAATCCCTGGTATCGAGAGATAGGACATTTCTAACCAGAGTCCCCTCTATAATTGAATACAAAATAAAAAAGGCCATCTAATTCCTAGGGATTGGACCCGAATGTTGAATATTAAAAACTCATATCTTACTGAACAAGATTTTCTTCATTCAAACTTGGCAGTACTTTCTTTAAATAAATCAGCCTCTTAAGAAAGGGAGTGGAGAGATAGCCTGCCTCTCACATGCTCCCCCATCTCCCATTTTTTTACTCGTGATTTGATGGATGTTTCATTTCTCCCAGCAATGATAGTACTAATGAGTACATGGACATGAAACCTGGAGTTTCTTATGTTGTACCAACCAAGGCAGACAAGAGGAGATCTGCAAGAATAGGTGGGTACATATCAAACAATAAGAACAACCTCATTGACTCAGAGTTTCTAATACCACCGTGGAATCTAACATCATTCCTGGTAGTAACCGGTTCTTTACAATAGGCTCAGGGTAAGCGGGTATTTGGAGTCAGAGCCTGTATTATTGTATCTGAGCATCTTGTTGCACATATAATAACATATGAATATCAAAATACATCAGATACATATAAAAATATGAGACTTGTGTTCATCCACCATTCTTCCTCCTTAAAGATTTTGTAACTTAGCCCAGGATTGGGAATATTAACTTTGTGATTCTGCACCTTCCTGTCCTTAACACTGGGGAGAGGATTTGCCTGCAAGTTCCCTGATTACCAGCCCTTGGTGGTGTTGTCACTGTCTTTTACTCTCCTTGTCTTAAAGATTTTAATTGCTAAGAAAATCCTCCTTCTCCTAACAGGTTCATACATAGAAAGAGACGTGACTCCTGCTATCATGGAAGATGATGAGCTGGCCCTGGACCTGGAGGACTTGCTGAGCTTTTCTTACCAGGTGGCAAAGGGCATGGCATTCCTTGCCTCAAAGAATGTAAGTGGGGGTGATCCTCAGAAGGGTCCTGTCCCTGCCCTCACCGCCCCCAAGGAGTATTTAGAGCCATACTTAGAATGCAGAGTGTCGCTCGAAGTGTGGTAACCAAAAGCAGAGGAAATAGTTTCTTCATGTTCCAACTGCTGTCTCTTTGAAATTCCTGTTCTCATAAGTTTTAAAGTGCAAGCCTGTCTAAATGAGCTTTCTATGAATATATTTTTTCTATGCAATGAATTCATTTAGAATTTGGCTTTTAGGATGTAGGAGCTGCTCTTAGAAAATAAAGAGTTATTTTATCAGTCAAAGGAAAGGGTATCTCTTGTAGTTGCAGTGCTTGATGAAGCATATACTTGAGTCTTTTTGAAGTTAGACTTCAAATATTGCATGTATGGTTTACCAAGTGCTGGGGAAATAAGGAATCAAGAGAGAGTAATAAACATTTGATCAGAAGGTTGAGGGTAGGAAGAGAATGAAGGAACCAAAACAAGAAACATGGTCTCTGGAAGGGTGGGAGGAATTTCTTAGGAAACCAGGCTAACATAGGATGAGGTTACAGATCCTACCCTTAAGTGTCATTGGTGACATTTCCAAACAATTACCAAACTAAAAGAGGATATAGGATGGCTGAAATAAAGAGCCTCTTCCCTTTGTCCTTTGGAGGGGTCAAATTCAAGTTGCAGACATTTTAGAAACTCTTTTTAAAAGTACATATTCAAAGAGAAGCATGTAAAATTAAAGCAGTCTTAAGGGGGGGGGAAGCATTTATTCAAGTTGGTTTTGAAAGCAATTATAGTCATTAAAATCCTAACAATGTAAAACACAAATTTGAACATCATTCAGAGCGTATATTATTTTTGGTGCACCGAATAGTTTATTTTTGGTGCACCGAATAGTTTAAATGTAAAGCAAAATTGTTGGCTCTATATAACATAAGCAGCATTCTAGCATTAAATATAGCTTTCACTCTTTAAAAAATTTAAAATAAATTTAAATGGTTTTCTTTGTCTCCTACTCTTCTAATAGTGTATTCATAGAGACTTGGCAGCCAGAAATATCCTCCTTACTCATGGTCGAATCACAAAGATTTGTGATTTTGGTCTAGCCAGAGACATCAAGAATGATTCTAATTATGTGGTCAAAGGAAACGTGAGTACCCACTCTCTCTTGACAGTCCAGCAAAAGATTTTTGTTTCAATTTTTAAAAAATATTGTCTTTTTATGATTTTTATAATGCAAATCCTACCTTTGCGACATCATACATTTTAGCAGTCAAATTAAATATACTTTAGCAAAATTCCAATAATAGGATTCCTAATTCTAATTGTGTAATTATGGGGCCTGTGAAGGAAACAGAAATAGCCTTAATTTTCATTCTGGCTTGAGAATAGCAATGAACTCGATTTTGTTCAAGTGAAACAAATGTGGACCTGAAGGTCACAGCAGGAGAATTTTATTTTGAGACTGACAGGCTATGTGAAAAAGATTAAAATCTAAGATAATGTTCAGAATTAGGTATATAGAATCTTGGATCTTATAATCAAGAGAGCTTATTAAAGACGTTCTTAAGGAATAATTGGCTTATGGAACAGTGATTTTATTTCAAAATGCTTTATTTCATTGCCAATTTTCATTGTATCAACAGGGCAACCCCTTGGCATTAGAGTGCAGTGTCTTCACATTTTAAAAGTTGGGGAAACTAAAAGCACAGTGTATTTTAGTGATATTTGTCTGAGATGACACGGATCAGTAGAGTCTGAAACCAGAGCCTGTGATTCCCAGAGCAGTATCCCATTAGTATGGGAAGCCAGTAGTCCTGAACATATATTTTTCTCCATCTATTTTCCCAGGCTCATATCTCCAGTCCAGAGCTATTCCTAGAGGTAGCTATTTGTGTGCCTACGCGTAATGTAATATTTCCTTCTCCATCACTAAGGCGTCTCTGTGGGTGGGCTGTACTAGACTTGGTTTTTGTAGAAATGTTGCTGGGTTTACTTTCTGATGACAGTATGCGTTTCTATAATAATAACTCGCTAAGGCTAAGAGTATTAATAACACCAAGTCCCCACCATCCTGGTGCACTACTGGAAGGAAGAATGAAAAGTGGTTCTCTATCCAGGCCTTTGAATATTGACAAAAGGCTAATGGGTTCCGGGCCCAGTCTTGCTGAGTTTGAACCTGGTCTGTCATTTAGCGGGTGTGTCGTATTTGGTAAAGATGACCCCAGCACCTCTGATTCCTTTTATTAATAGATCTCAAGTTAAGAGCCCCTATAAGAACTATAGCACAAAATCTGGGAGGGGATACTAGAAAGCATTTTTATTTTTTTCCTACTGACTAAAATAACTTTAAGACCAGAAAAAAATTGTCTTCCCAGTTTTGGGTCCTAAGTGGATTATGAGAAGGGTTGATTTAGCTTTCTGTGGTGAGTTAAGATCCAAGAATCCAGAAATGTCTCTAAGAGGAATAGTCACAGAAAGTTTGGCTGGATGTTAGCGGAAGGAGTTCAAGATGTGAAGTTCAACTGTTGAATTTACACTCTGAATCTGCCACTCACCACCTTGGAATAGTCATAGTCAGCATAAGCCACTACTGTCTTTTATCAAGTGGTTGGTTGTACAGGGCAATGTTTCAGATCCTAGTGAATCAGCCATACCGAACTAAGCACTGGTACCCACATTATCTCATTTAACCCACAAGACAACTCATGGAATTTGAGGTCTGATTTTTGCTTTACAGAAGAATATCCTGAAGCTTCTATTACATATGTATGTGATGTTCCCAGTGTGTTAGTAAGGGAAAATTGTGGCTGTATTTGACAGAACACCCAAAAGGAAAGTAAAACAAGTATAGGCATTGCAGGCCAGGCCTGGTATGTGGAGGTTGTATACCAGGGAACAGATTCCTCAACCTTTCCATTTTATACCATCCCTGGTGTGGCCCTTCGCTTCATGGTCCAAGATGGCCTCAAGAAAGCCAGCCAACATATCCAGAAGGCAAGACAATGGAGGAGGAGACAAGAAGGAAAAGGCCACATGCCAACTTCATATTAAGGAAGTTTTCCAAAAGCTGTAATACAATACTTAGTGGCCAAAACCGAGCCACATGGCTGCACACAGCAATGAAGGAGCTGAGCAATGTAGTCCTTACCCTGGGAGGCCACATTTCTATTAAGGGATAAGGGTAACTAACCTTCTTTGGAAACTAACCTCTGTGTTACACAAGGCCAGTGGTGGAGCCCAGGTTAGAACCCAAGTATCTGTCTCTGACGACTATGCTCCTAACCACCAGGCTGTACAGACTCAGTGACCCCATCTTGAAAATGAAGATAGTATTGGGGTTCCCTGGTGGCTCAGACAGTAAAGAATCTGCCTGCAGTACAGGAGACCAAGGTTCAATCCCTGGGTTGGGAACATCCCCTCGAGAAGGAAATAGCACCCGACTCCAGAAGATAGTATACAGCTGACCATTACACAAGGCAGGGGTTACTCTCAGTATAACTGAAAGCCAGAATTCCATATCCATGGTTCCTCCACCTCCTTGGATTCAACCAAGCATGGATCATGTAGCATTTATTACTGAAAAATATTCTTGTATAAGTGGACCCATGCAGTTCACACCCTCATTGTTCAGGGGTCAGCTGTACTGGTGATCCACGTATTTCAGAGGTAGTCAGGAAAAAAAGTAAAAAATCGTAATTCACAAGAGTTCCCTTCTGATCCCCTGGTTAGGATTCTGGGCTTTCACTGACAAGGCCTGGGTTCAGTCCCTGGTCAAGGCACTGAGGTCCTGCCCACTGCTTGGCACGCATACCCTACTCCACCCCACAAAAGAAAAACCACCCCAAACTGAAAAAACTACACATAACATAATTCTCAGAGGCAATCAGGGTCCTCTGAGGTCATATGGGTAGAAGGTCTTTGTGAGATGCCCATCAAGTCCTCAACCCACCTCTCTATAGGAATATTTTCTATTCAGTTTTTTATTTTTTTTGATTTGTTAATCACAATGTGAATAACATTGTTGGATCTTCCGTGCTTCCATTGCAGGCTCGACTCCCTGTGAAGTGGATGGCACCGGAGAGTATTTTCAACTGTGTGTACACGTTTGAAAGTGATGTCTGGTCCTATGGGATTTTTCTGTGGGAGCTGTTCTCTTTAGGTAAAGTGAGCCTTGCCAAAGGCACCTTAATCACACTCAGAGCTACCAGTGCTCTCCTTGCTTATTGTCATGCTGATTTGCAAACTGTTTGTGCCTCAGGAAGCAGCCCCTACCCTGGAATGCCAGTCGATTCTAAGTTCTACAAGATGATCAAGGAAGGTTTCCGAATGCTCAGCCCTGAGCATGCACCTGCGGAAATGTAAGGGCCCAGATGTCCTTCCTTCAGATAACGTTTCCTCTTTTGTTTTCCTTTTTTAAAGAGAGAAACCCGTATGTTGAGGGTTTTCACTAAGCATAGCTTGAAATGTCATTTGGTTCCTCGTAATGACATCCTGGGCAAATATTATTTCTGTCGCTGAGTTTCATAAAACTCACTACCAAATAACGTTTTGGCAGAGTCTCAGTACACACAGTTTTATTTTGTACCCGTGTCATTCAGTATGTCCAGTTGTGTAACCCTGGAATTATGTTTGAAATTGTTGAATGGCGTATACCTGCAGATCAGTTAAGGGTATTGAGGAGTGATAATTGGCCCTGGTCTTGCAGGTATGACATCATGAAGACCTGCTGGGATGCTGATCCCTTGAAAAGGCCAACATTTAAGCAGATTGTGCAGCTGATTGAGAAGCAGATCTCAGAGAGCACCAATCATGTGAGTATACTCTAGTCAGGCATAGGACCTCTGTTCTCTTGGTTCCGAAGCATGTCTTCCTTCTCAGGTTCTGGGGGTGAGGACTAAGCTACCCACCCTTTCTCTCCTTCGCTTAGGCTATAAATTGAGTAGGAAAGTGAAGCAATGGAAACAAGTTCTTTTTGCCTAGCCCCCTACTCTGAGCCAAGAGATATGAGATGAAGAGGGGAAAGAGTAGAGGGCTTGACGCTCAGAAGTGTGGGCATAGAAGTTTCCATAAGGATTTGCCACTTTTCCTTCTTCACCCCAAGTGTTGGTCATAGGGGTTTGCATCTTCTTTGTCTCACGTGTCAGGCCATTCAGCATTTGGAGGGTTGGGGTAAGGCACGTAGAAAAGACAGCTTGTTCCTTGCAGTAAAATAAACCTTCTGCTCAAGTGAGTATAACTAGAATATGGCAGAGAGCTTTCATGGCCACAAAGTGTAGAGAATGAAGAGTTGCTTGAAGTTGAGGGATCCCTCCCAGTGATTTGAGAAGCGAGGAGTTCAAAACCCAAATTCATGATTTCTTTTGCTTTTAAGGAGGAACGAGTGATCCTTACTTCGACTCAGATTTTTTTTAACCTGCTTTTTTCTTCTGGATTGTGCTTGGAGCTATCTTCTCTTAAGATTGTACCATTGATACTTTCAGATTGAAGCTTGCTCTTCTGGGGTGTCAAAGCACATTTCAAATTAGACAGCATTTCACACCCAAGTGCCTGGTTCTCAATGGAAGAACCACCAATTTCTTAGTGACTGATATCAGCCATTAGATGGAAATTGGCTACAGAAACTTATGCACCTTTTAGAAAAAGTTAGGTCGTTCTCATTCCTAGATGCATCCCAGCAAAAAAGCACATTTTGGACTATCACTTCTTACGTAATCAGACGGTGGGAAAGTGAGGGATAAAACCAAGCTTATCCTTGGTCAGTGTGATTCGGTTCTTGGCTGTAAGGTCTTGTCAACCTCCTGGCTGTAAGACTCTTCCTAAGTTATTTGCAATTCCTAAGCTGCACACGTGCCCCTTTGTTCCTTGTGGGGACTGGCGTATTGACTGTGGATTTATTTTCCTCAGATTTATNTTTTTTTTTTTTTTTGCATCTGATGTTTCTTTGCAGTAGCTTAATGTTTGAAATTATTTTGTGGCATTTTTTTGTAAATATTGAAATGTAGCAATAATGTCTTTTGAATATTCCCAAGCCCATGAGTCCTTGAAAATATTTTTTATATATACAGTAACTTTATGTGTAAATATGTAAGCGGTGCAAGTTTAAAGGATGTTAATGTTCTACGTGTTTTTTTCCCTGATATGTTGTCCAACTATTCACAGTTCTAAAGAATTCTAATAAAAGTGTAAATATAAAGTCAACTGGAATTTTTATTTTGTTATTTCAGAGTCAGTGAAATTAAACTTGAAAGTGTTAAGTGTTAAAGTGCATTCACCCTGACATTAGAATGGTTTGTACTTAGTATGTGTAAGGTGAGGTTTCCCAGATGGCTCATAAGTAAAGAACCCGCCTGCCAGTGCAGGAGATGCAGGAGATTTGGGTTTGATCCCTGGGTCAGGAAGATCCCCTGGAGAAGGAAATGGCAACCCACTCCAATATTCTTGCCTGAAAAATCCCATAGACAAAGGAGCCTGGTGGTCTATAGTCCATGGGTCACAAAAAGTCAGACACAACCTTGCGACTGAGCACACGCACACAGGTGTGTGTGTAAGATACATGCAAGGCCATCAGATCACTAGAATTTGTATACTTAAGATTCGATAAACATTTATTAAGAGTTTGTATGTGCTATGTTTTTACAACCCAAGATCTCCATTTAAATTGCAAAGTAATATAGAAAACATTGCTAAGATGATTATTAAATTGATTCATGTGAAATGACCCATCTTGGTTAGCAGCAGTTATATGTGATTCAATCTGATATAAATAGCTTGTTTCCTCGTAAAAGAGATTGTCCAAAAATTAATATGAACAGTGAAGTAATTTACAAGGTTGACATGAAAAATCCTGAGAAAATGGTTTGTATTCTTGTTGGCTTAGATTTTGAACATCCGTCCTGAGATGTTCACGCTCCACCTTTTAGTCTTATTCTCACTTGTTTCTGGGACAAAATTCTATCATTTGCTTGGAGGGAGGTGACTTGTATTTAATTCAGTATGTTTCATGTCTGGCGCATCCTTTGTATTCAGGAGGGCTGTCCAGACCAGTGAACCCTGCATAGAGCCTAAGACTTATTCCAGCTTAAAATAAAGACTCACCCTGAACCACAAAATCCTATTAAAAATGAGGTAAGCACACTAGATGCCATCAGTTTTTATTTTCTTTACTGTCATGGCATCTACTCCTGCAGAAGTAACTCCTGAAAGGAGAGGGAAGAGGGGTTAAAGGTGACCTGTAATGAAGAGGAATCATTTTAAAGTCTTGAGGGGGAATGGTGTGACCAGAAACATATCAATAATCAATGAAAAATAAACGCACATTTCAGTTAAGCATTTTCCATTATTTTATTACAGACAAGAATGAATGCTAATTGACCACAAAACAAGAAAATCCTTTATACGTATTTTCAGTGTCATTTAGACTTTTTTCATGTGTGTGCACTCTTGAGTTAGAAGCAGTCCAGAGCCCCTGTTCTATTAGTCTAGGTGTTTCCTTCACTGACCCAGCTTTAATCAAGTAGATGCTTGGTGTCAACGTTCTGGGTTTAGAGGTGCCAGCCTTGTCCCGACCTCTTACTGCTCTGTGATGCTGAACAGATGAGCTCTTGAAATCTCATCTCCCATAACAGTGGTGACTGCCTCATTATACTCAACTGAAGTCTGTTCATGTGCCTATTATATAAATAGCACTCAAAAATGGTAACTTTTGTCATGACTGATTAGGCTCCATAAGAAGGAAGAAGATGCTCCTGTACCAACTACCAACGTACCCCACGTAGAACTCTCTGATCAAAAATGTGCTTCTAGCTACTGTCTTCCTCTAAAATGCAAACAAAACTGTACTAGTTTGCCGTGAAACTTGACTTTGCTAGAGAGATGTCTCTGTTTTATTAAATTTTATTAAAATCGCCAGGAATTCAAGGCTCTTATTTTTGCTCCAGTCTTCCCTCCATTCTTCTCTCATGTTACCACAGACTCATAAACATGCCCCACACTTCTGTTTCCATTCATTCTGACTTCATGTTTTCTCTTCTCCCAGCAAGCCCTAGCTTTCAAGACCAGTCAAATAATCTCATTGGAAGTTGCCTCTGAATCCCCATGACACTTGGTACCCATCCTTTTTTATTACTCTTAGAATCTATTCTGCCTGGTACTATAATTAATTTTATTCCTGTGTTAGCTCCTCCCCACCTGTACTATATTCAGTGTTAGAATTAGCATACCTATATGGGCTAAGGTCTCTTCACAGGTTATCATTCACTTGTTAAAATATTTAATTAGACACTCCAGAGGTTAAATAGCTTGAGAAGTTGCTAGGAGCGAAGACTAGCCCAAGTTCACTCAGTGGTCTGTGAAGTCTGTACCCCCATGGTGAATAAGTACCTGGTCTTACCATGCTGGCATCTCCCCATCTGTGTTCGTGTAGTCATCCCTGTTCTATCACAGCACTCTGTCCCATGGAGATGCCTTAGTCTCAGCTTCTCTAGGAAGCCTGTACTTGTCAGTGGGAGTTAGCCTAAGGAGAGATTCACCCGTCACCCTTAAATGATCACCATGTTTCAAGATTTCTTGAGAAACAGGTGTTCTCAGATGCTCCTGAGGCTTCTAGCACAATGTTTCATGAGTGATTAATTAATCTTTTTTGAATGAATAATTAAACATTCCATCAGCACAGAGTAAGGGAGAGCCGTCTGGGAGGAAATGGGTCTTGGAAAGACAGGAAATGTACAAAGTTTACCCAGAGCAGCACCTTGGAAAGGCAGCTTCATTTCATCCTAGGGCTGAGGCTTTGGGGAGAAGAGGGAAGGGGAACTAAAACTTCTTTCTGGCAGCCTCACCGAGGAACACCCAGCTGCCTTGTGGGAAAGAGGAGAAGAGAAGTAGAGAAAAGGAGGGCTTAGGTAGCTGGGGCAGGGTTGGGGAGGGAGAAACAGAAGTTCTCTTGTGCAGTGTGGAGGCTACAAAGAGCCTCTTGTGCAGCCCAGGAAGCTGGGCTGGAGGTACAGAAGTAAGACAGGAGACCTACACCCTAGACTTGAACTTGGGAGGGCCCAGCAGGGCCAGCATCTCCATGAAGAAACACCCTGCACACCCACTCCCAGGAGGGGCCTTGGGACCAGCCTGACAAGTACCAGCTGGGCAGCCTTCCAGTGGATACCTGTAAAGGAAAGTGTATTAGTCTGTTACACCTGCCGTAATGATGTATCACAAGGTGGGAGGCTGAAACAACAGACATTGTCTTCTGGAGGCCAGAAGTCCTAGATCAGGGTATTGGCAGGGTCGGGTTGATTCCTTCTGAAGGTTGTCAGTCTGTTTCTTGCCTGTCACCTGGCTCCCTGTGGTTCGCTAGCCATCTTTGGCACTCCTTGGCTTGTAGATCTCTCTTTTCTTCATGTGGTGTTCTCCCTGTGTATGTGTATGTGTATGTGTGTCCAATTTCCTCTTACTTTGAGAATGGCAGTCATGTTGGGTCAGCCAACTCTATTATGTTATGACCTCATCTTAACTAATTATGTCTTCAGTGGTCTAATTTCCAGTAAGGTCAATTTTGATATCCTGGAAGTTACTGTTATGACTTCAATATGAATTGGTGGGATACCAATTCAGTCCATAGCAGAAGTATCTCAAAAACCCTCTATACTGTAGCAGGTGACCCGATCCTCACTAGCATACTGAAATTGGCTCTCTGAAAAACTAAGAAAATGATCTCCAAAATGCAAATTTCAGAGCACACTTTTCAATTATTATTTAGAACAGTGCCTGGTCTGTAGATGACACTCAATACTTCTTGAATGAAGGTAACTTTATGCTCCTCCTTGAAACTTGCCCCCCTTACCCCCTTCATCTTCCTCCTCTGTTTTCCTCCATCGCCCCTTCAACCATCAGAATTGCACAAGGTCTGGTCCTTCATGTCTTCTCTCATCTGATGTGCTCCCATCAACCCCTGATCTATTTCATATCATCTCTGGGATGTGGCTGTCATGGTAAGATGATTTCAACTCTGTCTCTGATATTTCTCTCCCTGTATAGACTAGGGTTGTGAGATAGAATAGAAGACGCCCAGTTAAATGTCCCATGCAATATTGGAGACATAGATACTAAAGAAATATTTCTTATTTATCTGAAATCCAAATGTAACGATGTCCTATATTTTGTTTGCTAAATCTGATAACCCTGTTTAGATTTGAGGAATCAAACTCCAGCATGTGGAAGAAATGAAGAGTTTTGATGACTGTGAAAAACCAGAGGAGGAACTTTACTTTAGTGAAGATCTGTAGATGTCAGGTCTCCTTGTGTTTGCTGTCTTAAGGTGGTGTCTTCACCTTCATTCTTGGAAATATTTTTCACTGGATATAAAACTCAAGAATGGCAGTTAAATTTTTCAGCATCCTTATTTCCATGCCCTCTTCTGATTTCTACTGTCGTTGTTGAAAAGTCAGATCAATATATTCTTCAATTTTACTATGAAATGTCTAAGCTCTGATTGAACAAATGAACTTAGAAAACAGAAACAGCCAGAGTTCAAATTTCATTTCTTATTGAGATATTTTTGGACTTTGAATCTATGGATTGATGTTTTTCATGGATACAGGATATTTCTTAGCTCTTTTAAAATTGCCTCTGCCCATCCTGTTTCTCTTCTCCATCTAGAATTCCAATTCATTGCATCTTAGAGCATTTCACTCTACCCTCCATGTCACTCTTTCATATTTCCCTTCTTTTTGTCTTTTTACAGTGTTTACAAGGTAATTTTTATTCTTCCTGTTATCTAAATCCCCCTTCAGCTACTGCCTAAGGAGAACTTTTTTTTAAACACCATTATTGAAGTATAATTAGCATACCATAAAATCTACTCATTGTAAGTGTACAATTCAGTGATTTTATTAAATTTATAGAGCTATGCAACCATCCCCATGATATAGTTTTAGAACATTTTCTCCAAAATTTCTCATGCTTGTTTGCACTTAATGAGTATTCAAATAATTTTAATGAATTAATTTTTTATTACTCTTGCCTTGTAAGGTGACACCACATGTTTGACTTCCATAGAATGCACTCAGTTATTTAGATCGCTGGGATCTCTCTAATAACAGCGATAATTGATAGGTTGCCTTGTTCGGATATTATCAGTGATGATGCAGACAATGGTGATGATGATAATGATAGCTACCATTTGTTGAATGCCTACTATGTACCTGGGTCTATATTGGATGCTTATGGCTGGTTAACATAAATGACACCATGTTGGACCCACACAGTTCCTCCTGTCCTTCCACTGTTCCTACCCAGGACTGTTCTCTGTGGTAAATCCCTTCTTTGTTGCTAACAGCTTTGTAGTTAATAGATATTCCTTATAACCATTATTACAACCAGGTGGCCTCTATGCTCTGATAGTCTCCAACAATGGCAAAGGCCTTTTTTGACGTATTCCCAAGTACCCACAAGACTAGTTGCTGCTGCTGCTGCTGCTGCTAAGTCACTTCAGTTGTGTCTGACTCTGTGCGACCCCATAGACAGCAGCCCACCAGGCTCCCCTGTCCCCGGGATTCTCCAGGCAAGAACGCTGGAGTGGGTTGCCATTTCCTTCTCCAACGAGTAAAAGTGAAGTCGCTCAGTTATGTCCGACTCTTTGCGACCTCATGGACTGCAGCCTACCAGACTCCTCTGTCCGTGGGATTTTCCAGGCAAGAGTACTGGAGTGGGGTGCCATTGCCTTCTCCAAAAAACTAACTAGTATATGGCAAATATCCTTTTCCCACATTATCTTTAAGTATATATTCACTTTGTAGTGGTGGATGGTTTAGTTGCTAAGTTGTGTCTGACTCTTGTGATCCCATGGACTGTAGCCTGCCAGGCTCCTCTGTGCATGGTGTTTTCCAGGCAAGATTACTGGAGTGGGTTGCCATTTCCTTTTCCAATCCATCCTGTAAGTAACTCTATAATAAACTGGTTCATTGATTAAATGGAGCTGCCTGACTCATTTTTTGGTCTCAGGATAACTTCTTAGTTCATAGGTATTTTTTATTCTCCCTGTCCTTCAACAGATGTTTTACACAGATTACCTTATTTAAGCCTCAAAATAACACTAGGAGGTAGGTATGATTTATCTCCAGTTAAAGATCAGAAAACTGCCTCTGAGAGGCTTGCTGTCTTGCCTTAAACCCCACAGCTAGGAACGGTCGAGTTGAGAGGCAAGCTCTAGTTCGTTTGATCTCTGAATTTTAAACAGCAATATCACTATAAACTGGTTTGTTATATAGACAGGCAAGCTCTGTGTATCCTCTGCACTTTGGATGAGGTTTTAGCCATTTCATTTCACCTTCAATTTTGCAAAGAAAGAGGAAGTGAATCAACCATTTTGCTCCCTTTTGTTAATACCACCTCCTCTGAATGTTGGTGAGAATGGTGGTTGAAGTTAAACTTAATGTGAAGCTCCAGAATCAACCACTGACTTCCCTGGTTCACGGTCTACTCTCTCACCTATATACCCTGTAACCTTCCTCGAATCCTTCAAGGACATTTTCCCCTTTGTATTTAAAAGAACAGTCTTGTTCATTCCAGCCTTGTGAGAAAAACATAATAGTGTTTGCAGCAGGGGCTGGAGTCTGAAATTCAGAGAAGCATTGGAGAAAGAGGGCAAATCGGAAATTACAGATCAGTGAGAGTGGGGGTGAAAATACCACCTTTCCTTTGCTCCAACAGTTGTTATTGTGGCTTATAAATTAACAAGCTGTCGCCCATATGTCTCCTCCACTGTCGATTCCACTTTTGTTGGTTAAATGCAGCTTTCATGATGTGGATTTGACGGGGTTGTGGGGGGAGGCGGTGTTAACCTCTCAAGGGCTGGGTCCTTAGGGTTAAAGGCTCCTAATTGAAATGCATGTTCTCAAGTGGCTCTTCTTGGTGTCTCTGTCCACCGTTGGCTTTGAAGTGTGTGCGTGCTTTTTCAAGCACATCAGCAAGACCCTGGTGTATTGTATGAGACTGACCTTTTTCTCTGTGGTCTGTGGCTTAGCAGCTGCTTTTGTTCTATAGCTAATGAAGAATGAGGACAGGCAAGCACTTTTGTAGTGGTTATTTGTCTCAGGATGTGAATAGACATTCTAGGGCAGCTGAAAACATTTATGTTGACATGACAAGTCACCAGACTTGAGTGCCAAACCTCCCTTATATGGCATCATTTGCTCTAATCAGGGTGTGCTTTACTCTTGAGGGGGGTGGGTGGTCTAAAAAACTGGTGTGGGTAAACTGACTTTCTTTACTGCTTACATCCAGTTGATATGATATTAGTCTGTGAAAATGGTTTTCATTCGGTGACCTAATCTATCAATAACTTCTTCAAGTGGCTTTCTTGAGAAGGATACTAGAACCTCAAACAGGTTCAAAGAAAAAAAATGCTGCTGTCAATTAGTGATGTCTGCCTGGACATGGGTATGGGGAATGCTGTTTATTTGTTAACCCACATAACACTTTTATATAGCTCTTATTATGTTCTAAGTGCTTTGCATACATTAACTAATATGATCCTCTCGATGACCATGTTTAATATTTTATAGATGAGGAAACTGAGGCGTAGAGAGGTCAAGTAACTTGACATAGTAAGTTGCCAAGGCAGCATTTGAATCCAGGGAGTCTGGCTTTGGAGTTTGGTTCTAAAGCACTGTGTCAAACTGCCTCTATTGTACTGTTTCAATCGAGACAGACAACGTGGGTTAGCCTCATTCAGTAAAAGCCTCACATGTTTTCCCTTGGCCTCAGATACAAGAAGGTATCTACTCATGAGTCACAGCGGAGGTGGAAGTCCCCAGGATGAGGAGGAATTCCCCAGGTGCTCAACATGTGGGTAAAAACCACAAGTCTAGGCTAACTCAGGTCTCTGAAATGTATAATGTTTAAAGCTGACAGGGAAAGTTGAAGCTAATGATACTGTGAAAGGTATTCCAAGCCCATCACTTGCCCTACCTGTGCTTCTGTTTACAGCTCAAGTGAACTTTTTTTTTTCTTTTAGACAACCATTTATTAAGTGCTAAGCACTTTACTTGCATTATTTCATCTCCTCCCCCCCCCACCCCACTTTGGCTGTACTGGGTCTTAATTGTGGCACTTGGGATCAGGCCCCCTGCATTGTGAGCATAGAGACTTAGCCACTGAACCACCAGGGAAGTCCTGCATTGTTTCATTGTATCCTCACAACAGTCCTAGGAGGTAGAACTTTGTCTCCATTACACAAATGAGGAAACTAAGATGCAGGGAACTTAAGCAAATTTTGTTTGGCTCCAAAGTCTCTCTCAATGGAATCAGAAATTTTCTACTTCTTTTCCTGGGTTGCTGCTGAATCCCTAGTTAAAAGGAAATTCTAGGAAGCAAAACATTCCATGGCAATGGGGTCCCAGAGGTGTGCCTGGCAGACTCTTATACCCCTTCTCTACAGTCACCCCAGACTAGTCCATCACAGACCACATTTGGGAAACCACAGAAGTTCCCTACAGTTCAGTAACTTAAAATTCTGTCGCATTTCCACGTGCTTGACTAGCTGATGGCTCCTCTTACTAGGTTTCCTGTCTAGGGGCATTTGGGTAGCATTTCTTGGCCATTAAACAGACACTCTTTTGACTCAGGAAGATACAGGAGGAATTACACCCTCCTTGTCTGCAAGTTTTCCAATTCTCACTGCACCAAGGCTGTTGCTTTCAAATTAACTGTTAATCCCTCTTAGATTAACAATGTGAACTCTGATATGATTCCTTCCATAGCTTTCTGTTTTATACAAATATATATCTTTACCTCTATCATCTATCTAGCTCTCCTTGCATATATATTTATATACGTATTTCTTGTTCTTTACAGAAATGGGAAATTATATATTCTTCAATTTATGTTTTTAACTTATACTGTATCATGATGATCACTCTAGATCACCACATGTAAATGAAGCTTAAAATTTAGCATTGCATGGACATACCAAAAACCTGACGTTTTCAGATAAGAAATATCACTTTATTTACCCAAAGTTTATAGACCTTATATTTGGGGGCCTACCTCTAACAAATGTAGAAGCTGACATGCATTTGTTTGTTTGGGTTAAAAACAGAGTTGGGGAAGTATATGATAATAGATTTTAGTCAATTTATTAGAGAAAGATGATCCATATGAGAAGGCCTAGAGCAATGCCAGGTAAGGTGAGTGTGTTCATTAAAGGTTAATTAAATCTGAAAGTATAATATCCTTTAGTAAGTAAAAAGAGGCCAAGAAAGTAGAAGGTACATCAGTGTGCCTGGATTGATTTTTATGCAGTGAATTTTAAAAGGAAGATTATTAGCTTTTCTTAGATGTCTAAAGGAAATTGAAAGAAAAGGAGGTATTTTCCAATCATACACATGATCTACAGTTCAGCTGCCCATGATTGAAATAAAGCCAGACCACACCAGGGTTACATTAGATATTCACTGCTTGGATAGCAATGAGTTATCACTTCCTCCTTGGACTGTTCTCCAATGATTGCAGTTCCCCTACTCATAAGAGTGTCAATCCTTACCCGTTTGGGCTGATTAGTTAAGCATTAGCCTGCTTATAACCAACAATCAAAATATAATAGCTGCACACCAATAGCGGTCAAGCCGTATAACCTCCAACTCCCTGACATCCCAAATCCATCAGAAGACTAGTTATTGGAAACAATGCCTATGCACAGTCATCTAAAGGATAATCAGTTCATCTCTTCTCTCCTACGAAAGGTAAGTTCTCTCCACGAACATACGAAAGTTGTTTGCATGGACAGGCTATATTGAACCATAACCCCAGAAATGTTTTTGCTGAATTATACTTTGGAGTAGTCCATCAGCTTCTGCCTTAGATTAAGAAAATTGTAAAAAGAACATTATAGTGATGAATATTTGGAGTCAAGAAGACCTGAATTTTAATCTCAGCTCTGCCATTTGTTAACTTTAAGACTTCAGGTGAGTCGTGTAATTTCTCTGAGCCTTGGCTGCCTCATTTATTAAATAGAAATAAGAACAGCTTCTAGCTCTTTGGCTGTTTGTAAAATTAAATGAGATAATCCAGGCTAAGTGTTAGCAGGCCGGTACTCAATTCCTGATCTTCTTGGCTGAGGGTCTAGATACCTGGGGCCAGGCTTTCCATTTCCTACACCCTTTGAGTCTCCAGCAGTCTCCCCAGCTACATCCCCAGCCTCCCTGGCAGGTCCCTACTCGCCTCCTCATTCATTCTGGGAAAAGCTAGCATAATGACTTCTATGAACCTAGGCTTTAAAAAATGAAAGCTCCAAAAGGGAGGGAATGTTGTCTTCTGGCAGCTCGTGCCTGTCACACAAATTAATCTTCCAACAAATTATGCTGCCACATCTGAAAAAGAGTTTGTCGATCTGCCAACAAGTCGACAAGTGCGCTGAGTATAACTCAGGGATTCGCTGTTTGTCTAAGAAGTCTCCTGACATCCCAATGAGCAGCAGCAGTTGAGCCATGGGCTCCGGAAGAGTGCCCTGCAAACCACGCACTGGACGGCACAGGGTACCATCCTCATCATTGTTTTTAGTGCATTTGTATTTATTACAGAAGAAGCAGAAGGACACAATGGAGGAAACTGCTTCAGATCTGTTGAACCCCACCCAAAGGCTCTTCAGCACCGAGGTGACTTCAGATGGTGTCATTTAAGTTCTGTGGGGTTGGACTCAACCATTTTTGAAATGAGGTGGTCATGATATGTCAGTGGTTTTCAAAATACTCAGTAAACACGGGGATGGGAGTGGGTGGGACTTTGAGACCCCACCCTTGATTTACCCAGAGCTATCTGATGTTTATCTGATCTATATATCTGGTTAAAAGAAAGGTCTGCTACCCAAAGCAAGAAAAAGGTAGTAAAAACCACTGGATTGGTTGATCTCTAGGGCCTGCAATTCAGATTCTCAGAATCAGCTGAGAACAGGTGATGACCTTCCTCTTGTGTGTCATTCCACCCAGGCCCCTTCCTAGATGTAAGCAAATAAGAGGTGCAGTCCCAGCCCTGACTCAGAACCCAGGCACAGAACATCAGAACTGAACCCTTCTGGGATGTGCACAGCTCCTTAGGAATTGTGGCAAAATGCCTCTTACCCTGGTTTTCAAGATCACTCTTCCTTCCTTCCCCCTCCCGCACCCCAATCTTGCCTTGGGCTGCACCTCTTTGCTGCAGATGAATCAGGACTCAGGCACACATATTCTTTCTCTTTTGGCTGCCTTAACTGCTGCTTTGCCATTTTCCCTACCTGAAGCCTGCAATTCTAGAATTCGGGGGCAACTATTTCCAAAGTCACACCAAATAATATTGATCAATCAATCACTGAATCCCAATTATGCAACAACTATTTTCTCAGTACTGGCTCAGTAGAAAGTAGAGGACTGGGTGAAAAACAAGCCATGGATGGTGACTTCAGGAAATGTCTGGGTTCCTGGGGGTGATCGCACATGTACAACTTATTATTGCGGGATCAGGGTACACGCAATGTCTTGGGAGCAAAGAGATGGGAACAGTTAGCTTTGCCTGGAGGACTGGAAGAGACTTTATAGTGCTTGGAATATAGTAGCTCCTCAATAAATATGTAGTGAATGAGTGGATATTTGAGAAGGTGGACTCGGAGGTAGACTGCTTAGAATTGAACCCCAGCTCCTTCANCCAAGCTGGCCCTGTAGACATTGCCCCAAAGCCTGGAAAACCAGACCCTCCTCTGCTCTTTGTCCCCCTTCCTCTTTGCGCCCCTTCCTATGCAAAAGGCATAGGAAGAGATGAAGACAGACCAGAGCAAAGAAAGAAATCTTTTGTTGTTATTGTTGCTTCTCAGTGAAAAGTACCCCCATGTGCCCTTTCTTGACAACACAGCCAGGGCTCTCTTGATGACATTTGTAGCTTGGGGTGATTGCAGCTTTTGGCCTGCTAAATTTTTACTGTCAAACACTGTAACNGTTGTTATTGTTGCTTCTCAGTGAAAAGTACCCCCATGTGCCCTTTCTTGACAACACAGCCAGGGCTCTCTTGATGACATTTGTAGCTTGGGGTGATTGCAGCTTTTGGCCTGCTAAATTTTTACTGTCAAACACTGTAACAGTTTTCAGGGTTTAAATGGCAGCAATCCACATGGACAGAACCACCCCTGCTGACACCCTGAGGGGCCAAAGCTTGGATCCTCAGAAAGACAAAATTCATGAGTTTACTGCACTTAGAAATCAATGCTAAAGCATGAAGAGCGATCCCTTCCTTCTGAGAATTCTGGCCACCATGGCTCTCCTTCAAGAGGCCTCCCTTTTCTCTCTTCTGCAAATGATTCCTGCAGGTTGGCTATGCACCACTCCATGTTCTGCAGAGGCAGCATTGACAGGACAGAAGGGATCCCTGCTCCACTGGGATAACTTCTAATGGGCGAGGTAGACCATAAACAAGTAAAAGCTTGACTAATAAACTTGCAGGTAGTTACTAGTACAATAAAGAAAACAAAGTAATCAGTAAATGCACTTTGATGAAGAAGGATTTGCATTAAGTCACACAGTCAGGAATGTGCTCCCTGAAAGAGATCCACTGAGCTGAATTTTTAATAACAAGAAGGAGCCTCTACGTATACCCAGGGAAGACCCAAGAATCAAGATGAGAAGAGTTTGGANCCTTCTGAGAATTCTGGCCACCATGGCTCTCCTTCAAGAGGCCTCCCTTTTCTCTCTTCTGCAAATGATTCCTGCAGGTTGGCTATGCACCGCTCCATGTTCTGCAGAGACAGCATTGACAGGACAGAAGGGATCCCTGCTCCACTGGGATAACTTCTAATGGGCGAGGTAGACCATAAACAAGAAAAAGCTTGACTAATAAACTTGCAGGTAGTTACTAGTACAATAAAGAAAACAAGTAATCAGTAAATGCACTTTGATGAAGAAGGATTTGCATTAAGTCACACAGTCAGGAACGTGCTCCCTGAAAGAGATCCACTGAGCTGAATCTTTAATAACAAGAAGGAGCCTCTACGTATACCCAGGGAAGACCCAAGAATCAAGATGAGAAGAGTTTGGAGAAAAAGACTCCAAGGGATGGCGTGTAGGGACTGAGTGGGGAGGTGGTATGTGATGAAACTAGAGAAGGAGGCAGTGACCAGCTTTCATTAGCCACATTTATAAGCCCTTCTGTAAGTAACAGTAAGTAATAGAGAATGATTGGATAATTATATCAGAAAAGGAATTTACTGTAAGGAACTTAGATAGCCCACAGGATTGTCAGGGACAGGTGTAGAAAAGTGCCAAGAACAAGGGATGACAGCTGGACACTGACATGGTGCTCCTGCCATCATCCCTGTCACTGGATACTCCGCTGGATGGCAGCCAATGCCACTGCTGCTGCCATCTGCACCGTGTCCCTGTAGTCACCAAAGCTGGCGTCAAATGGTGGGTATGTGGGCATATCAGGGTTCTCCAGAGAAACGGAGGCAATAAGATGTGAGTTGTCTATCTGTCTACCAGTCATCTGTTCTATCATAAAGAATTGAGTCACATGATTATAGAGCCGAGAAGTGCCAAGATCTGTAGTTGGCAAGCTGGGGAACCAGTAGGGCAGATGGAATAAATTTCAGTCTAAGCCTGAAGGCAGAAGACCAGTCTTCTGCAAGACCATGTATAAGTGCAAAGATAGGCAGAGAAAGGGAATTCTTCCTTTCTCAGCCAATTGGTCAAGTAAAGCTTTTGGTGATGGAAAATTCTAGGGGGCTTCCCAGGTGGTGCAGTGGTAAAGAATCTACCTACAAATGCAGGAGACGCAAGAGACCTGGGTTTGATCCCTGGATCGGGAAGATCCCGTGGAGAGGAGATGGCAACTCACTCCAGTATTCTTGCCTGGAAAATTCCATGGACAGAGGACCCTGGCTGGCTACAGTCCATGAGGTCACAAAGAGTTGGACATGACTAAGTGACTGAGCATACATGCTGGGAAGGGCAATCTGCTTTACTTCTACAGATTCCGATGCTAATCTCATCCAGAAACACCCTCACAGACACGCCCAGAATAATGGTTCACCAGATACCTAGACATCCCATAGCCCAGTCAAGTTGATAAATAAAGATAACCATCATGGCGGACAAGGAGAGCTGATTGGTTAAGTGGTCACTTACTTCACAAAAGAGTCTGAAAGTGAGTAGCTGATGCATTCTTGAGTGGGATGTAAAACCTATCACCCATCAAAACCCAAAAGTCAGGGAATTTCTCTAATGTGCGAAGTAGGANATCTTCCCAAAGCCAGAGTTAGAACCCGGTCTCTTGCTTTGCAGGCGAATTCCTAACCATCTTAGCTCAATTTTAAGTTTCATCCATATTATTGATGTAGTGCCTTCATTCTTACTGCTGTAAAATATTCCATATAAAAATGCAACCACAATATATCCATTTTATAATTGATTGACATTTGAGTTTGTAGTTTGGGACTATTAACAATAAGCACAGCCATCAACAGGTTTGAACAAAAGTATGCACCTCTGTTGGGCATACTCCCAGGAATGAAATTTCTATACCAGAGTCTTTGAGTATGTTCAACTTAAGTAGATTTTGCCAAATATTTTTGCAAAGTGGTTATATTAATTTCACTCACACCAGGAGTATGTGAGCTCCCATTGTTCCACATATCACCTAAAACTTATAATTTACTGACCATAATTTAAAGATTTGACCAATCTGGTACATTAATAATACAGTCTCATTATGGATTCAATATACGTCTTTCCTATTTGAGGACATTTCCTTAGTCCTATTGACTATTTGGTCTTCCACTTTTGTAACACTTCTGTTTAAGTCTTTTGGTATTGTTCTATTGTTTTTTCTGAGATTTTATTATTGACAGGTAGGAGGACTATGCTTATTTTGGACTAAGTTATTTGCCAGTTTTCTATATTGTAAATATCTTCTATTCTGTTGCTTGCCTCTTCCCTTAATGGTATCTTTTGATGAATCAGAGATTCAATACAATCTATACAGTAATTGTTTTCTTTATGATTATTACTCTTTGTGTTCTGTTTAAGGCATTTTTTTTCTTTTTCAAGGCCATGAAAAATTTTCATAGTTTATTTTCTAAAAATTTTACCTTTCCTGTTAAAACTAGAATTCACCTGGAAATGATACTTATGTGAGGTAAGAGTCAAGTATTAATAGTATTTTCTTCTGAGTGGATATTTCACTGACTAGGGTCCATTTATGGAAAGGAACTTGCCTTTCCTCTCTGCTCTATTTTGCCAATTTTATTATCAGTAAAGTATTCATATATGTGTAGATCTACTTCTGTGCTCTCAATTATGTTCCTTTGGTTTATTTGTATATCTTTGTGCAAATATTACATAGTCTTTACTACCAGAGCTTATAGTAAGTCTGGATGCCTGATAATCCATGTTTTCTAAATTTGATCTTCTTCACAATTTTTCAAGGGGCTGTTCATGATCTTTAGTATTTTCATATGAAATTTAGAATTGGCTTGTCAATTTTAATGAGATGGCCTATTGGAATTTAGACTGATCTTGCATTAAATTTGTAGATCAACTTGTGGAGATTTACATCATTGCAATATTGATCTTCTGGTTCATGAAACCTGGCATATGCTTCAAATTTTTAGAATGTCTTTAATTTCTCTCAGGAACTTTTTATAATTTTCAGAATGTGTATCTTGAGCAGTCTTTATTATATTTATATCTAGGTATTTGTTCTGATCCTTTTGTAAATGATCTTTGAAAAAAATTCATTTGCTAACTGTGACTGGTATATAAAAATACAAATAATTGTTTATGTTGACCTTTTATTTTTTAATCTTACTAAATTTTTAACTTATTTATGATAATTTATATGGAGATTTCTTGGGTAAGAATACAAATCACACCATCTATAAATACNTGAAAAAAATTCATTTGCTAACTGTGACTGGTATATAAAAATACAAATAATTGTTTATGTTGACCTTTTATTTTTTAATCTTACTAAATTTTTAACTTATTTATGATAATTTATATGGAGATTTCTTGGGTAAGAATACAAATCACACCATCTATAAATACTGACAGTTCTATTTCTTGACTTTCAATCTTTTTACCTTTTATTTCATTTTATTACATTGTTGCATTTATTATATGATATTGGCTCGAACCTTCAATATAATGTTGAATCAAAGTAATAAAGTGGGCATTTTTTCTCTCCCTTGATTTCAAGGTATATTTTCTGTAGGATTTTTATAGACACACTTCACTAAATTATGGAAGTGTACTTTTGTTTGTAGTTTGCAAGGGTTTTTATTATGCATGACTGTTAAATTTTGTGAAATGCCTTTTCTGCTTCTATTCAGTTAATTTATATTATTTCTTTCTTTGTTCTATTAATGTGGTAAATTGCATCTATTGATTTTCAAATATTAAATCAGTTTTGCACTCTTGGAATGTATCCAGCTTGGTCCTGATGTATTTTCTTTCTTATATTCAATTTGCTAATAACCTTCTTTGGATTTTGTGTCTATATTTATGAAACACTCTGGCCTGCACTGTAATGTGCTTATTAGGATTTACTATCAAATCTTTGTTGGTCTCATGAAACAAGCTGGGAAGTGCTTCCTTTTTTCCCCTATTCTCGGGAAGAGTTTAAATTTGATGTTGTTTCTTCCTTAAACATCTTAAATATTTTTCAGCATTTACTGAAGACACCATCTATAAGGTTTTTACTACAGAATCAGTGATTTTAACAGATACAGGATTGTTTACATTTTCTCTTTATTCCAGGATCAGTTTTGGCAGGTTTTGTTTTGCTAGTTACTTGTCTAATTTATCTGAATTTTTGAACTCATTGGCAAAAAATTGATCATAATATCTTTTTATTACATTTTCAGTGTCTGTAAAATGTAGGGGACATCACGTTTTCCTTCTTGATATTGTTTGTCTGAACATCATCTCTTGTTTCTTAATCAGTCATCAAGAAGTCTATAAAATTTTTTAGTCTTTTCAAAGATTCAACTTTTAATCTCTTGTATATTATTTCTCTTTCATTAATTTCTGCTCTTATCTTTATCATTTTCTTTCTTCTACTTTCTTGAAGGGCATGGCAACCCACTCCAGTATTGTTGCCTGGAGAATCCCCATGGATAGAAGAGCCTGGCAGCCTACAGTCCATGGGATCATAAAGAGTCGGACACGACTGAATGACTAAGCACAATTCAGCACATATTTATAAATTAGGTCAGTTTTATTAGTGGCAGTGTTAATCTTTTTATATCTTTATTTATATTTGTCTACTCATTTTGTCAATAACTAGGAAGATGTGTTAAAATCTTTCCCTATGTTTGTGAATCTTTCTGTTTCCTCTTTCAGTTGTATCAGATTTTGCATTATATATTTTGAAGATTTGCCTTTGCTTCTGCAAGCAGTTAGATTAGGGTTGGATCACCTTAATCCAATGTGCTGATTTGAAGCTAGGTCTTTGTGAGCGTTAGTCTGTTCCCATTTATCCTTTGCAGTTTATATTGTAATATTTTTGAATCATTCATACACTCATTTGGCAAAAGCTCTTGCATGTCTACTGTGTTAGACACTACAGTAGGTGCTGAATCTTCTGTATTCTTCTAGAGTTAAGAACAGAATCTTTTTGAGAAGGAATCTCCAACACCTAGTTGGTTATTTCTTATTTGGTCTCTTCACTTCTCAGGGTTTTTCATCCTGCTTTCTACTTCCAAATAAGTTTCTATGAAGCATCTCCTTCTTCTCACCATTTACACTCACAAAAAATTTTCCTTTGTTTCCCAGTGCTCAAAAAATAAAAGTCTTTTTGGTTTTTTTTTTTTCCAGTTGGGAGGATCTATGAGGGACTACCTTATATCTTCCTGAGAGTCATAACAAAAAGTCTTACCCCGTGTTTGATCTGAATTTACCCTGAGGCCATTTTTAACTGGCAGTAACTTGGATTTGATCTTTGCTTGAGAACATTTTTTAATTTCTCAGAATCTTTTTCAGATTGAAAAAAACTGTTTTGGGATTTCTGTATTTCCTCTAAATTCTGCATGAAAACTGCCCAATACCTTCTTCAGTTAAACTCTCTCTTATGTTATCATAGGCAGCTAGATAAAACAAGCTGACACTTTTTAACATTCTGCCTGGAAATTTCCTTGACCAACTACTAATTAATTACATACCCTTCCTGCCTTCCCTGTGACAGTGGGTAACAGTTTCACCAACATTTCTACAGCTAATTAACACAGTTCACCTTTTCTTTAGGCTCTAATAAAAAATGCTCTTAATGTCCACACAGCCTATACTAAAAGTATTCTCAAAGTGCTTCTAGTATCAACCTGCCATTTGGTTTCAAAGCCGTGTATTTCAGGCTTTTGTTATGGAGCATCCCATTCCCAGTAGCAATTTCTATTTCTGTTATCTATTGATGTTTAACAGATACCTTCACAAATTGAAGGTTAAAAGCAACAACAGTTTTTTATTTCTCATGATTCTGGGGCCTGACTTGGCAGTTTTTCTGCTTCACATACAGTGTCAGCTGTGCCTATAGTCCTGAGGGGTTGGTAGACTGACATCTCCAGCCTTGGTCTCTCACATTTTTGATAACTTGGTAGGGATGGCAGGAAGACTGGGCTCAGCTGAAACGCTGGGATGGCTGGGCCACTGTCTCACTCTTCAAGTAGTTTCAGGATCTCTCCCTTTGGACACGATCTTTGCAGCAGAGTAGCTGGACTAGTTACAATTGGCTCAGTTACAAATGGCACTTTATTTCTCATGGTCCACAGATGCCCTATGAAGGTTTTATTGGGTCACAGGTCATTTTGGTCATCAACGAAAAAAGTAACAGGAGAGAAAAATGCAGTTAGCTTTTCTAACCTCTGGTTGGAGATGAATTTTACAGTTTTTAGAGGATTACTTGGGACATTCCTGGCTCCTCTTAGTTGGGACATTTTCTAAAAGTTTTTCTCTCTCCTAAAAGTGAATGAACAAAGAAATAGAGGGAAGGGAAATGGGAATCCGCTGAAATGGATTTGCTTGCAACTCTAAGCAAAGGTTTGGTAAAATAGACTGGCTATTAACTAATTGTTGTTTTGGTATTTGCTCTGGATTTTAAAATACCCTGTATTTATATGTCTTATTTTTAAGCTGGCAAAGCACTTTATCTTTATCCTTTTAACATGTCCAAAAGCATAAAGAATGTGTCCATTTTAATTTCTTTTATGTTTTGTTAGTTTCAGGAATATAGCAACATAATTCAGTTTTATATATATATATATATATATATCCTTTTTCAGATTCATTTCTATTATAGGTTATTATAAGATATTGAGCATAGTTCCTTGTGCTATACAGTAGATCTTTTTTTTTTTATTTAAATTTTACACGTCTGGTAGAAGATGGAGATATGCTAAATAATTTCCCAACATTATCCAGATAATAAAATAATTCATCTATCTAATAATCAATTAATTTTCTAAAAAAATAATTCATTCTTTCAACATATACTTATTGATTACCACTACTAAGAAAAGTTATGACCAACCTAGATAGCATATTTAAAAGCAGAGACTTTATTTTGCCAACAAAGGTCCGTCTAGTCAGAAGTGAAGTGAAGTCACTCAGTCGTGTCTGACTCTTTACGACCCCATGGACTGTAGCCTACCAAGCTCCTCTGTCCATGGGATTTTCCAGGCAATAGTACTGGAGTGGATTGCCATTTCCTTCTCCAGAGGATCTTCCCAACTTATAGATCGAACACGGGTCTCCTGCCTTGTAGACGGATGCTTTACTGTCTGAGCCACCGCTATGGTTTTTCCAGTGGTCATGTATGGATGTGAGAGTTGGACTATGAAGAAAGCTGAGCGCCAAAGAATTGATGCTTTNCGTCTAGTCAAGGCTATGGTTTTTCCAGTAGTCATGTATGGATGTGAGAGTTGGACTGTAAACAAGGCTGAGCGCTGAAGAATTGATGCTTTTGAACTGTGGTGTTGGAGAAGACCCTTGAGAGTACCTTGAACTGCAAGGAGATCCACCCAGTCCATTCTGAAGGAGATCAGCCCTGGGATTTCTTTGGAAGGAATGATGCTAAAGCTGAAGCTCCAGTACTTTGGCCACCTCATGCGAAGAGTTGACTCATTGGAAAAGACTCTGATGCTGGGAGGGATTGGAGGCAGGAGGAGAAGGGGACGACAGAGGATGAGATGGCTAGATGGCATCATTGACTCGATGGACATGAATCTGAATGAACTCCGGGAGCTGGTGATAGGCAGGGAGGCCTGATGTGCTGCGATTCATGAGGTCACAGGGTTGGACGCGACTGAGGGACTGAACTGAACTGAACTGAACTGAACATTCTCCCAGCAATCCTGATTCCAGCTTGTGCTTCATCCATCCCAGCATTTCGCATGATGTACTCTGCATATAAGTTAAATAAGCAGGATGACAACATACAGCCTTGACATATTCCTTTCCCAATTTGCAATTAGTTCATTGTTCCATGTCTGATTCTAACTGTTTTTTCTTGACCTACATACAGGTTTTTCAGTAGACAGGTAAGGTGGTCCGGTATTCCCAACTAGAAGACTTTCCCACAATTTGACGTGATCCACACAGTCAAAGGATTTTGCATAGTCACCGAAGCACAAGTAGATGTTTTCTGGAATTCTCTTGCTATTTCTATGACCCCACCAGAGATTTGCATTTTGATCTCTGTTTCCTCTGCCTTTTCTAAATCCAAATTGTACATCTGGAAGTTCTTGGTTCACATACTGCAGTGAAGTTTGAAAGGTTTTGAACATTACCTNTGCTGTGATTCATGGGGTCGCAATGAGTCAGACACGACTGAACGACTGAACTGAGCTGAACTGAAAGAGGCCAGCAGGCTCTAGTTTACCTGTGGGGAAATGGCTATGCTGAAAAAAGACAGGTAAAGTTGGCTCCCCTTGTATGTTTTCTTTTTGAGAACTATTTCTGCCATTCTTACATTCATTCATTCACTCATTCAACAAGCAGTGAGCTTACCCAATTGTCCAGTCATTGGAGATAAAGCAGATAGAAGACATAGATCGTGTCCTTAAGGAGCTTGCAATTTAATTAAGGCTGACACAAACACTTGAATATAAGTACATTCATCAGGCATGGGAGACATGTCAGGCCACATGGAGGCCATATAAAAAGGAATGGTAATTTCTGGATGGAGATTCGGATAAGGCTACGGGGGAAAGTACAGTTGAAAGATGAACAGATATTTTACAGAAGTAAAGGGATGGTAAGGGAATTCTAGACAGCAGAGACAAGCTGAGCAAAGTCTAAAGTCATCACATATCAAGGCAAATTCGGGGAAATTCCAAGAGATCTAGTTGACTAGAGCCTACTGATTAGACTGATTAGTTGGAGGGTTGAGTGGCCTAATGGTGAAACCAGAATGAGAGNGTAAGGGAATTCTAGACAGCAGAGACAAGCTGAGCAAAGTCTAAAGTCATCACATATCAAGGCAAATTCGGGGAAATTCCAAGAGATCTAGTTGACTAGAGCCTACTGATTAGACTGATTAGTTGGAGGGTTGAGTGGCCTAATGGTGAAACCAGAATGAGAGGAAAAGGATGGATGTCAAAGCACATATAATTCTGTGGTAAGCAAACAACACTCAGATTTAAGATGCATTTATTCTGTCTCCTTGTTAGTATACCCCTACAAAGTGTTCCTAGCTGTTAACAAAAGGAATAGAGTAAAAAATAGAATAGACTTACTTGGAAAAATGTTACATTTCAAACCCAGCATCTTCTGAACACTTTTACATCCTTACCATGCATTCCATTGGATTTTCAGTGATTGATAGGGAATAAAAGCAAGAGAAGCAGCTATTTCTTTACATGTGCTTGGATTATTGAGACATTTATAAAAGATTCTAGAAGAAGTAGAAGCTATTTAATGATTAGGAAGAAAACTCCTGTCTGATCAAAAGAATTCAGCAGGCAAACAGATGGAACCATCTATTGAGAGCTTCAGTGACGTTTCACTCCACTCAAGGACAATATTTTGCTATTTTAAGAATGAGTTGTAGTTAAGTGTCTTGCAATGATTATTCTTGCTTATATTAAAACTGAAAACAATCTGGAAAGCTTACTTGTATTTGACAATTACCTTTTGTAATTATGGTTTATAAATGACTTTTGCATAGACTTATTTTGTTCTATGCAAAGGAAATAAAGTAGGTGTTATTATGCTAATTGTAAGGATTAAAAACAAAATCAAAGTTCACAGAGTTGGAATAAATGGCCAACAATCACAAGGCAATTAACTATAGACCCACCAAGGCTATAAGGTGGGTTTCCGGGCACAGATTCCCTAGGTTCTGGAATGTATCGGTCTTCACACTGAACAGATATAGAGCAAAGATCCATGTCCAAAAGCATTACATTTGACAGACAGGATAGACCTCCAGAGTCCTNACGTGAGTCTGAGTGAACTCCAGGAGTTGGTGATGGACAGGGAGGCCTGGCATGCTGCAATTCATGGGGCCGCAGAGAATAGGACATGACTGAGCGACTGAACTGAACTGAACTGATTTATCAGTGATCAATTTCAACTTATATTTCTTGATTACCCAGCTCCTGGGTAAACACTAGTAAGAGACCATTCATGAAGCTTCTTATTGTAGTACATAAGCAGACGTTAATCAAATAATCATGCATATTCAAATTAGATTATGACATGTAACACATAAAAGGAACCATAAATGCATATTTTTAGGGGTATGTTATCTATCTCAGGGGGTCAGAAAATGCTTTCCCAAGAGGTAACATCATGGTAGATGTAGATGGAAAACTACATGCAGAAGATAGATTGTGCATACATTTCCAAGGCAGGAGACAACTGTATCCCATTGAGAACTGGAGTGAAAGTCTCTGTGGCTGGAGATTTGAGCACAGGCCTGGGGGCTATGGATGTGGCAGATGGGACATCAGGAGACCACATTGTGGGGCCCATAAGTTACATGGTCTTAGGGAAGTCCCTTGACCTTCTGAAGTCTCAGTTTTCTTAAAATGAAGATGATTTTCAATATACTAAAGCTCCAGCCTTGACCTCTCCTCTGGGCTCTAAGTCATTCAGCGTAATTTGACATGTTCATTTAGAAGTCCAACAGGCACTGCAACTCATTTTCAAAACAGAATGGTTGATTGCTGCAGCTCTATTCCTGACACCAATTCTTCATCTATCTTCCCATATTTTAGGGACTACCTTCATCATCCACCCAGTTGCTCAGATCAAAATCTCAGAAGTTAGTCTTCATCTGTCACCTTCCCTCATTTTCCATATAAACTGAGTCTTCTTGAGTCTGATGCCAAAATAGATTCCAAATCCAGCCACTTCTTGCCATCTCCCTGTTCTCATTGTAATTGAAGCACATTTTTTTTTGGGGGGGTCTTATCTGGATGATTGCAATAGCCTCCTAGCTGTCTCCTTGTTTACTCTTGCTCTTACATAATCTATTATCCACTCAGCAGCCAGAATATTCTTTTAAAATGTATATTTCCATGTCATCACTCTACTTGAATGCTCATGTAGTTTCTCACTGCATGAAAAACAAAATACAGACTCCTTCTGTGACAAATTTGCAGATGAGCTAGTCCCTGCCAGTCCCTCCACTGCTCTCCTAGACCACTTTGCTCTCTATGTTTCAGCTATGTTTTAGGCACATTGGCCTCTGTTTCTCTTACATGGCAAGCTTGCTGCCAATCTGGACATTTCTGGATGCTTCCCATCATTTTGTCTCAAGCTAAAAAAAAATGTCACTTTCTCAAAATCAGCCTTCTATTCCATTTAAATCAGGCCTTCTCCAGCCTCCTACTGGTAATAACTGTCCCATTACCTTTTTTAGTTTCTCAGTAGCTACCATTCTCTGAAATTATCATATCCATTTACTTATCCTTTGCTACTTCCAAATATAACCTCCATGGGAGCAGGACCTTGTCCATCTAATCCTCACCAATACACAATACAGTGGGAGCAATTTGTTGGCCAAATGAATGAATATATGAATGAAACCACCTCACAGAGGTGTCACTCAGCCCAAGAACTAGAGTTATTTTGTCTGGACTGCATGGTCTGGTTTCATGGCTGGGGCACACTGAAAGCTGCTGGTTCTTGGGTCACAACCAGCATTTTATTACCATAGACTCAATTTCAGTTTTCAAGGCCTCAAATCTATTGCCTTTAGTATGATTCAAGGACTGTTGTCAACGTCATAGTTTATTTCGGTAAACTCATCAGAGATCAGATATTTCATCTTGATGTGTGAGTTCCATAAAAATGTCTCCATACCCATGATCAACTTTTTATATGTATTTCAGTTTAAAAACAACATAAAAGGCCTCAGGAAAACTATTTCCCATGGAAGGGCATAAACTTTCAAATGGTGGCTTAAAATGTCCATTGATTGCCCAATGGATGATTTGTAATTACAGATTACACATTTGGCTGATAAGTCTTTGTGGGCCCTTTGAAACTTGTTTCATTGGGTTAACAGATAATTAGGGTTTTTTATATAGACACACCATAACCGCTTCTTTGGAGCAATTAAAGTTTGTGGGGTGGAGGTCTGGCCCTGCTCTTTCATTGCTTCATCCCTCCAGCTCCTATTACAGCAGGTCAGAGTAGCAGGGAGAGGCCCAGCTGGTACTTAAGGAGGGAACTGTTTTGCAGTCAGGTAGATCCTAGTAGCAGCAGCTGCCTGGGTAAAGGGAAGGAGGGAGGAGAGAGTTGATTCTGCATTCCTGGAGGCCACCCCAGTCCGGCACAGCCAGCCTTGGGCCCAGTGTGAACTGCTGCTGCTTGCCCTGTGTGTGCACTGGGTACCTGAGCTGAATCAGCCTCAGCGCATTCTTCTCTAGGCAGGAGGCACTGTTTTGCGGATTTCAGATCCAAGTAACTCTTCTCAAGCTGGTGCTGTGTCAACACCATCTTTTGATTTTTGATATTTTAAAAAACATTTTAATTGATGGAAAATTGCCTCACAATATTGTGTTGATTTCTTCCATACAACAACCTTTTCCTTTTTCCATGATTCCTAGTCTGGGAAGGACTTTCAAATACTCATCCCCAAATTCCTTTCATTATACAGGCTTGCATCCTGGATTAGAGCCTGCACTCTGGACTCAGACAGTTCTGGGTTTGTATCCTGTCTCTGGCGTGTACTAGCTGTGTGACCTTGGGAGAGTTAAACTCTCCGTAGACCAAGAAGAAGAATATTAGTAGTAGCCAACTTTCAATAGACCCTTGCTTAGTTAGTGCCAGGCACCCTGCTATTTACATGTAGTCTTCTCTCTTAATATACATAATCAACATTGATTTATTTTAAACTTATCGTCTTCTTTATAAAGATGATGGCAATGCCTTGGACATTAAATAACTCGCCCAAAGCCCTCAACATTACACATGAAAGTGGCAGTTCGAACCAAGGTCTGGCTTATGTGTTTAAACCATTATGTTCCCCTGCCTCCTGATAGCATCTTTCTCATTGGATTGTTATGTAAATTTGGTAATATTCCTAAAGCACTTCAGTTCAGTTCAGTCGCTCAGTCATGTCCAACTCTTAGCTNAAAGTGGCAGTTCGAACCAAGGTCTGGCTTATGTGTTTAAACCATTATGTTCCCCTGCCTCCTGATAGCATCTTTCTCATTGGATTGTTATGTAAATTTGGTAATATTCCTAAAGCACTTCAGTTCAGTTCAGTCGCTCAGTCATGTCCAACTCTTAGCTACCCCATGGACTGCAGCATGCCAGGCTTCCCTGTCCATCACCAACTCCTGGAGCTTACTCAAACTCATGGCCATTGAGTGGGTGATGACATCCAACCATCTCATCCTCTGTCATCCCCTTCTCCTCCCACCCTCAATCTTTCCCAGCATCAGGGATTTGTCAAATGAGTCAGCTCTTTGCATCAGGTGGCCAAAGTATTGGAGTTTCAGCTTCAGGATTAGTCCTTCCAATGCATATTCAGGACTGATCTCCTTTAGGATGGACAAGTTGGATCTCCTTGCAGTCCAAGGGACTCTCAAGAGTCTTTTCCAGCACCACAGTTCAAAAGCATCAAAGCACTTAGCACAGAGCTAAGGAAATGTTCAACAAAAACAAACTATTATCATTTGTATTCTTCTACTTATAGTTTCCTTCTGATGGAAAATTTCCTTGACTCTTTTTTGACCAACCCAGTGGCCCCTTCCTCTGGGTTCCTGTCATTTTGTACCTATTTCCCTCTATCACATTTGGACTCTTACTTAACTTGTTTACTCACCTATCTGCCCTACTGGACTGTGATCTCCTCAGGCAGGAATTTTGCTTTATTCATTATCGTTATCAAGGACAGTACTAGGCACAGGGTCAGGGCTCAAGAAAATATTTGGAATAAACAACAGTGAGAAGATGGACTTTGTAATTCATGGACAACAGCATGTGTGAAAACCCAGAGTCCTGAGAGAGAACCCGGCCAGTTTGGGACCCACTGGCAGAGAAAAATGGCTGGCAATTGAGGTGGGCAGATGTGGTGAGGGCGGTGGTGACTGAAGAGAAGAATTACAAGAGCTGATGCTGGTGAGGTAGTCAGGCCTCGAAGGCCAAGTGATGCCGTGGATTCTACCTCAAAGGCAATGGACCACTGCAGAGGTGCTTGAAGCAGAAGAGCCACCTGCAGGATCGGGTCATGTCAGAAAGGTCGCTCTGGGTGAAAAGTGGAGAATGGATGGGAGAGGGTGGAGCAGGGCCACACCAGAGGCAGGGAGCCCTCTTTGGAGTCTGTTACAGTGGCCCAGGCAAGAGACAATGGGGTCCTGGGTCAGGAACAGTCCTGGGATGGGGTTGCAGGGTGGTAGAAAGGAAAGAGTGCATTCTCAGTGGCCAGTAGACACTGAGGTTCCTCATAAGGTTGGAAAAATACCTTTCCCCCTTTAATACCAGTTCAGTCACTCAGTTGTGTCCAACTCTTTGCGACTCTGTGGACTGCAGCACGCCAGACTTCCCTGTCCATTGCTCCATCCCGGAGCTTACTCAAACTCATGGCCATTGAGTGGGTGATGACATCCAACCATCTCATCCCCTTCTCCTCATCTGTCATCCCCTTCTCCTCCCACCCTCAATCTTTCCCAGCATCAGGGGCTTTACAAATGAGTCAGTTCTTCATATCAAGTGGCCAAAGTGTTGGAGTTTCAGCTTCAGCATCAGTCCTTCCAATGAACATTCAGGACTGATTTCCTTTAGGATGGACTGGTTAGATCTNAGGCCTGGCGTGCTGTGATTCATGGGGTCGCAAAGAGTCGGACATGACTGAGCATCTGAACTGAACTGATTAACATCTATTCCATATTCAAATCTACTTCATTTTCTCTTAAAATACACACTAAAGATAAACTACATATAATTAAAATAGCAGTAAAAAGCATGGGAGGGAGGAAGGAAGGCCAGAGATTAAGCAATTGAAAGCTTAAAAGGTATTCTAAACCAGTGCTGTAAAGAAGGATCTGGGTTCAAGGCAGAACAGAAATCTGCACAAGATGAATCATGGGTGAAACTTCAGGAGATGCTGAGTTTTCCTTTTTTCTCCAATCTTGTTTTTTAAATGAATGAATTTCTTACTTATTGAAATTTATGAGTACTTTATGACTAAACTAATTACCCTTAAATGATTTAAGTATAGCTGGCTCTTGAATAACAAGGAGGTTAATCCACAAATGGGCTTCCCTGGTGGGGAAGAGTCAACCCTTCACATCTGGAGTTCTTCTGCATCCGCAGAGTCAACCAACCACAGACTCTGTGATACTGCAGTATTTCCTACTGAAAAATATCAGTGTATAAGTGGATCCTCACAGTTCAAATCTATTACCTATTATATATAGATACTATAACCCCTACCTCCTAAATATAAATAAGAAATCTCAACCAAGAAGACCAGGCAGACTTGAAAGGGAATTTAATTAACCCTTGGAAATTGTGTGTATACAGCCTGTTTGTAAAAGAAAGAGAACATCTGTATTCCTCCACAGCTTTCAGATTCTCAAAGATATCATAACCAAAATCAGAACACAGAAGTCAGTTGCACTTCTATAGATGAACAATCCAAGAAGGAAACTTTTAAAAATACCATTTATAGTAGTATCAAAAAGTATGAAATTCTTTGGAGTAAACTTAATCAAAGGGTGAAAGACCTATTCATTGAATCCTACAAAACACTGCTAAATTAAAGACACAAATAAATGGGAAAACACAGCTTATGATTATGGACTGGAAGACTTAATATGATCAATTCTATTATCCAAAGCAATCTACAAATTCAATGCCAACACTATCAAAATTTCAATGTATACCCATGTATACTGCAGCATTACTCACAACAGCCAAGAGATGGAGGCAGCCCAAATGTCCACAGACAGATACACAGATAAAGAAAATGTGGTAAATATATACAAGGGAAGTTTATTCAGTCAAAAAGGAAAGAAATCCTGGCACAGGCTACAAAATGGATGAATGTTGAGGACATTATGCTGAGTGAAATAAGCCAGACACCAAAGGGACAAATACTGTACGATTCCACTTATATGAGACATCTAAAGTAGTCAAAATCATGAAAACAGAAAATACAATGTTGGTTGCCAGGCAGTGGGTGAAGGGGCACGTGGAAAGTTGTTCAATGGGTTTCAGTTCTGCAAGATGAAAAAGTCCTAGAGACACAATACACAACAAAGTGAATATATTTAATACTACTGTATATTTAAAACGATTAAGAGGGTAAATCTTAAGTTTTTTTAAATCACAATTTTAACAAAATGGTATCTATGACCAATATGAAATTAACAATCACTCTTCTATTAGATAAAAGTACAGTTATACACAAAAACTCACTAATTTTTGCTTTTAATAAACCAAGCATTATACAGAGTAAAATTATTCATATTTAAAGCGTTGTATGATCTCACCTGTAACTCTTGTGATTTACGTGCTTGTTCCTGCTTGATACTGTTAATCATACTTTCCTTTACCTCATCCAATATGGAGTATAAACTATCAAATTCTTCATCTAATTCTGAAAGTATGTTAGAAGAATTTTCCTGTTTAATAAATGAATAAAACAAATTGTTTTACTTAAGAGCTATTAAACACTAAAAAACTAAAAGATACAGTGCTTATTAAAGGAGAGAATAAATTCATACTATGAACTACCATAGACTAACATCATAAAATAATTAAAATTCTAACATTTGACATAAGGTTTTAAAAACAGATCAATCCAAGAAGCTGGCTGCACTGATAGTTCTACTTCAGCAGTGCAGCCTTTTATGAACTAGCCCACACCCTCCCTCACTTTTATAAGACTGTTTCCACAGGACAAGGTGAAAGGTTGTTTTAAGGTTGTCAACTTCGTCCTGACCTTTGGGCTCTAAGGCAGGCCCTAAGTCAGTGGTTTACAACCTTTGGTGTGCATGAGAATCATCAGTGAAGCAGATTTTAATAAAATATTCCAGAGACTTTGATTCTGTAACTCTGAAGTACAGTTTGGGCATACAGGGTTGGGGCTGATTTTGCACAAAGTTTTAAATCTCTCAGGTTGTCTAAAATACTGCATTTACACAAGATAAACAGAATTAAAAGACAAAGTAATCCTTATTGGGTTCGAAGAAAGGGATCAAACACTGAATTTTGGTGCCAGAAGGAATCTGAGAAATCATCTACTGACTAGAATTTATAGTCAAACTTCAAAATTTTACAAACTAAAATACAGACTTGCCAAAGCCCCACACTTAGTTATTAGTGGCAGAACCAATACAGCATTTCAAACTGTTGCCCTCCCAGAGTTCCTCCCTGCCTCATTAAGCAAGATGCTTCTGTTTCAAGAAGAAGTAAGAAAGTATCTGTGAAACCCCTAGATAAGCAATATCCATACTTGCAACAATTATGAGGCAGAAGAAATTATCTTAAAAGTATTGTTCAATATAGACAAATCATTCAACTAAGAGAAGTGAAACTGGCACTGGTTTACAGAACTAATACATAAAATCTACTGTAACAGGGGTCGCAAAGAGTTGGACACGACTGAGCAATTTCACTTTCACTATAATACTACAATCCAAATTTTTGCTTATAATGTTTATAGAACCAGACATGATCTCACTAGAGGCTTACAAAGTGGTGTTAATCATTTTACTACCTTTTATACAGTAGTAAAAACATGATTTGGAGGAAGAAATGTAGAGTTTGGAAGGCAGAAGAACTAAGCCAAATTCCACACTGGCTCAGTAAAAGTGACCCTGGACAAGCCACTTAAATTCCTGGACCTCAGTTCTTCCATCTATAAAAAGGAACTGGCCTACTCTTTTCCCTCTCAATGACCAACTGCCACATCCTTAGAGTCTCCTCCCCACTACAGCTTATATTCCCATCTTCAATGACAAGGGTATAGTTTAATTCCACCTCTATTTCTTTTTCTGGATGCTAAAGTAAAGTCCGAATAATTTGTCAATCAGAAAAAATAGTATGAGCTAGCTCTATCTTNCTTTTCCCTCTCAATGACCAACTGCCACATCCTTAGAGTCTCCTCCCCACTACAGCTTATATTCCCATCTTCAATGACAAGGGTATAGTTTAATTCCACCTCTATTTCTTTTTCTGGATGCTAAAGTAAAGTCCGAATAATTTGTCAATCAGAAAAAATAGTATGAGCTAGCTCTATCTTGGACTTCCCTGGTGGCTCAGACGGTAAAGCGTCTGTCTACAATGTGAGAGACCTGGGTTCGATCCCTGGGTTGGGAAGATTCCCTGGAGAAGGAAATGGCAATCCACTCCAGTACTAAGGCATCTTTTTCCAGATTTCAAATATGATGATTCTCTTGTCCATAGACCAAGTTTTAGAACCACTAGTTTTGCTTATGTAAAGAAAATGGATTAGTGGATTCCAATAAAATGCTTTGAGAAAGATGGGTAAAGTGGTGAAGATTAGCATCAACTAACTTCAATCACAGCAATTTCAGAAGACAAGAAAATATAAGACCATAGGCTGAACAAGCCAAGAGCCTGGCAATTAACTAGGCTGAACCAAACAAAACCAAAGGAAAGGGTTCACCGTCCACAAGGGTCCTGGAAAACTTCTATTAATATGCTTATCTTACAAAGAAATAAGCCTTAAATTAATTAAGGTGCATTCACAGAGAAGCACCACCAGCTTATCTTAAGGTCCCTTCCACAATCAACATTTGATTATTTACAGTATGGATTACCCACCTAAACCTGGGATCATTTCCGTAAGTATTCCCCTCTCTTCTCATTGGGCACTTTATCTTTTATGTTTTACTTTCATCTAGTTCTGCAAGTGGACCTCTATTTACATTTTCCTTCTATTATTTACCATAAAAGAAATGTTTAGCTTCCCAGTACTTTTGGAAAGGTACGATTTGCTCTTACTTGGGATTAGAAAATACAAACACGAAATGCAAAGGAACAAAAGTGAGCATTATAATATTCTTACCAATTACTATTCCAGAGTTTTCTTCTTCCCTAACTATTTGATCTTTCTATGAAGAATTCAGGACTAGCAAATGAAGCATTTTTTTCATCTGACATTAAAAAACCCTGCTCTCATCTTCATTAGTTTGTAATCTAGAGTTAATGGTATATATTTATACTCATGATTCCACCCAACAATCATTCACTGTGATATAGTCACACAAACTTTTCTAAACAGATTCATACCTGAACTCCTTTTAGTGTTTGGTTCAGTGTATCAATAAAGTTCTGAATTTCATCATTTTTATTTGCCAGAGTTGAAATGATCCTTTGTAGAGCTTCCTAGGATAAAAAAATTTTAAACGACATTTTATTAAGAGAATTATAAACTTCACTCCAACAACTGTCTTTAAAAAATATCTCTGAATATCAGAGCATATTATGTAATAAACAGGAGCAATGTGAAACTGCTGATTGTTCAAAGGCTATAATTACAAAAGATGGCATACATACCGGTTGTTTTAAAACCTCTTATCCCTACAGTACAACCGTATCTTTCACCACCATATCTTTCACACTACAGATGACCAGCATTATTTAATATAAAGACTGCTACATTAAGTCATAAGGCCACGGCAAATGAGTAAAATCAAATTCTTAAATGATGCAAAAATATATGAAAACTTCTAATCAACATTAGGATATAGCAGTAAAAGCTGAGACACTGAAATTTGACATCTATAAAAATTAAAACTTAGAAATATGAAAGTAGACAATAAATCTGCATTTAAAATTACATTTATCAATACAATATTTCAACTAACCTCCAATTAAAAACATTTTTAAATTACAACATTCACAGCAATATTTACGGATGATATAAAACCATAATAAATAAGGCAGATAATTTTAGTAGCAAATACCTCAGACTTTGATAATGCTTCCTATTATAAACACTCGATTATTTAATTTTCTCATATCTCTAGTTCACCGTTGTCCAATAAAACCTGCTATGATGGAAATACTCCATATGTGTCAATAAAAGTGAAAGGGAAAAAAATGCAGAAACCTAGGCCATCATTAGTTAGTCAGTTAGTTAGTTCAGTCCAGCAGCCATGTCTGACTCTTTGCGACCCCTTGGATGCAGCACACCAGGCCTCCTTGTCCATCACCAACTCCCAGAGTTTACTCAGACTCATGTCCATTGAGTCGGTGATGCCATCCAACAATCTCATCCTCTGTCGACCCCTTCTCCTCCTGCCTTCAATCTTTCCCAGCTTCAAGATCTTTACAAATGAGTCAGTTCTTCGCATCAGGTGGCCAAAGTACTGGAGTTTCAGCTTCAGCATCAGTCCTTCCAATGAATACTCAGGACTAATTTCCTTTAAGATGGACTGGTTGGATCTCCTTGCAGCCACACTTCAAAAGCATCAATTCTTCGGCACTCAGCTTTCTTTATAGTCCAACTCTCACATCCATAATTGACTACTAGAAAAATCACAGCTTTGACTAGATGGACCTTTGTTGGCAAAGTAATGTCTCTGCTTTGGTCATAACTTTTCTTCCAAGGAACAAGCATCTTTTAATTTTATGGCTGCAGTCACCATCTGCAGTGATTTTGGAGCCCAAGAAAATAAAGTCTGCCACTGTTTCCCCATCTATTTCCCAAGAAGTGATGGGACCAGATGCCATTATATTACTTTTTTGAATGCTGAGTTTTAAGCCAATTTTTCACTCTCCTCTTTCACTTTCACCAACAGGCTCTCTAGTTCTTCTTCACTTTCTGCCATAAGGGTGGTGTCATCTGCATATGTGAGGTTATTGATATTTCTCCCAGCAATCTTGATTCCAGCTTGTGCTTCATCCATCCCAGTGTTTCTCATGATGCACTCTGCTTATAAGTTAAATAAGCAGAGTGACAATATATAGCCTTGACGTACTCCTTTTCCTATTTGGAAACTACCAACACAATTGCACTCATCTCACACGCTAGTAAAGTATTGCTAAAAACTCTCCAAGCCAGGCTTCAACAATACGTGAACCGTGGACTTCCAGATATTCAAACTGGTTTTAGAAAGGGCAGAGGAACCAGAGATCAAATTGCCAACATCTGCTGGATCATGGAAAAAGCAAGAGAATTCCAGGAAAACATCTATTTCTGCTTTCCTGACTATGCCAAAGGCTTTGACTGTGTGGATCACAAATAAACTGTGGTAAATTCTCAAAAGATGGGAATACCAGAGCACCTGACCTGCCTCTTGAGAAACCTATATGCAGGTNAAACGACATTTTATTAAGAGAATTATAAACTTCACTCCAACAACTGTCTTTAAAAAATATCTCTGAATATCAGAGCATATTATGTAATAAACAGGAGCAATGTGAAACTGCTGATTGTTCAAAGGCTATAATTACAAAAGATGGCATACATACCGGTTGTTTTAAAACCTCTTATCCCTACAGTACAACCGTATCTTTCACCACCATATCTTTCACACTACAGATGACCAGCATTATTTAATATAGACTGCTACATTAAGTCATAAGGCCACGGCAAATGAGTAAAATCAAATTCTTAAATGATGCAAAAATATATGAAAACTTCTAATCAACATTAGGATATAGCAGTAAAAGTTGAGACACTGAAATTTGACATCTATAAAAATTAAAACTTAGAAATATGAAAGTAGACAATAAATCTGCATTTAAAATTACATTTATCAATACAATATTTCAACTAACCTCCAATTAAAAACATTTTTAAATTACAACATTCACAGCAATATTTACGGATGATATAAAACCATAATAAATAAGGCAGATAATTTTAGTAGCAAATACCTCAGACTTTGATAATGCTTCCTATTATAAACACTCGATTATTTAATTTTCTCATATCTCTAGTTCACCGTTGTCCAATAAAACCTGCTATGATGGAAATACTCCATATGTGTCAATAAAAGTGAAAGGGAAAAAAATGCAGAAACCTAGGCCATCATTAGTTAGTCAGTTAGTTAGTTCAGTCCAGCAGCCATGTCTGACTCTTTGCGACCCCTTGGATGCAGCACACCAGGCCTCCTTGTCCATCACCAACTCCCAGAGTTTACTCAGACTCATGTCCATTGAGTCGGTGATGCCATCCAACAATCTCATCCTCTGTCGACCCCTTCTCCTCCTGCCTTCAATCTTTCCCAGCTTCAAGATCTTTACAAATGAGTCAGTTCTTCGCATCAGGTGGCCAAAGTACTGGAGTTTCAGCTTCAGCATCAGTCCTTCCAATGAATACTCAGGACTAATTTCCTTTAAGATGGACTGGTTGGATCTCCTTGCAGCCACACTTCAAAAGCATCAATTCTTCGGCACTCAGCTTTCTTTATAGTCCAACTCTCACATCCATAATTGACTACTAGAAAAATCACAGCTTTGACTAGATGGACCTTTGTTGGCAAAGTAATGTCTCTGCTTTGGTCATAACTTTTCTTCCAAGGAACAAGCATCTTTTAATTTTATGGCTGCAGTCACCATCTGCAGTGATTTTGGAGCCCAAGAAAATAAAGTCTGCCACTGTTTCCCCATCTATTTCCCAAGAAGTGATGGGACCAGATGCCATTATATTACTTTTTTGAATGCTGAGTTTTAAGCCAATTTTTCACTCTCCTCTTTCACTTTCACCAACAGGCTCTCTAGTTCTTCTTCACTTTCTGCCATAAGGGTGGTGTCATCTGCATATGTGAGGTTATTGATATTTCTCCCAGCAATCTTGATTCCAGCTTGTGCTTCATCCATCCCAGTGTTTCTCATGATGCACTCTGCTTATAAGTTAAATAAGCAGAGTGACAATATATAGCCTTGACGTACTCCTTTTCCTATTTGGAAACTACCAACACAATTGCACTCATCTCACACGCTAGTAAAGTATTGCTAAAAACTCTCCAAGCCAGGCTTCAACAATACGTGAACCGTGGACTTCCAGATATTCAAACTGGTTTTAGAAAGGGCAGAGGAACCAGAGATCAAATTGCCAACATCTGCTGGATCATGGAAAAAGCAAGAGAATTCCAGGAAAACATCTATTTCTGCTTTCCTGACTATGCCAAAGGCTTTGACTGTGTGGATCACAAATAAACTGTGGTAAATTCTCAAAAGATGGGAATACCAGAGCACCTGACCTGCCTCTTGAGAAACCTATATGCAGGTCAGGAAGCACCAGTTAGAACTCAACATGGAACGACAGGCTGGCTCCAACAGGGACGGGAGCGCAGCAGGGCCACCATTACAGCCTTTCATCTGTGTTCTACATGCAGCCGTCAGCTACAGTAGGTTTCGCCTCTGAACTAACTCTGGGCAGCCACATCCTTCTCCACGGGAGCTTTCCAACCCAGGGCTCGAACCCAGGTCTCCTGCATTGCAGGCAGACTCTACTGTCTGAGCCACCAGGGAAGCCCTAAAAGCCTGTAATGACTATCACTACAAGTCAGTATCACATCTCAGTTTATTTATACTCTTGCAAAATTTCTTAACTGGCTTCTGATCCATTTTTTTCCCCCATAATCAGTTCCCTATATTGCAGCTAGAATAGTAAGTTAAGCATCACTCTTCCTGATCAACCATCTTGCCAAAGTCCTTCGATAAAATTAAAATCTTTTAACATGAGCTGTTAACATGACCTTAAACATGACCTTACATAATCCATAAGACCCTGTATGATCTCCCCATTGCCTACCTCACCTATTTCAATTCACAGCAAACTTCTCTCTTGCTGTATTCCAGCTTCAGGAGCCTGCCATGACTGTCTCTAATATGCCTTGCTTCCCACCTGGGAACCCTCACATTTATCAGCTTCTTCACCTATAACCACTGTCCTAAAACAGATACATGATTTATTGTCAATACAAGTTCCAAAAGTATAGAATGTGCCCGTTCTATATATCTATACATATATGTTGGCTTCATTTCTTTTATTTCCAAGGCCTGATGGTGAAGAAGGGCAAAAGATAGCTTTTAGCTGGGACTCTCTCAATCTAACAGGATGCTGACAAGGATCTCTCAGACTTCATTTTAGGTTTCAAGCTTCCCATTACCCTCCAAACACTAATAGATAAAGTGATAAAGATGGAAAAAGGCAATATAAATTATCTGAAGTTTATCTAGATAATACTGAATATAATTGATCTTGGTGGCCATGACTGAAAGTTTTAGGTGATACAGGTCTGAAGATATGCTTTGACAAATTCTGCTGGATCACAGTAAAATATACAGAACATTATGTCTCCAGAGGCAGGATGCACAGGTAATCTCAGCCGTTATCCTTTGATCACACACCACAGGCTCCAGGACTTTGGGGAGGAAAAAAAAAACAACCTACTCTCAGACCTACTCTCAGAATTAAGCCTCTCAACTACTTGACTATGGAATTAGGCTAAGGTAACTCCCATGCTAACATAAAAAAGGGTGGGGGTTCACACCCCAGCCAAGCACTGCTGCTATGGAATGGCTCAAACTAACCTGGTATGAGGCACCTATGGTGAAAGAATAGTTTAAAGTTATGTTTATAGTCCCTATAAATCATGTGAAGTAAAAGCACAATCAATTGACTACAAGCAAAATAATAACTAACACTGGCTTCACTGGTGGCTCAGATGGTAAAGCGTCTGCCTGCAATATGGGAGACCTGGGTTTGATCCCTGGATCAGGAAGATCCCCTGGAGAAGGAAATGGCAACCCACTCCAGTACTCTTGCCTGGAAAATTCCATGGATGTAGGAGCCTGGCAGGCTACAGTCCATGGGGTTACAAAGAGTCAGACACGACTGAGCAACTGCACCACTTTATACTCTTAAAGCCCAAGCACTATCTTAAGCTCTTTACATAAATTTGTTTAATCCTATCAAGAATCCTATGAGGCAGGATACTTGGTTATCCCCATTTTCCAATTCAGAAGCTGAGGTATAAAGTGGGTAGGTAACTTGCCTGGGACCTCAAGAGTTAGTATGTGGCAGAACCAGAATTCAAATCACAACAGTTTGCCTTGTGAGTCTGTGCTCTTTTTTCTTTTTTTCCCCCGAGTCTGTGCTTTTAAAAATTAACAGTATACTACCTAAAAATACTGTGTGGATCACAATAAACTGTAGAAAATTCTGAGAGAGATGGGAATACCAGACCACCTGACCTGCCTCTTGAGAAATCTGTACGCAGGTCAGGAAGCAACAGTTAGAACTGGACATGGAACAACAGACTGGTTCCAAATAGGAAAAGGAGTACGTCAAGGCTGTATATTGTCACCTGCTTTTTTAACTTATATGCAGAATACATCATGAGAAACGCTGGACTGGAAGAAACACAAGCTGGAATCGAGATTGCTGGGAGAAATATCAATAACCTCAGATATGCAGATGACATCACCCTTATGGCAGAAAGTGAAGAGGAACTAAAGAGCCTCTTGATGAAAGTGAAAGAGGAGAGAGAAAAAGTTGGCTTAAGGCTCAACATTTGGAAAACGAAGATCATGGCATCCAGTCCCATCAGTTCATGGGAAATAGATGGGGAAACAGTGNTCAAGGCTGTATATTGTCACCCTGCTTATTTAACTTCTATGCAGAGTACATCATGAGAAACACTGGGCTGGAAGAAGCACAAGCTGGAATCGAGATTGCTGGGAGAAATATCAATAGCCTCAGATATGCAGATGCCACCACCCTTATGGCAGAAAGTGAAGAGGAACTAAAAACCCTCTTGATGAAAGGGAAAGTGGAGAGTGAAAAAGTTGGCTTAAAGCTCAACATTCAGAAAATGAAGATCATGGCATTTGGTCCCGTCACTTCATGGGAAATGCATGGAGAAACAAGTGTCAGACTTTATTTTTAGGGGCTCCAAAATCACTGCAGATGGTGATTGCAGCCATGAAATTAAAAGACACTTACTCCTTGGAAGAAAAGTTATGACCAACCTAGATAGCATATTCAAAAGCAGAGATTACTTTGCCGACTAAGGTCCGTCTAGTCAAGGCTATGGTTTTTTCGGTAGTCATGTATGGATGTGAGAGTTCGACCGTGAAGAAAGCTGAGCGCTGAAGAATTGATGCTTTTGAACTGTGGTGTTAGAAAGACTCTTGAGAGTCCCTTGGACTGCAATGAGACAACCAGTCCATTCTGAAGGAGATCATCCCTGGGATTTCTTTGGAAGGAATGATGCTGAAGCTGAAACTCCAGTACTTTGGCCACCTCATGTGAATAGTTGACTCAATGGAAAAGACTCTGATGCTGGGAGGGATTGGGAGCAGGAGGAGAAGGGGACGACAGAGGATGAGATGGCTGGATGGCATCACTGACTCAATGGACGTGAGACTGACTGAGCTCCGAGGGTTGGTGATGGACAGAGAGGCCTGGCGTGCTGCGATTCATGGAGTCGCAAAGAGTCGTACACAACTGAGCGACTGAACTGGACTGAACTGCTCTTATGAATAGAATGGATAAACAATAAGGTCTACTTATAGTGCAGAGGGCTATATTTGATATCCTGTGATAAACCATAATGGAAAAGAATATGTATGTTGTATAACTTTGCTGTATAGCAGAAATTAACACAGCATTGAAAATCAAGTATACTTTAACAATTAAAAAAAAACTTTAAAAATAAAAATCCAACAAAGATCTGAGCTTTCAGGCAAGATTCTGATTGTTCTGTCTTGCCCATCTGTCTTGACAGTTTCAGGATTCAGTCATGCTCCACCCCACCCACCCTTTCTTAGTCGAAGGCATCGTTGTTGGTTTTTTTGCCCTCATTGATGGCTTGAGGTTGGCAAGATTTTCTTTTTCTGAGACACTCACTCTCAATCCCCCATACAGTCTCCTGGGCTGCCTGGAGCTGTAGTCTTGGTCCGATTCATCAGAGTGAGGCTTCTTTCATGCTTTCCATTTAGCCTGCTTGCCTGTAAGAGAATAGATGTTCCATAATGGACACCTATATATGAGCTGAATAAAAAAGACAAAGAAATGAGCGTTTCTAGAAAAGTAGCCTGGAAACTCTCCCCTTGAAAAGCAGTCGCCAGCTTTCATTTCATTTGTTAATGGCCTCACTTTCCAGCACTTTTCTCCTGATATTTTAGTGGAAGCTTTTTTTCCTATTCCAGTCTAACATTTACGCCTTCAACTTTTCTGTCAACTTCTTTTTTTCTCCCTGGAAACCTTTAAGCTAACCAGATCCAGCAGTCACTTTTTCTTCATGTGTGTATATATATATATATATATATATATATATATATGCTCCTTTCCTTCTAATTACCAATTCACCAGCCATTTAACTTTCAGGGGAAGGGATCCCCAAACCCCAGGCAGTTATCTCTTGCCCATCCCTGAGCATCTTCCAGGAAGGGCAAGATGATGTTAGACTTTTCCTCAAGATGTGTTTCCATGCCTCGTTGCAGTAAGACATAAAACACTCTTCTTCATGTCTGACTTGAGTGATGGCTCTCTAACTTGATAATCTCCCATCTGATGGCAGTGCGGGTTTGGGGAGCTTGTCGCCATCACCTTGAGGACCCTTGATTTTATGAGAAGCAGTCACTCTTACTTATTAAGAGGACAGATTATAGCAGAAAAATACTGGGGATCAGATCAAACCCTGGCTATTTCCCAGATGCTATGGCCCTTCAAGAGGAAACCAAGCCTCAACTTCCCCAAATGACAGAGGTAACATAATAACGGTGGCTATTTCATAAGTCCATATACATTTCATTGGGACAGAAGGTCCATTTTTGTTACCAAATGCCTCTTCTCACTCCATAATCTTGGATTTTCACCTGGGTTCTTGGCTATCTGGAATAAATAAAGATTATTATTTCCCAGTCTCTGAGGCAGCTAAGTCCCGGCCAAAGAAATTCAAGTGGAAGGGGTATGGGTAATTTCCCGGAAGTGTCTTTAAGGTGAGAATTTGCACTTCTTTGTTTTTTCATCCTTCATCTTGTATAAAGGTGGGATGAAATGGTGGGAGCTCCTGTAGCCATCTTGGATGATGAGAAGACTTAGTGAATGAAATCCACACAGGACAATTTAACAAAATAGAGAAGAGCTTAATTCCCTAACATAATGGAGGATCATAACTTCCCTGGATTGTTTGCCTGCAGAAATTGGCAGAGGAGAGAGAGAGATACATTTTATCTCATTTAAATATTGTAATGTTTTTCTGTTGCTTTCATCCTAAAGAGGACCCTAAATCTAACTCGTATTTAGTACATAATAGGTATCATTAAGTCATTACCTAGGCATTTTGGAGAACCTCTCCCAATCCCATCCACCCCCCACAATATAATAGAACTTGCAGATGCACCTTCTGTAGTGCCAGTGCTTATTGGGTGCTAACGATGTCCCTGGCAAGGTAGCAAGTGCCTTCCATGGAATATCTTCTTTAAAGTTCATAACCACCTCGAGAGGTTGGTACTATTTTAGTGTCTATTTATTTGGCTGTGCCAGGTCTTAGTTGCTGCACACAGGGTCTGTGATCGTCATTGTGACATGCCGATTCTTTAGTTGCTACATGCAGGAATCTTTTAGTTGTAGTGTGGGGGATCTATTTCCCTGACCAGGAGTCGAACTTGGGCCCCCTGCATTGGAAGTGCAGAGACTCAGCCACTGGACCACGAGGGAAGCCCTGAGGCTGGCATTACTTTAAACTTTCATTTTTATAGGCAAGTGTATTAGTTTTCTAGGACTGCCATGATAAAACAACACAGACTGGTTGCCTTAAACTACAGAAACGAATTTTCTCACAATTCGGGAGGCTGGAAGTCCACATCAAGGAGTTCACAGTTTGGTTTCCTCGAAGGCCTCTCTCCTTGGCTTCCAGATGGCAACCCTCTTGGCGCATCTTCACAGGGTCTTCCCTCTGTGCCTGCTCAGCTCTCGGGTCTGTGTCTTAATTTCCTGATATCTTAAGAGCACAAGTCAGGTTGGATCAGGGCCTGTTCTGATGGCCCCATTTTAACTGAATCATCTGTGCAAAGGCCCTGTCTCTAAATTCAGCCATATTCTGAGGTACTGTGGTTAGATCTTCAAATATGAATTTGGGGAAACACAATTCACCCATAATAAAGAGGAAACTGAGTCAGAGGAGAAGTCAAGTAATTTCCCCTAAAACTACACAGTGAGAAAATCACAGAAGCCTGGTTCCCAAGTTCGGGCAATGAGACAAGTCATGTGTTTCCATTCCCTGTTATCATTTCTAATAAATTTGGCATGACGATAAGCCCCCACTTCCCAGAACTCCGTACTTTTAATACGTGTGTGCAATCCGTTGTGTCTGACTGTTTGCAACTTCATGAACTACTCCTCTGTCCATGGAACTTTTCAGGTAAGAATACTGGAATGGGTTGCCGGTCCTTCCTCCAGGGGATCTTCTTGACCCAGCGATCAAGAATGCATATCTTGCATTTCCTTCATTGGCAGCTGGTTCTTTACCAACTGCACCATCTGAAGCCCATTTAATAGCATGTGTTGTTGTGTGTTGTGTGTTAGTCGCTCAGTCGTATCTCACTCTTTGCGACCCCATGGTCTGTAGCCCACCAGGCTTCTCTGTCCATGGAATTCTCCAGGCAAGAACACTGGAGTGAGTTGCCATTCCCTTCTCCAGGGGATCTTCCCAATCCAAGGATCGAACCCAGGTCTCCTGCATTAAATCTATAAACATAGATTTGAGCTTTGGAGGCATAGCTTTGTGTAGTCACCCTTCTCCATTGTCTTAACCCTTGTTGTCACCTGCTAACTGTCCTGGGGTCTGATGGCTTCAATCCTCCAGGTCCTGGGGAAATGCACCGCCTGGATCTCTCTGCTTTCCTCACTAACCAGTGCTCTAGGAACACAGTACTCTAGAAAGAGGCCTAAACATTTGTACAGATGTCAAGGAGAAACTACAAGCTTCCTCCGCTCTGCCTGACTAATCTCCATGTAGGTGACCTGGGAAAGCTGCCACAGCCCCAAACCCCAAGCCTCAAATCCTGCCTTCAACACAGGAGTCATCAGCGGGAGATGGAGAGTAACCGCAGCCCATGGGTCCTGGCGCTGCCATATACTGTTGCTTCCTCCTCACCCTCCTTGTACCTCTCCAGGCTCTCAGCTTCTTTCCTACTGCCTGTGCCCTTCATGCCTCATTGCCCTGGCACCTCCTTGGGCACAAGCCCCTTTGGAATCTGTCAGTTTCATTGCCACAGTTTTCTCCTCTGCCATGCCTAGCTGATCCTAGAAATGGAGAACATAGCTACTAGCTTGAGGACTTAAAAACCAAAGAGAATTCTGTTTCCAGCCCAAGCATGAATATAAGGTTAAATAAAAATAGCTGCTACTAAATATACATATGTGAACTCAATGAATCTTCACAGCACCCCTAAGTTATTTCCCTATTCTATAGATAAGGAAGCTGTGGCACAGAGGTTAGGGAACTTGGCCAAGGCCACACGGCAGAACAAGGACTTAAACCAAAGTAGTCTGTCTAAGGAGCTCACGCTGTTAACCGTTTCTCCAAGTATCACAATTTTATCATTCTCCCAGATAGCATACAGGTGTGGACATGTGCACATACATTCCAAAGATGGTCCTTGGATGAAACCAACAGGAACCTATGCACCCAGTTTATAAAAAGGTTTGACAAATGTAAGATTGCATTGCCTATAAACCAATAGACACACTGGTACTTTCTATTCCATAATTGTCAAAATAAGGGGTGACTCCAAGGTCTCAGACCATTCCAGGCATTTTCACACATATCTCATTTATCCTTGCAATAATATTTTGAAGTAGGCACTATTATCTCCATTTTACAGTTAAGAAAACTGAGGCTCAGAGAGGTTAAGCAAATTGTACTGGGTCACACAGCTAATGAGGGGTGGAGCCAAGATTTGAACACAACACAACACTCTTGATATAATGCAAGATACCCAGGTTACAGGCTAGGTGACCCCAGCACTCATCTCACTACACCACACTGCCTCCCCACTCTGTATGCTGCTGGAATTCTGATCAGTACTGCCAAGGAGGAATGAAAGGAAGGGTGCAGAGTCAGCTTAAAAAGAATATGACATTTACATTAGCTCTAAAGTCTACATTATTGTATTTATATAAACATTCAACAAAATCTGAATTCCAAAATAAAATAGAGCTAATCTCTTGAGTCCCAGCTACCACTTCACCTCTCACCTGCCAAAACCCATCCAGTGAAGAAACTCAACCTGAAACATCTCTAAAGTATTTGTGTTTGAAGTCAAAACCATAAAACCTACATTTGCTAAAACCCTTTCTCTAAAAATCTATTAATAATGTATGGCCAGAACTTGCAGACAATGTAATCGTTGTTTTAGGGATTTGCAACCCAACTATTCTATTTTTGGAAGTTTGATTTTTGCCTAGTGATTTTTGGGTACAAGTTTTAAGGAAGGCACATGTTTATCCATTTGCTGATTCGCCCTGGCTCACAAAGCCAACAAAGATTTAAACCCAAATTGCTTTCAATCTTCCCAAGTACCTCATTTTTATCACAAAGGGACTTGCTACACAAACGATCTGTCGCTCCAGTAGGAATACTCATATGTTAGATGTTTTCAGTATAGTTCCTAGCACTAAACCACTGCTAGCTGTTAAAGGAGCTGAGTTGTGGAGATGGAGAGCCACGGTAGCAGGAGCGGGGAGGGGGCGATGGGGCCTAAGGATTTCTGGAGAGCCTCTCATTACGAAAGCATAAATACAAGAATTTTAACCAACGATTTAGGTAAATTAGGAATGATTCCCTTCTGTGTCCCAGTGGTGTCATGGAAAAAACACAGAATTATGTGTAGCAGTTATGAATTTGAACCCAGATTCAGATGTGAGAACTTTGACAAGCCTCTTAATCACTCTGAACCTCAGTCTCATCTTCTGGGCACATCAGAACTTATGGTTTAGGTTCTTATGAGGTAACAGATTTCAAAATACCTCCTATACATCTGGCACAGAAAGAATATTGAAAATCTTTCATCTTTTAATAGGAAGGATTAAAATTTTCAGGGTTCATTCAGAACTTGAATTTTAAATAATTGTCCATCTAAAAGGGCAAAATCTTAATTTATATTATTTCTCTAGGAACATGTCAGTTGAGCAAAATAAAAAGGGAAATCCTAAAAGTCTATAACAGATACCAGGAATATCTGAAATCTTTTTCTCAGTTTCCAGGTGTTTGCCACCGGAACAACTTGGAGTCAGCCCGTCGTGTATGCTACTTCCTGCCAAAGACTTTTGGGCCATGGGGTTTGTTCACTATGAAGTGAGCAGACCACCCATTCCACTCCCTCACTGCGTGTTGCTGAGGAGAGAATGTGTGTTGCCCATGGCCATTGTTTAGTGCTGTTCAAGTTGGAACAGCTTTCTGAAGAATGCATCCATCCATCCACCCACTCGCCCTCCCATCCTTCTACCCATCCATCTATCCATTCACCCATCCACCCACCCATCTACTCAGCCACCCACCCAC
>SJYA01001017.1:1723313-1750762 GCA_006410615.1 Neotragus moschatus
CCATCCATCCATCAATCATCCATCCACCCCCCCCACAACCACCCATCCACCCACCATCCACCCACCATCCACCCACCCACCCATTCATCCACCCATTCATCCTCCCTTCCATACATCCATTCCTCTACCCAGGAAATATATGTTAAGTATTTACTGTGTGCCAGACATTACTCTAAACATTGTGGTCAGAGTGGTGAACAAGCAGATAAAGTCTCTACTCCTATGGAAACTACATTCTGCTGAAAGGAGACAGAAAGTAAATAAGTGAACAAATAAATATATAAAAATAAACAGCTTTGGCAGCAAGACAAAGACTAAGAAAATGGGGAATGACGCTTCTGATCAGGGCTTGGAGCTGGAGGAGACTAATTTTAGATCAGTGTCCAGAGGAGGAAAAACTGAGTCAGGACCGAAATAATGAGCTGGAAGACAAACCATGCAGAAATCCAGAGTTAGAGAACCAGGCAGAGGAAATAAGGTTCTAAAGGAAGAAATAGCCTGGGATAATCATGAATAAAACAAAGTTTAAAAATCCACCCCAAAGCCAGGGTTGAGAGTGGGAGTTAGTTTGAGATGGGGCCAGAGAGAAAGATCACTTTGCCTGTGAACCATGGCAAAAGAGTATCCTCAGTGCAGTGGGAGGGTTCAAACCCAGAGAGAGGTGTGATCTGATTTCCAGCTGCGGAAAGTCCAGAATCAGGCTGAGGAGAAGTGTGCCCCTTTTCACGTGTGTGCTTCCTCTGGTCAACGTTGCCTTCCTTGTTCCTCTTCCCCTTCTCCTTCCCATCACAGCAATGCTGTTGAAATGGCCATGAGGTCAGGGTCAGGGTACACAAGCAGAAGTGTCACTCCCTGTTTTGCCAAAAGTTTCCACTTTTGACTCAGATTCAAAGGATTTGTTAAAAAAAAAAAAAAGCCACTCATTGTATAAAAATAAATAATACAGATATTCATTAGAGATTATGACACGACTGAGCGACTTCCCTTTCACTTTTCACTTTCATGCATTGGAGAAGGAAATGGCAACCCACTCCAGTGTTCTTGCCTGGAGAATCCCAGGGACGGGGGAGCCTGGTGGCTGCCGTCTCTGGGGTCGCACAGAGTCGGGCACGACTGAAGCGATTTAGCAGCAGCAGCAGCTTACTTTCAGTATACTAACATTAAAAGAAAAGAGACACAGAAACAGCAGAGTATACATTATCAAACAGACCAACGTCCAAACTTAGCTCGGTTGGCAAAAGAATTCTCCAATGCAGGAGAACCAGGTTTGAGCCCTCAGTTGGGAAGATCCCCTAGAGAAGGAAACAGTAACCAGCTTCAGTATTCTTGCCTGGGAAATCCCATGCACAGAGAAGTTTGGCGGGATACAGTCCATGGGGTTGCAAGAGTCAGACACAACTTAGTGACTAAACCAATAACCACCACCAGACTTAATCAGCACTGGGAAGTCCCATGTCACAGCACATCTGGAGCCTCAATTGGGAAAAGGTCCCAGGCAGCGTGTCCACTCCATGGGCAACACTTCAAAAATTGCAGTTTGGGGTCCCTTCTTATAATCCCAGGATGGATAGAAACGGATATTATCATCAATCTGTGACCAAATTGCAAGCCTGGTTTCATGTTAACGCTGTTTGTTTTGTCTTGTAAAACTTCAGTCAGTTCAGTTCAGTTGCTCAGTCATGTCTTGCTTAGTCAACATCTTTGTGACCCCATGGACTGCAGCACTCCAGGCTTCCCTGTCCATCACCAACTCCTGGAGCTTACTCAAACTCATGTCCATCAAGTCAGTGATGCCATCCAACCATCTCATCCTCTGTCTCCCCCTTTCCTTCCACCTTTAATATTTCCCAGCATCAGGGTCTTTTTCATGAGTCAGTTCTTCACATTAGATGTCCCAAGCATTGGAGTTTCAGCGTCAACATCAGTCCTTCCAATGAATATTCAGGGCTGATTTCCTTTAGGATGGACTGGTTGGATCTTCTTCCAGTCCAAGGGACTCTCAAGAGTTTTTTCCAACACCACAGCTCAAAAACATCAATTGCATCTATAGTGGTTCTCAATGAGGCTCAGTAGGGGTGAGGGAGTGAGCAATTCTTTATTATGCTAGCCTGTCCCAGACATTGCAGGACATTTTGAATCCCCTGACTTGACCTGGAGCAATCATGTGAAAAAAGCCTTGTGACAACCAAAATGCTCCCCCCTCATATTTCCACACACACCCTGGGAAGGATTAGAAATGCCCCTGATAGGGAACAGTGAAGTTTAATCCCCTCCCATATAGATGGGAAAATGAAGACACCAGAGGCAGAAGGCACTTAGCAGCTGCTCACACATTTGCTGTGTATTGTTTAAACAGCTGTCGCCAATACTCTCCTCTAGTCTTATCTAGTAAGCACAAGGATGCTGACCCATGCACACCATTTATTTATTTAGTCATTTGACAGACGGCTCCTAATTGCCTTGTAAGGAAGTGTTCTGTGCTCTAAGCTAAGGATGCCATGTTGCAGAGGGACATGGTGCTTGTCCTCTTCTAATCACGGGGAAGACAGGGGTGGAACCCTAGAAGCTAATGAACAATTACAAGGCAAAGAAGTAAATGTCAAGATACAGTCAACGAAGTGAAGGAAAAATCTAGACAAGGGCATCCACCTCAGACTCGGAGGCACTGGGAAGGAGAGACTTTCCAGCATCACAGCTGTCCGAAGCCGGAGCATATCGGAATACAACAAGCTTGCCGTTAATGAAGATGCTTCAAGAGAGAAGAGATCATCAGATGGTTGAGAAAATGTTAAAGGGTTTAAGTGGCACCTGCTGGGTCAATGTCATTGCCAGTGCTGCAGCCGGGGATGTCCATCATGTTCACAGAAGACAACAAAGAGAATGCAGTCACATCTGAATTCTGTAATGATATGTTGATGTGTGGCAATAAGGGAACCTGCTGCTAGAGCAGGTTATAAAAAGAAACGATCTGGTTTCCCCCACAAAGTGCTTTCTACAAAGTACTGAGTTAAAAAAAAATTAAATAAATAAAAATCTTACCCTTTTCCATCTATTCATTCACACGGGGCATTTACCGAACAATATTGAGCATTGAGAAGGGGTTGGTAACCCCCAGGACTGACCAAAAGGTGGGCTTCTGGGGGGACAGGGCAGGGGCCAGGTCCTCTACGGAGGGACTTTTAATGGGGCACTGAGCACTTTTTTAAATCTGAGGTAGCCAGGAGAGNATTCATTCACACGGGGCATTTACCGAACAATATTGAGCATTGAGAAGGGGTTGGTAACCCCCAGGACTGACCAAAAGGTGGGCTTCTGGGGGGACAGGGCAGGGGCCAGGTCCTCTACGGAGGGACTTTTAATGGGGCACTGAGCACTTTTTTTAATCTGAGGTAGCCAGGAGAGTCGGGAGAGCTCCTTAGCACCAATTAACTGTGGTCTGTGCTGATCTGGAGAGGTTGGCAGTCCAAACGTCAGCAGAGGACAGCTCCTGACAACTCAGTGACAAGGGAGAGCGTCTCGGGGGACAAGGGTGCCCAAAGACCACAGACGTTGTTCGGTCTTCCGGGAGGTGAAGTGTCAGCTTTCAGCAAGCGTTCCCTCTGTGCAAGGACAGAAAATGGCATCTAGAGAGCTGCTCTAACTGGGTTAAATGTCGTGTGTGTGCCGCTCGTGTCAAAAGGACAAGGCTCAGAAAAAGGAATTAGTCATTGGTCAGGGTGATGACTGTGAATTGCTGATGGCTCAGATTTAAACTTCAAAGGATAAAGCTGTCAGCGTTAACTTTTCTTGTTGCTTCTGTATTTTCAATTGGAATTTTCCTACTCACACTAGATGTATGCCAGATACCTATGGGATAATTACAGAGTGAAATAATGGCCATCAGACTTAGGGGAAAAAAAAAAAATCTCTCTTCCCTGCCCATCTTCACATTCTATTTACCCACCTAAACCTCTTGTCATTTCAACTATTCTCTCCAGTTTGGCTTTAGCAAATCCTTTCACCAGTGCCGAACTTTATCTTTCATCAGCTTGTTTCTGATGGAGGGAAGCATTGAGATGAATGAACTATTCTCTTTGAGGACTTCGATGAATTCATTTTCCCGTGTTCGATGTTCAGTTTAGGATTCCAAACATATCTTGTGGCTGTCAAACCATCCACTGACCTCTGCTTCAAAAACTCCATCACATTTAGGAGGGATTTTTTGTTCTTGAGAGCCCCCCTTATTTTCAAGAGTTGATNAAATGTTGCAGAACACCGTGATAAGAGGACCAGTTAGTTGGGGTGTCCACAGTGGAAGCCTGCATATGGGATGTCTGGGAGGATAGTGACTCCATTCAAATGATTTTAACAAATATTTATTAAGGGTCTCTTATGGGCCAGGCACTGTTCTGGGCTTCTGGGATACAATAAGGAGCAAAACAGGCACATATGACAGCCATTTGGAGACTTAAATTTCTCCTGGACTGTATGTGGGAGACATAAGCAATCAGAATAGTAAAGAACCTAGTACATTATAAGGCAAAGAGAAGGGAAAATAAAGTGGAAGGAGAAGTCAGGAGTGCCTAGTGGAATGTGGAGACTTGGCTCCTAACGTATCACAAAGTCAGTCAGGGTCACTTAGACTGAAAATGGGGGAAGCGTGTTTTTCTTTTTATTTTTTATGCAGGTTCCTGGCTTCCTCTTTCTGATTAGGTTTCTCTAGAGGAGTGAGGCTGGAGAGTTTTCATTTTTACCAGCTTCCCAGGTGATTCTGCTGCATGCCAAACTTGAGAACCACTACTCCAAACCATGGTTCCTGCGGCGTTCTCATTCTGAAATTCTTCAGGGAATTCCTTGCTTAGGGATTAAGAAAGTCAAGTACTTCTAATCTGGAGTAAATCTCCTCTGCTATTGTGGGCCACTTCCTCTCCATCGGTGCATTGTAAGGAGGTGAACTGGCCAGGAACCAGGCTGTCAGGCAGTTCTTGGCAAGAAGGAAGATCAAAGAGAAGAGGGGGATATAATCCACATATTACTCAACACACTCATGGTCAATTACAAAAGAGGAACTTAATGCTTGGCTTGCCTCCTTGCAAAACTGGAAAACATAGCTGTTTCATGAGACCAGAAAACTACAAGATTCTGTAAATATGCACTACATACAGATTTAGCAAAGGCAAGCATTTTTGCGTGTCAGAGTATATAGAGCTGTTTTTGTTTTTTTTTTCCTCCATGGGACATTGAATTCAGTTACCAAATGTGAGGGAAAAAGGAGAACTGAAGAATGCCTTTTCCTGGTATGTTTAAGTACAGCCATTTCCTGAGCACTTCAACTGTGCAAGGAGGTCTGCGCAAACACTTCACGTACTCTCTTCACTGAGCCCTCTCATCAACCCCACATGCTGAGTAATGTTATTATCTTCCTGTCCCCCTTGGGAAAACCGAGGCGCAGAAGTTACATCACTTGTCCCACAGTACTGTAAATGAGAACTGNACAGCCATTTCCTGAGCACTTCAACTGTGCAAGGAGGTCTGCGCAAACACTTCACGTACTCTCTTCACTGAGCCCTCTCATCAACCCCACATGCTGAGTAATGTTATTATCTTCCTGTCCCCCTTGGGAAAACCGAGGCGCAGAAGTTACATCACTTGTCCCACAGTACTGTAAATGAGAACTGGTACAGTCAAGGTTTGACCTGAGCACTTCTGCTTTTTCTCACTTTGCTATACCCTTTCCTTGTACATTTTAATGAAGTGTAAAATACAAAGTCTAATGTCTACTAAGGACACTGTCATTGCCTAACAGTGCCTCCTCCTGCTACTGTGTCTTCATTTCTTTCACTCAGTGGCCAAGATATTTGAAAGAATAGATGACCTCTGCTGTCAACACCGATTCAGCCCCGTTCACTCCAGGACCGACACCCCCACCCCACCCCATCCAATGGAAATACAGTGGCTTCTCCTCCTTGGTAACTATTGCAGATACTGTTTTTGCCTTAAGTGACTCTGCCTGTCTTTTGGTAGGCATCTTTTGATTTCCATTTGGTTCTTGCAGTCTGGAAACCAGTGAGACATCCTTGATGGTTCTCTGTCCTTCATCTGTGCTCATCCCCCTCAAACTACAGCTCGTTAACAAATCCTGTAGATTTTTCTTCCTCGGAATTTCTCAAATATGACCACTCTTACCCACTTTGGTCCAAGTCTTGGATGGATGGTTGTGATAGTCGACTAACAGTGACCCTTGGCCCCTCTAATTTATTTTCTTCCTGGTAGCCTGACTGATAGTTTCCAAGTTAAGACCTGCTTCCATCACTTTTCCAGTGAAAACCCTTAACTGGCTTCCAGGTGCTCTCAGGATCCAGACCAAGGTGCTTACTGTGGCCTCCAAGGGGCTGCTCGGACTGGCCCCTCCAACTTCTTACACCTCCTTTGTTCCTGTACCTCTCTTCCTTCTGTGCCCAAGTCAGTGGTCCTCCACTTTCTGTGGCTTCCACAGATGCTCTTCCCTCTGCTTGGAGTTTGTTTTACCCCCTGCTCCTTTCTTCTTTCCACTGAGTTAATTGTTTCACCCACCATATTGCAGAGGCTTCTAAATGTGATAAGATCCCCTGTGTGTTTCTTTGTTTACTTACTTGAATCTTTTTTATCTTTCATAACAGTTATCACCGTTCGTCACTATGCTCTGATGCATATTGTCTAGTTATTTGACTAATGTCTTCCCCCTGCCTTTTATTATTTTATGATGATAGCAGTGCCCCTGCAGAGGGAAGAGCAGGTAAACCGCATCTCACAAATATCACAGGACCTGCATCGGCACATTCCCAGGAACAGCTTGCTCAGGGACTCCTAAACATCCTGTTTCCCTGATTTCTGTAACAGCCATTCTGATACTGAGTCAGAATATTTTCCTATACAGTAGGAGATAAACTCCACAAGACCAGAGTCTAGACAGAGTTTTGCTCAGCATTGCACCAATAGCTTCTGCTATAGCATCTGACTCATAGTTCAGTTCAGTTCAGTTGCTCAGTNCTCAATTTCTAGAACACTGAGGACTCTGTTCCAATTGTAGGAAGAAAGATAATCATAGGAAAATAATCCAATGTCAGGAAACTAAGGAGTCAACAAGTTTCTAGGGTTTCTTAACCAGGAGTCCACAGATAGGCTTTAGAGGGTCTATGAACCACTTGAAGGTAAAATGTTGAGCATACGTGTCCATGTGTGTATGTGTGTGTGTATTTTTCTGACTTTTGCCACGACTGAATGACTAACTCAAAACAAGCTCTCTTGAATTAGGACCCATTTGGAAAATATCTTGACCCTCCCCACAGAAAAACACGTACACATATACACACACGGACCCACACACTCAACAATCAAGAGAGTTTCAGATCAGTTCAGTTCAGTTGCTCAGTTGTGTCCAACTCTTTGCAGCCTCATGAATCGCAGCACGCCAGGCCTCCCTGTCCATCACCATCTCCCGGAGTTCACTCAGACTCACGTCCATCGAGTTGGTGATGCCATCCAGCCATCTCATCCTCTGTCGTCCCCTTCTCCTCCTGCCCCTAATCCCTCCCAGCATCAGAGTCTTTTCCAGTGAGTCAACTCTTCGCATCATGTGGTCAAAGTATTGGAGCTTCAGCTTCAGCATCTTTCCTTCCAATGAATATTCAGGACTGATTTCCTTTAGGATTGACTGGTTGGATCTCCTTGCAGTCCAAGGGACCCTCAAGGGTATTCTCCAACACCACAGTTCAAAAGCATCAATTCTTTGACGCTCAGCTGTCTTCACAGTCCAATTCTCACATCCATACATGCCCACAGGAAAAACCATAGCCTTGACTAGACAGAACTTAGTCAGCAAAGTAATGTCTCTGCTTTTGAATATGCTATCTAGGTTGCTCATAGCTTTTCTTCCGAGGAGTAAGCATCTTTTAATTTCATGCCTGCAGTCACCATCTGCCGTGATTTTGGAGCCCAGAAAAATAAAGTCTGACACAGTTTCCACTGTTTCCCCATCTATTTCCCAAGAGAGTTTAAGAATCGCTATCTCAGGATGCGTCTTGCTGTCTGGTTCCTACATTCCAGCATCACCTCTTATACTTTTCCCCTGTTCCTCACATCAATCTGGTTTATGTCTTGTCTCCATCTACTCTCTATACCTACTGCCCTAGAGCAGGTCCTCTTCACCTTTCACCTGGAAATTATAAAGTTTCCTGTCTAGACCCTTTCTTCTCTCCTTCCCTCCTGCCTTCTCTTCCTGGCTCTTTCCTTTACCAAACCTCTCTCCCTCATCCAGTTCACTCCTGTCACAGCATAAAGATCCTCTTGTAAGCTCCAAATTTGATCAAAGGCACTTTTCAGCTTAAACTGGGTGTGGGGGGTGGGCGATGTTCTCAAAGTACCTATAGAATAAAAATCACGCATTCTGTTACGGGATTCACCATCTCTCATACACTTCATTAGAGGGATCCAACGGTCCTCCTAACATTTTCCTCTATGACTCCACATCCTGGCCCAAGATTCTGCATCTCTTTGCCTCTGTGTCTTCTACGCGCTCCATGTAGAATGATCTTTCCTTTACCTCATGTATGCATACTCTATCAAAAAGCTAGAATGGCATCTCTGCCACGATGCTTTCCAGAATCCCGCTCATTCTCCAATATAGTTTTGTCCATTGTTGTCTTTCTACTTGCTTCATCATGATTTATGTATGTATTTGCACCTCCCTTGAGGATAGGGCACTCACACAACTTATCTCCGGATCCTCCATAGGCTCTGGTATAATACTTCTGGACAGAGTTTTGCTCTATAAATGCTTATTTACTATTCTCTGCATCAGCTACGACAACAAAACACCACAGGCCGGCTGTCTTCAACAACAGAAATCTGTACTCTCCCATTTCTGGGGACTGGAAAACCAAGATCAAGGTTTCAGAAAATTGAGTTTCTAGTGAGACTTCTCTTCCTGGCTGGTAGACAATCATTTTCTTGCTGTGTCTTCTTCTCTATGCTGAGAGAGACAGAGCTCTGGTATCTTTTTCTTCTCTTAAATGGGCACCAGCCCTGTTAGATTAGGGACCCGCCCTTGTGACCTCATTTAACCTTAATTGTCTCCTTAATAGCCCTATCTCCAAATATAATCACATGGGGGGGGTCAAGGCTTCATCATACATGTTTTAGAGGGACACAATTCAGCCCATAACACCCTCTGTATCTATCTGGAGTACAGATGGACATGGGGTTTCCCTGGTGGTCTAGTGGTTTAGAATTTGCCTTGCAGTGCAGGGGACAGGTTCAATTCCTTGGTCCAGAAAGATCCCACATGCCACGAGCAACTAAACCCATAAGCTTCCACTACTAAGCCAGTGCTCTAGAGCCCGTGCTCTGCAACAAGTGAGTTGCCCCACTTGCCACAGCTAGACAAAGCCTGCACACAACCATGAAGAACTGGTGCAGCCAAAAATTAAGTAAATAACTAAATCTTTAAAAAATAAGTATAACTGGACAATCTCCAGTGTGTCTGATAAGGATCCTGTGTCATGGCTGGTTTCTCAATCAACAAATGAGTCAGTCATGTTTAATGTATGAGTCAGTCATATTTAATGTACTTAACGGGGAAAAAAAACTGACATTTTAATGTATTGTTTTTCAGACTCTAGTCATTTGAACATGACTCTCATAATTTTTGTCATATTTTTATAGCAAATGTAGCACTGTTTCAGAGAAGGCAATGGCAACACACTCCAGTACTATTGCCTGGAAAATCCCATGGGCAGAGGACCCTGGTAGGCTGCAGTCCATGGGGTTGCACAGAGTCGGACATGACTGAAGCGACTCAGCAGCAGCAGCAGCACTGTTTACGTAAAATCACCCTTAAATTGATTCATGTTTCCACTTAAATATTTTGAAAAATCACCTGTGAAATCATCTATCTAATTATGTTTTTATAATGTACATCAAGACAAGAGGAGAAGGGTATGACAGAGGATGAAATAGCTGGATGGCATCACTGACTCAATGGACATGAGTTTGAGTAAGCTCTGGGAGCTTGTGATGAACAGGGAAGCCTGGCGTGCTACAGTCCATGTGGTCGCAAAGAGTCAGACACAACTGAGTGGCTGAACTGAAGACAAATATATTACAATTAAAATTATTTGTCCAAAATGCTCAGTACTGCACCCTCCAGAGCCTCACTCTGCTAGGCAGGATTCTGTGTATTTCCAGCCCTATTGAGGTCAGGCTTGGCCATGTGACTGGCAGTGCCTAGTGACAGGTGGTGCTCCCGAGCAGACAATTTACAGGCATTCTCTGGACTTGCATGCTTCCTTCCCTTCTCCTGCCTCAAGACTCAGATAAGATTTGGGCTTTAACCTGGTCCTGAAATAAAGAAAACAGGAGGCAGACCTGAAACCAGCTGGTAACTTACATGTATGTGAGAAATAAATGTTTATTATTCTAAGCCACTGAGATTTTTCTTTCATGTCATTGGTTACTGCATCCAAATTTAACCTAAGCTGACTAATCCAATGTCCATTTGTATATTACCTAAAGACATTTTACATAGTAAGATTTTGGGAATCTTACACCTTTTAAGAAACACTGCTAAGTTTCTGAGGGCTTGAAGGAGGAGGCCATTGCCAGTATCACTGTTTGTTAAATGATTCATTGTTTTCAACTTATGGGAAAATTATTTGAATAGAATGTTTAAAACCTGTAAATAACCCGCATGCTGGCAAATCAAGGACTATAGCTTTTCTGCCACCCTGGGCCTTGTCCTTGTAGCGTCAAGTGCTCAGGATGATGCTTCTTTCCATCACATTTTAAAAGTAGCCTTTAGTCTCAAGGAGGCAACGGCACCCCACTCCAGTACTCTTGCCTGGAAAATCCCATGGACGGAGGAGCCTGGTAGGCTGCAGTCCATGGGATCGCTAAGAGTTGGACACGACTGAGCAAGTTCAATTTCACTTCACCTAGTCTCAAGAAGTGGTGATGGAGACTTGGCATTCAGATGACCGGAAGGCATTAAAAAAATTTTTTTTGGTCTCAAATACTCAACATTCTCACACTGACACTTCAAAGTCTTCAAAGGCAACTGGACTTTGGGGAGTTCAAGGCCTTTGAAGTGGTCATAGAGTGTGTGGGAATGCTTTTTAGGGCTACGACAGGTAGATGATCTTAGAAGGGAACCATGGAGAAAAGAAAAACACAAAGTGTGAAAGTGTTTCTTCTTGGTCTGCCCGTTACCCTAATCCATGCAATCTTATAAAAATATTAGTTTTCTGCTATGTTAGGGGAATAGCAGTGATGTAATTTATTAATATTCAGTTTTATAAAAGTTGCTGCTAGGTGAGAATGACAAAATTTTGAAGGCTCTCAGTCTCACAAAATAATATAGGATCAGGGGATATGATGAAACCATTGGTCATTCCAAGGTACTTCTGAAGGGCTACGGCTGAGAAAAACTATCATTTTTGGCTTCTGTTCCCCTCCATTTCTCTCCATGTTGTGCCCTCAGATAATCATTATCTGCTTTTGCCAAACAGGGGTCTTCCTTCACCCTCTTCCTCTTTAACTTCTGGGCTGCCTGGGACAGTTAACCCCCGCCCCCACCGCCAAACTCCCTTCAGCCCAGTTTTCTGTGAGTGTCTGCTTTCCTGATTCTCTTGTGAACTCCTAGCAAAAATTTTTTTTGTTGTTCGCGTTACCAGCTCACTTCCTTCCCCTTATCTAAACGCGAATGCTCCTCAAAGCTCCTCGGACCCTGTTTGGCTTCTGTTAGGCTCTCTGCTCTGAGAAACTCATCATCCCGACAACACCATCACAAATTCTTTATCTGTGTATTTACTTTTGGCTGCTCTGGGTCTTTATTGCTGTGCTGGGGCTTTCTCTACTTGCAGCGAGCAGGGGCTGCTTTTGGTTCAGATGCACGGGCTTCTCGTCGTGTTTGCGTCTCTTGTTGCAGAGCATAGACTATATAGACACCCGGGCTTCAGTAGTTGCATCACAGAGGCTTAGCTGCCCCTCAGCGTGTGGGATCTTCCCAGACCAGGAACTGAACCGATGTCCCCTGCATTGGCAGGCATATTCTTAACCACTGGGCCACCAGGGAAGTCCCTACAAAGTCGTTTTGAGGCTAATTTGCCACCAGCCCTGACTAATTCTTTGCAATCAGGTGATTGGGGCCAACTCAGAAGGCACATCCCCTTGAGTGTTCTACCATCACTCAATATATACAAAAGCTTCCCCACCAAGGAAACCTGTTTTTCCACTGTACATCACACTTCCATTTTCCTTGGAACCATTTTTCACTCCTCCTTTTTCAGGACCTCTATCCAGCCTATCTCCAAATGAGTTTTTTTTTTTTTTTTTCTAATCTTCTTGGATCTTTTTATTTTCTTCTAATTCAACTTCCAAAATCCTAGTTCAGACTCTAGCAACCTCACACCAGCATTCTGCCATCACACATGTAAGATGCCCAGTTTGGCAGATGCTACTGGTTGTCTATTAAATGTCTCTTCTCCCCTCTTCGCTTATTAAAAGAGCTCCAATTATTTGAGGTGTCGCAATATGCTCAGGTAAAATCTCTCCCCTGTTATCTATGCATCTAGTTCTGCTGATGAGCACTTCTACCAGGTAAGATTTCTGGGAGAGCTGTTGTTCTCTTGATAAAGGGTAATAACCAGATAGCACATGCCTTGCCACACACACACACTCACGCATTAGCTTCCTCCCTTCCTTTTTTCCTAGATAGAATGTAGAATCAATGGGTGAGGTTAAGATACCATATTTAAAGTCAGCTAGGTCATCTCAGATACTTTCCTGAGACCTTGAGAGACTTACCTAACCTTTTTAAGCTTCAATTTTGTATCTGTAAAATGGGTACAATGACAGCCATATAGGCTGTGAAGATTGAAAGTAGTATGTTTATAAAGCGTTGAATGTGGTTTATACAAAGACCTTGTCACTGTCAGCAAGTGGTGGATAGTCCTCCAGCTATTTCCATTTTCTAAATTCCTATTATGAAAGTGAAAATGAAGGTTGCTTCGTCTTGTCTGACTCTTTGCAACCCCATGGACTATAATGGAATTCTCCAGGCAAGAATACTGGAGTGGTTAGCCATTCCCTTCTTCAGGAGATCTTCCCAACCCAGGGATCAAGCCCAAGATTCCCGCAATGCAGGCGAATTCTTTGCCAGCTGAGCCGCCGTACTTAGAATAATTATGGTACATATATGCATTATTTTATTTTGTTTCTTTCCTTGGAGAGAAGGAGACTGTAATAAACTTAGAGCAATTGTCTGTTTTTACTGTTTGTTTCATCACCTCCAAATTGCCTTGTCCAGTTCTGGGTGTGGAATAGGCTCTTAAAAACTCTTAAAAAGTAGGCTCTTAAATAAGGATTTAATGAAAGGTTATATGATAAAGGTGATGGAAATAAAGTCTTAGAACAAATTAAGTATTGGCTAAGGTTAGGAAATCAAGATGAGAGGCTATAAAGATGATCATTTTGCTTTGAAAACTATCTTCAAGGGAAGACAGATACAAACAGAGAGGATGCTGCTGTGAATGGCTTCTCTTCTTCTCTAGATCCAGACTCAAACTCTTTTCTCAGCCCCCATTCTTTCCTCCCCAGATGCTATTTCAACTCCAAAGCATTGCAGAGCAATGCAGATTTTCCTGGGTAAAAAATTCCCCAAACCCTTGACTATCTCAATCTTTCTCCTCCTGTCTCTTTCTGGCTGTTCTGCTTCTCACATTTTTCCCCCAAAAAGACTGAAAAATCCTTATATAAAGACTACCATTTGCCATCATCTGGAACACTAGGTCTGCCTCCTGAGCTTGGACACAGCACTCAGCAAACCAAAGTCCTGCTGTTGAGCCATCCCTGGGGCTACCATGCTTGCAAGGGCTGTTTGTAGTCTTATTTCTGCCTTGAAAAAGTGAAAATGTTAGTCACTCAGTCATGTCCCACTCTTTGCAACCCCATGGATTGAAGCCTGCCAGGTTCCTCTGTTCGTGGAATTCTCCAGGCAGGAATACTGGAGTGGGTTGCTGTTCCCATCTCCAGGGGATCTCCCTAACTCAGGGATTGAATCCACGTCTCCTGCATTGCAGGCAGATTCTTTGCTGTCTGAGCCACCAGGAAAGCCCCATTTCTGCCTTATGCTTTCTCATTCCAAAGAACCAGAGCAACCCCCACTTCCTTGAAACCTCTTCCACCTACCCTACCAGCCTCCATTTTTCACCTTTCTCATCTCCACTCTACTCTTTTACATCCTTGTTTTTGTCTTCTCCCTTTGCCCTAATCATCAGCCTACACTGTTTTTACTTCTCAAAAGCCTGGAAGAAGGTATTGAGATGGGTACATCTGCCGTCAACCAGGAACAGTCAGAAGAAAAGGAGATTCTTGACTCACCTTGAGTTTCTAAGCCCTTTTCCATCATCAAGGCATGGGCAGGAGAATACTTCCTACACAGGACCAACTTTTTGGCTTTACCTTAGTCTTGAGAAATCTTTATCTGGAGAGGACTGAGGATCTATAAATGAGAATTCCCATCTCTGAGTAGAGAGAAAATTTAACCCAGGATATTCTAACACCTTCATCACCCAATGTAGTTTGGGACCACAAATATGGAGATAAATGTATCTAACATGTCCTTAGTCTCCCTTTGGATGTGTGATCTTATGGCTTGGCCTTATCTTCTTTTAATCAAAATGTATACATACCAAAAACATTTATTCTGCCACATTCTGCATTTTTAAATGCAGAACCAAAAAAAGGTAAGGCTGTGGTGGGAGGAATTGGTGTATTTGTTTTCTCTGTCACTGTATTTGATTTTGTAAAAACCCTGAGCAGATGTTAGCCTCCTCCACTGTCCTATCAGGGAGACCAAGGCTCCAGGCATCTCCCCTATGAGGATGGGGAATGGTAGGGAGGGAGGGTACGCACTGAGGGCCACTCATATCAGACACAAGTCTACAAGGAAATACACATGCTAATGTAGTATTTCCAGGACTTGTTCCAACTGTTTCATGAAAAGATAACCATCACAGTCATTAGCCAGATGTGTTCTGATTCCCTCCTTTCTTTCACTAACTCACATCTGGCCCCACCAGCTGTGGTCCTAGAGATGGTTGTCAGCGGCGTGGGTCTCAATCATGGAGACCTCTTGCCCCCTCGCGCCCCTCCCCTCTTCTCTTCCTCCCATCAAACTGCTATTTTGTGTCTCTGTTGCAACTGGGTCATGTTTTTGACTTTACCAAGAGGAAGCAAGAGGCCTTCAGTAGGAAAGCAAGAGGTTTCCAGTGTTCACCAAATACAGATGCTCAGGAAATGGGGCACTCGTGTGGCTTGTGTAGAGGGAACTTCTCAGCTACAAGGCTGGGTCCTGTGTGCTGGAGGCCCCGCTCACTCCTCGCTGTCTCCCAGCCTGCCTGACTCCAAACATCCCCGGGAATAATTCAACTTCTTATCTAAGGTATGGGCCAGCTTCCTTGAACCACCAACTGCTTGATTGCACAACACATCGGTTATATAAGAGGATCTTAAGAAAGAATAAAATCATGAGCCCCACATAACTGCCCTTGTCCAGGCATCACCCCCCGCCCTGAGGAAGGGGCCCAGTTTGGGCAGTTGGTCCATTTGTAAACAGAAGCTGCAGAACTGACCGTTGGTTTCGCTGAATGAAGCTCCAGGGCTCCACGTCGTCCTTGTGTTCCCTCAGACTCCCCCGCCCCCAGTCCACCTCTGTCACCCCAAATGCAGGCCCTCATTACCCTGGGTGAGAATAGAAGGCGCCTCATCATTTATTTATTTTTAGCACTTGCTCAAACTAATTGGTAGCCCTGCAACCCATACATAATACAGTGATCTGGAAGGAACTGACAGCTATTTAATGATGGATGGTATCGGATGGGGACAGAGAACACGAGGCTTACTCTGCAGTGGGTCTTGGTTGACTGTCTGTTGTTGTCTGAGGGTACGTGTTTTCTGATGCAGTTGGTCTCTAAAGGTTATTAGCTGAAAGTTACAGAACCAGAGCTCAGCAAGGCGGGTGCAGTCCTCTTCCTGCTTCTTCTCTGGCCTGCAGAGGTGGGTTCAGCAGTTCTGAGCCTTTGCGAGAAAGAGACCCAGTATTTAGAAAAGGAAGGCCATGTCTTTGACTCTTTCACCTGCCTGGATCCTGGCATGGGAAAGCTAGTAAGGAGTTTGGGAAGAGCATGATTTCTGGAAGCAAACAAGTCTGGGGAGTCTCAGCTTGAACACTCAGCACTTCTGTGACTTCAGATAAATGGCTTAAACTTTCAGAACCTCAGTTTTCTCATTTCTCAAAATGGGGAGCATAAGACCTACCCACCAATATGTTTCAGAGGACAAATGTGAAAACACCAATTATACTGCCTCCTACAAGCTTAGGTATTCAATAACAAGTTCTTCCTTAATTTGAATTTACCACGTCTAAGATTCCTTAGCTATGAACAAAACACGCCAAGCTTTGCACTTCCGTCTTGCTCTTTATTAGTAGGTCCATATAAGATAGACAAGATATCAAAGTAACATAGGGGACATGACTGAGAAGACTGGGATTCTGTTACTGATTATACCTGAGAATGTGCTCAGAAGCTGTGCAATCGAAAAAGCTTTCATGCTTCCCTGGTGGTCCAGTGGTTAAGAGTATGCCTTGGAATGCAGGGGATACCGGTTCAAACACAGGTCCAGGAGGATTCCACATACTGTGGGGCAACTATGCCTATGTACCACAGCTACTGAGCCCACCTGCCCTACAGCCTGAGCTCCACAACAAGAGGAACCGCTGCAGCGAGAAACCTATGCACCACAACTGGGGGGTAACCCCTGCTCGCTGCAACTGGAGAAAGTCCATGTGCAAAAATGGAGACCCAGTGCTGCCAAAAAAATATGAACTAACTGAAATTTTTGAAAAAGAAGGTCTCCTTTAGGACCCTTCCTACACTGTGAGTAGGAATGTAAATTGGTGCAGCCACTATAGAAACAATATGGAGTTTCCTTAAAATACCAAAAATAGAGCGACCATGGGATCTAGCAATCTTACTTCTGGGAATATATCCAGAAAACTCTAAAAGTATATACAAGATACATGCACCCCAATATTCATAGCAGCACCATTTACAATACTAAAGACATGGACGCAGCCTAAGTGTCTATCAACAGATGAATGGATAAAGATGTGGCATATATTATATTCACAATGGAATATTATTTCAGCCAAAAAAAGACTGAAATAATGCCATTTGCAGCAATATGGATGGACCTAGAGAATATCATACTAAATAAAGTAAATCAGACAGAGACAAATATTATATGATAACACTTATATGTACAGCCTAAAAAATAATAATACAAAATAATTTATTTACCAAAGAGAAACAGACTCAGACATAGAAAGCAAACATTTGGTTACCAAAGGGGAAAGGCAGGAGAGAGAGGAGTCAGTCAGGAGTATAGAAGTAACACATACAAACTGCTATACATAAAATAGATAGGCAATGAGGATTTACTGTATAACACATAGAACTATATTCAAAAACTTGTAATGACCTGTAATAGAAGATAATTTGAATACATACATATTTAGCCAAATCACTTTGCTGTATACTTACACAATATTATAAATCAACTACACTTCAATTTAAAAAAAGGCCTTGGATCCTAGGTTGTGTGTGAACTTGGATAAATTATTGATATTTAAGCTCTCTGAGTCTTAATCATCTCAATCTCGTTGGGGTTTGTGAGTGATAAGTATAATAATAAGTATACTAACAAGTATAAAGTACTAATTAAATGCTGAAATAGAGCAGGTGCCCCCCAAATGTTACCTTCATTTCTTCATTAAGTAGTATCTAGTTTTGAACTATAATTAGATATTCATTTATGTAACAAATGTTTATAGAGCAAATGTGTTTATATGGCAGACACAGTTCTAGTTGCTGGGCATCCTATACTCTGGCCTGGGAGAGAGCTGATAAATTGGCAGATGAAAGTTTATATAATTTAGTATAAAAAATATGGGGTTCCATTAATCTCATGCTACAGAGATACTTTTTTCATTCAACTATATTTTATTGCATTGAAAATTGTCTGTATCAGTAGATATTAATAGAGAGCTTTTTCATCCTTTTATATAGCTGCACATTGTTCCAAAGTGTGTGTGTATACACACACACCCATTATTTAGCCATTACCTTATTGATGGCCATTTGGTTTTCTACCTTTTGTGGGGGAAGGGAATTGAAAAAATGATATCCTCATTCTTATGTTATTATACTGTATGACAATTTTTGTAGATTATATTATTTTTTAATATTTAAATAAAATATCATGGGCCCAAAATATTATCAAATCTCAGGATTTTAATGAATAATATGTCTTTTCAGTTGCATTAACCTTTGAAAAGAGTGAAAAAGAAAGTTAAAGTCGCTCAGTTGTGTCCAACTCTTTGCAACCCTATGGGCTATACAGTCCGTGGAATTCTCCAGGCAAGAATATGGGAGTGGGTAGCCTTTCCCTTCGCCAAGGGATCTTCCTGATTCAGGGATCAAACCCAGGTCTCCCACGTTGCAGGTGGATTTTTTTAACAGCTGAGCCACAAGGGAAGTCCAAGAGTACTGGAGCGGGAATCCTATCCCTTCTCCAATGGATCTTCCTGACCCAAGAATTGAACTAGAGTCTCCTGCATTGCAGGTATTTTCTTTACCAACTGAGGTATTAGGGAATTCTTGATTGATATTTGCCAACAGTTCATCAACTATGTCAGTTTTGGGGAAACATTTTGACAAAATTTCTTCAAGTGAACCTTTCTCACTGTTCCATGTGTTTCCTCTGGGTGAGAGGGGAGTACCACGTGAGTGCAGGATGCAGTTCAGTTCAGTCGCTCAGTCGTGTCCGACTCTTTGCGACCCCATGGACTGCAGCACGCCAGGCCTCCCTGTCCATCACCAACTCCCAGAGTTTACCTGAACTCATGTCCATTGAGTCAGTGATGCCATCCAACCATCTCATCTTCTGTCATCCTGGTCTCCTCCTGCTCTCAGTCTTTCCAAGCATCAGGCTCTTTTCCAGTGAGTCAGCTCTTCAGAGCAGGTGGCCAAAGTATTGGAGTTTCAGCTTCAACATCAGTCCTTCCAATGAACACTCAGGACTGGTTGGACCTCCTTGCAGTCCAAGGAACTCCCAAAAGTCTTCTCCAGAGGGACACAAATGGGACTTTGAATTTCTGGGCTGCTTCTTGCTCAATATGATCATGGATGTAGGGTTTTTTTTTTTCATTTGTTTTCTGTGTTTTTTTTTTTCCCCCTCTCTTCAGGTCTTATTTCTTTGAGGATAATAATTCCTACCTACTTCTATTCACTAATATGCATCATTCATTTGGCAACTCATTGGCTATATCAACTTCAAGTCCCTGAAAGTACCCTAAAGTACTTTTAGAATCTTTCAAAAGTCTGTCTCTCCCAGTCCCCTCCACTATAAACTGTGTCCCTTCATGCAACAGCCTTCCTGGAAGATTTATTCTTGAAGTAGAATAAAGACTATCTTCAGTTTTAGGTTCACAAAAAAATTGCGCAAAAAGTGTGGAGAGTTCCCATATACCTCCTGACCCATACAAGCCCAGCCTCCCCCACTACTGGCATCCCCCATCAGAGTGTCACAACTCTGTATAATTCTACATTAACACAACAATATCACTTTAAACCATAGCTCACATTAGCATTCACTCTAGTGATGTTGAACATTCTGTGGGTTTGGACAAGTATATCATGACATGTGTCCATCATTACCGTATCGTACAAACTAGTTTCACTGCCCTAAAAATCCTCTGTGCTCTGCCTATTCATTCCTCCCTTCCCCTAACCCCTGGCAACCATTGCTCTTTTTACTGTTTCCCTAGTTTTGTCTTTTCCAGAACGTCATATTGTTGGAACCACATAGTATGTAGCTTTTTCCAACTGGCTTCTTTTACTTATTAATATGCATTAAAATTCCTCCATGTCTTTTCCTGGCTTGATAGTTTGTTTCTTTTTAGTGTGAATAATATTCCCTTGTCTGTATGTATCATAGTTTATTTATCCATTCACCTACTTAAACACATCTTGGTTGCTTCCAAATATTGACAAATACGAAGTAAGCTGCAAAAAACATCTGTATCCAGGTTTTTGTGTGGACATAAGTTTTTAACTGATTTCGGTAAATACCAAGGAGCCCAAATGCTGCATCATATGGTAAATTTTGTGAGAAACTGCTAAACTGTCTTCCAAAGTGGCTGTACCATTTTTCACCCCCAGCAGCAATGGATAAATACTACTCCACATCCTCACCAGAATTTGGTTTTGTCAGTGATTTGGTTGTATGACTTGGATTTAGATTATGATAGGAATATAGTAGTATCTCACTGTTCTCTTAACTTGCATTTCCCTCATGAAGTATAATGTTGAACTTTACTTTTTAAATTTTCTTAATCCATTTTATTGGTTTTTAGTTTGGTTAGTTAGTGCATTGACATTCCACTGTAAAATAGTTCTTGCCACACAGGGTCATTGTGAGGAAGAAAGGAAAGAATCTTATCTCTGTAAGTACAAAATCTCAGTTTATAGCTTTCATTTCTGTATCTTGCTCAAGCTGGATAAAGCCAGAGCTGTAAGTCACATTGGTGGAAAGTCAGTGCCCATGAAGTTTCATAGGATAATCAACCTCAAATACACAATGCCTTGTGAGCACAGAGAAGGAAATAACTGGCTTTGCCTGAGGAGTTGAATTAGATTTTATGGTGCCTAGAATATAGTAGCCCCTCATTTATTCTTCATTAAATGAGAGGACGTTTGAGAAGGTGGACTCTGGAGTTGGACTCCTTAGAATTGAAACAATCCTCCATTAATTGATCAGACGTATGACCTTTGGTCAGTTAGTTAACCTCTCTTTTTCCCCATGGGAAAAAATGGGGCTAATAGCAACCCCAAACTGGAAGCAACCCAAATGTCCTCCTCAGTGGATGAATGGGTGAACAAAATGTGGTATATCTACACTGTGGACTATTACTCAGTCATAAAGAAAAAGAATGAAGCACTGATACATATAACAACATGCATGAACCTTGAAAGCATTAGGCTAAGTGAGAGAAGCCAGACATAAGAGGTCCCATACTACATGGTTCCATCCATATGGAGTGCCTAGGAGAGGTGAATTTATAGAGACAGAAAGCAGATGGGTGGCTCCCAGGGGCTAAGAGGAAGGAGTCATGGGGAGTGACTACTTAACAGGTACAGGATTTTCTTTTGGGTTGATGAAAATGTTTTGATGAGACAAAATAGCTGTGGTGGTCGCACAACATCGTGAAGGTACTAAAAGCCACTGAATTGTACACTTAAAGGTGGTTAATTTTATCTTAAATGAGCTTTACCTCAATAAAGATACTCATCGGATATGCTAAACAGGAGGTTTGACATAGCTGAGTGAGTAGTAAATTAGTAAGATGGAAAATAGAGTTCATTAAATTACCTAGGATGCCACAGAGAGCCGAGATACGTGAGACAGGTTGGAACATATAGAGCGTGAGGTAGTACAGAATTCTAGAAAGATAAAAGACAAAAGTGGGATGAAGAGTATTTGAAGGGGAAAAGCCCCCCAGAATTTTCCATAAACATTTGTTGGAAGAGTGCAAACCTCAGATCCAGGAAACCCAAAAAATTCCAAGAAGAATAAAAGAAAATTCATACCTAGGCATATTCTAGTAAAACTGTAGAATGTCTAAAGCCAAAAGAAGATCTAAAAGGCAGCCAGAAAATAAAAGTCACTTCCAAAGTGGTGACAATTAGACAGCTGGTGAACTTTTCAACAGTAGTAATAAAAGACAAAAACAGGAATAAATTATGCAATATGCTGAAAGAAAAAGTGCTGCTAGTGTAGACTTTCAAAGAAAGCAAAAATATCTTTCAATAATGAAGACAAAATACTCTTTTTAGACAAACAAAAATTGAGAGTTTTACTACCAACAGATCTTTGCCCAAGAAAATTCTAAAAGATTCATTTCAAGGAAAAATTTCAGATATTAGTAGATACTGGGTAAGTCTAAATATAATTTGACTGGATAAACAACTAAATTGATGTGTAAATTATGGGATTAAATAAAAGGTATAACTAAAATAATTAATGTGGGAGTATTTAAATTATAGAGAAAGTGAAAAGGGTCATAGTGTTTGGAGGTCTTATATTGCTTGGGAGGAAAGGTAAAGTTATTGATTAATGTGTTAAAATATATATAGCAGTCACTGAAAGAAGACTGCTGGATGTCACTTATATCCATTGTCCTTTTTATATAGTAATGAAACTTTAATTTTTATCTGACCACATGACCATTTTTCAGCCTTTGAGGCTACAGTGATTGAGGTACAACAGATTGCATTTTATTTCCAAATATGGGGTGTCCCTCCTCCTGGGAGGATTATGTCTTTCCTCACCCTCCTGACACCAGGTCTGATCTCCTTTGGGAGGGTTTTATTTAAATACTGGTGATATCAGGCTTGGCCAGGTGACTTGTTTAGCCAATAAACTTGTCAGTGGAAATAAAATATGTCACCTTCTGAGCAGAAGTTTTCAAAACCATCATGAAGTTCCACCATCTCTTTTCTTCTGCTCTACCCTTTGCACTGCTTCAGAAAGAGACTGGGGCCAGGAATGAAGATCCAAAGCTGATGTGTACATGTGGTATGAATGAGAAATAAACCCACATTAAAGCCACTTGGATTTTGGAGTTGCTGGTTACTACAGCATAATTTAGCCTTAGGTGAGTGATACAGAAGTTAATGCCCAGAAATAAGCTGCTGCTATCACAACAACAAATAAATACAACAATCTCAAATTAGCAGTATATAGTACTGGCTTTCAGAATGTGAAGTGGGTGCCTAGGAAATGTTAGTGGAGGCTAACATATATAGAAAGATGATAATCCGTATTACAGAGTGGCCAAATATTGACCAAAACTTGCCTATGCTAACTTGAAAGGCAAACTATGGATGGAGGTTCGTAACATTGTACAGGAGGTGGTGATCAAAACCATCCCAATAAAAAGAAATGCAAAAAGGCAAAATAGTTGTTAAAGGAGGCCTTACAAATAGATGAGAAAAGAAGAGAAGTGAAAGGCAAAGGAGAAAAGGAAAGATATGTCCATTTGAATGCAGAGTTCCAGAGAACAGGGGGAGAGAGAAGAAAGCTTTTTTAAGGAACAATGCAAAGACACAGGAAAACAAAAGAATGGGAAAGACTAGAGATCTCTTCAACAAAATCAGAAGCACCAAGGGAATATTTCATGCAAAGATAGGCACAATTAAGGACAGAAATGGTATGGACCTAACAGAAGCAAAAAATTAAGAAGAGGTGGCAAGAATACACAGAAGAACTGTACAAAAAAGATCTTAATGACCTGGATAACCATGATGGTGTGATTACTCACCTAGAGCCAGACATACTGTAGAGAAAGTCAAGTGGGGCTTAGGAAGCATCACATGAACAAAGCTAATGGAGGTGATGAAATTCCAGCTAAGCTATTTCAAATCTTAAAAGATGATGTTGTGAAAGTGCTGCACTCAATATTCCAGCAAATTTGGAAAACTCAGCAGTGGCCACAGGACTGGAAAAGGTCAGCTTCCATTCCAGTCCCAAAGAAAGGCAATATCAAAGAATGCTCAGATTACCGCACAATTGCATTCATTCCATATGCTAACAAGGTCATGCTCAAAAGCCTTCAAGCTAGGCTTCAACAGTACATGAACCAAGAACATCCACACGTACAAACTGAATTTAGAAAAGGCAGAGGGACCAGAGATCAAATTGCCAACATTGGTTGGATCATAGAAAAATCTACAAAATCTACAGAATTCCAGAAAAACATCTACCTCTGCTTCATTGACTATGCTAAAGTCTTTGACTGTGTGGATCACAACAAACTGTGGATAATTCTTAAAGAGATGGGAATACCAGACCCCCTTATCTATCTCTCGTGAAATCTGTATGCAGGTCAAGAAGCAACAGTTAGAACCAGACATGGAACAGTGGAGTGGTTCAAATTGGGTAAGGTGTATGTCAAAGTTGTATATCATCACCTTGCTTATTTAACTTACATGCAGAGTATATCATGAGAAACACTGGGCTGGATGAAGAACAAGCTGGAATCAAGATTGCCAGGAGAAATATCAATAACCTCAGATATGCAGATGAGACCACCCTTATGGCAGAAAGCGAAGAGGAGCTAAACAGCTGCTTGATGAAAGTGAGAGGAGAGTGAGTGAAAAAGCTGACTTAAAACTCAACATTCAAAAAATGAAGATCATGGCATCTGGTCCCATTACTTCATGGCAGATAGATGGGTAAACAGTGGAAACAGTGATAGACTTTATTTTCTTGGGCTCCAAAATCACTACAAATGGTGACTGTAGCCATGAAATTAAAAGATGCCGGTTCCTTGGAAGAACAGCAGTGACAAAGCTAGACAGTGTATTAAAAAGCAGAGACATTGCTTTGCCTACAAAGGTCCATCTAGTCAAAGCTGTGGTTTTTCTGGTAGTCACGTACAGATATGAAAGCTGGCAACAGAAAAGGCTGAGTGCCAAAGAATTGATGCCTTCAAACTTCACTTCTTTAAAGTCCCTGGACTGCAAGGAGATCCAACCAGTCCATTCTAAATGAAATCAGTCCTGAATATTCACTGGAAGGACTGATGCTGATGCCGAAACTCCAATACTTTGGCTAACCGATGCGAAGAACTGACTCATTTAAAAAGACCCTGATACTGGGAAAGGTTGAAGGCAGGAGGAGAAGGGGACAACAGAAGATGAAATGGTTGGATGGCATCACCAACTCACTGGACATGAGTTTGAGTAAACTCTGGGAGATGGTGAAGGACAGGGAGGCCTGGAGTGCTACACTCCATGGGGTCACAAAGAGTCAGACATGACTGAACAACAGCAACAACAATGAACTTATGATATAAGATGAAGAATGTGGGAAATACAGAATGGGATTTAAAAGTTGCATATTACCACATTGTAACAGCCTGAGATGACTAATGGAGTGATCCGTGTGACCAAATAAATCAATGTCACCATATAAGGAGATGCAACCGTATATTGAAAATGCACAGATCTTCAGATTAGAGGTTTTTAAAACTTCAACTCTGTGGTACCAACTCTTTTTTATTTAGTCGCTAAATCGTGCCTGACTCTTTGAGATCCCATGGACTGTAACTCACTAGATTCTTCTGTCTATGAAATTTCCCAGGCAAGAATACTGGAGTGGTTTGTCATTTCCTTCTCCTGGGGATCTTCCCCACCCAGGGATGCAACCCAGGTCTCCTGCTTGTCAGTTGGATTTTTTTACTGCTGAGCCACCAGGAAAGACCAGAGACATATCTAAAGCATGCTACCAGAGACATATTTAAAACATAAAGATAATGGAGAGACTGAAAATGTAAAGGAAGAATAAGAGCAGACCCTTAAGAGCAAAGCAAAGTGGATACAAATATCCAACTCCACATTCTTTATTGCATAGACACAGCTAGACCATTCTCAAACTGGACAAAGTTCATTTAAGAACAAAACAGTGGAATTACAATTCAAAAATAGCCTCAGAGATTTTTTTGATGGGTTAAATTGTGCCTTTCCAAAATTTATGTTCAAGTATCTTGAAATGAGATGAGACTGTATTTGGAGACAGGATCTTTAAAGAAACAATTAAGTTAAAATAGGGAGGGACCCAATCCACACTGAGTAGGGTCCTTACAGGAAGAAGAAATTTGGACACAAAAAGAGGCACTAGGGATGTGTGGGCATGGAGGAAGGACTTTACCAGGACACAAGGAGAAACAGTTATCTCCAAACCAGGGAGAGAGCTTTCAAAGAGAGCCGACACTGCAGACACCTTGATCTTGAACTTCTAGCCTCCAGAACTTTGAGAAAATCACTTTCTGTTATTGGAGCTACTTTGTCCGTGACTTTGTTTGTGGTATCCAGTTTGTGATACTTTGTGATAGCATCCCTAGGATACTTAAGAAAGTCTTAAATAATAGTAGTAATTGCAATAATGTCATACCCTAGATCTTTTCAGGCCATTTCCTTTGGAGAATTCCGAAGATCAAAAAAGCGGCCATATGCAACAAGAAGATGTCTTCTGGCAACTCCCACCTTACAAAGAGGCTTTTAATTATGGGCCTTGGCACAGAGGTAACCAGCATTGTGCCCTGGGGCGGGTCTCACCATTGTCCTCCTCTGTGGGCAGCCGAAGAGAGCCAAAGATGCAATGCCATCCAAGGGAGTGCCATCTGGGAGGATGTTTCTAAAGAAAACAGGAGGCTCTGGTTCCTGGATTTGCCACTCTGGTCCGGTTTAATCGCTAACATCTATAAGAAAAGAAAGTCCTCTTTCTTTCATATCACACTGGGCTAGAGCCAAATGAGATTCTGCACGCTGATGGTGAGGGGTAATAGCTATATCGTAATCATCATTTTAGAGAACATTTCTCTCCTACCAGCTCTTGCTGAACATATTTAGATTCTGAGATAACATTAGGGGGTAAGCACATTTGTCCTTTAAAGACTTCAATTTGAAGCCTTCAACCGCTCACTAGCTTTGTCATTTGTTATTCATATGTGTTCATCAAATTGTTCAAATGTTTTTATTTCCTCCTATCAATGGTTTCATTTAGAAAACACTTCGGATCATCTCCAAGCTAATTATTTNCATATTTAGATTCTGAGATAACATTAGGGGGTAAGCACATTTGTCCTTTAAAGACTTCAATTTGAAGCCTTCAACCGCTCACTAGCTTTGTCATTTGTTATTCATATGTGTTCATCAAATTGTTCAAATGTTTTTATTTCCTCCTATCAATGGTTTCATTTAGAAAACACTTCGGATCATCTCCAAGCTAATTATTTAATAAAAAAGGTTTCTTTCATTTTTTATTTTCTCATCTCTCTCCTTTTGACATTGAGGTCATGTTTCTCATCTGAAACTCCACTGTGTGCTAACTTTACATTTGTATAAATTCATACATTGAGGGCACTTTGTTTTGGTCCAGTGTTTTCCCCCCAGGAGGGGAAAGTTGTATTTATAGGCGGCTATAAATGCGAGGCTTTGTTGTGCTGATCTTTTCTTTCTTCTCGCCCCCTCGGGTGGTGGCTAGAAATCTGCGCAAGTCTTGTTTTAAAAAAAAGCAAAGAATGAAAGACAATATGATACAATTGGTCTCTGTTGATTACTTGGTAGTCTGGTGACCGTAGAAACGCTGATCAAAGGCTCTGGACAATGAAAGCCAAGCTTGTAGGGGAAGAGGCTGAGGGGCAGCAGGATTTAGGAAAGAGTTACAGAGCTTTGCTAGTCTAATCTAATAGCTTTTCATACCTTTTTCTTCTCTTTTTTTTTGTTTTTAGATTTTTTTGATGTGGACCA
>SJYA01001017.1:1753014-1773255 GCA_006410615.1 Neotragus moschatus
TTTGTCACAATATTGCTTCTGTTTTATGTTTTGGTGTTTTGGCCACAAGGCATGTGGGATCTTAGCTCCCAGACCAAGGATCAAACCTGTGCCCCCTGCATTGAAAGTGCAGAGTCTTAACCACTGGACCACCAGGGAAGGGCCCTTCTTTTCCTTCTTTCTTTCCTTCCTCTCTGCTTTTTGGTCTTTCTACTGCTCTCTATTTTTCCACATTTTGTTTTTTCCTTTCTTTCCTCTTTCCTTCATACAAGGAAGGAAACTACAAGATCAAACCATAGGCTGGATATGGCAAATATCAGCAATTTCACACACTCAACCTAATACACCCCCCCCAAAAAAATCAAGATTTAAAACTTCTATACACAAAGAGAATAGCTGTACAATATTATTTTTCTAAAATAGAGATTCTTCCTTATTCAAGAGGGCAAACTGGTTTAGGACTGGCTGTAGGTTTAACCAGGCCTTAATGGAATCCTAGTCCCACAACTTGTTCTTTGCAAGACTTTGATCAAGTGACTTTACCTCTCTGAGTCTCAATTGCCTTATCTGTAAGTGGGAAACCTGGTACTTATTTTACACGATTTTTCTGAAAACCGAAAGTAAACATAAAAAGGCATGAGACCTTACAGAGTGAGTGGTCTGACACATACACATGTCTAACTTTCTTATGGTACTTTGCTGATGAGAAAAATGCAAATTAATTCAAAAGCATTACTGAATACTTGTGGTTTCAAGGCAGAAGTTACAAGCTGATTCAGAAAGAATTGATCACATTGGAAAGAAAATGTATTACTCAGTTCAGTTCAGCTGCTCAGTCATGTCCGACTCTTTGTTACCCCATGGACTGCAGCACACCAGGCCTCCCTGTCTGTCACCAACTCCCACAGTTTACTCAAACTCATGTGCATTGAATAGGTGATGCCATCAAACTGTCTCATCCTCTGCTGTCCCCTTCTCCTCCTGCCTTCAATATTTCCCAGCATCAGGGTCTTTTCAAATGAGTCAGCTCTTCCCATCACATGGCCAAAGTATTGAAGTTTCAGCTTAAACATCAGTCCTAATAAACACCCGTGACTGATTTCCTTTAGGATGGACTGGTTGGATTTCCTTGCAGTCCAAGGGACTCTCAAGAGTCCTCCAACACCACAGTTCAAAAGCATCAATTCTGCGTCACTCAGCTTTCTTTATAGTCCAACTCTCACATCCATACATGACCACTGGAAAAACCATAGCCTTGACTAGAAGGAACTTTGTTGGCAAAATAATGTCTCTGCTTTTTGATATGCTATCTAGATTGGAGAAGGAANTTTTCCATGGGGATGGTCTTGATCCCTGTCTCCTGTACAGTGTCACAAACCTCAGTCCATAGTTCATCATATGTTTAATAATTTTTGAATCACCCTTAATTTTCTTAATCAATAAGTATTCACACTCTCTTGTAGGTATCTGAAGGATTTTGAAATTTGAAAAAGAAATTTATACCCTCAAGGAAGTTGGGAACCCCTGTCCTAGGCTCTGTGACTAATCTCTTCCTGTATCTTGCTCTCCCAGTGTCTGAACTGACCTGCCATTCAGGTCTAATGTTTGATCCTGAGGAAACTTTACGAAATATATTCCATCCTGACTAGNGAAATTTGAAAAAGAAATTTATACCCTCAAGGAAGTTGGGAACCCCTGTCCTAGGCTCTGTGACTAATCTCTTCCTGTATCTTGCTCTCCCAGTGTCTGAACTGACCTGCCATTCAGGTCTAATGTTTGATCCTGGGGAAACTTTATGAAATATATTCCATCCTGACTAGGGGATAGTTCTCTAGAGCAGTGGGCCATGAGTCCCCAACCTCTGTTTGACCTCTTAGTCCAGGTTACCCTCTAAAGGATTCACCACCAACCACCTGGTCCCATTTCCCATGTTTTGATATGGGAACTTGTTTGGGGGTGTCTTTTTTTTTTTTTGCAAAACCAAAATTTAATTATTTATAACATCTAAATTTCTCTCTATGGCTGCCTGGGTGGCTCAAATGGTAAAGAATTCACCTACAAATGCAGGTAAAGACCTGGGTTGGATCCCTGGATTGGGAAGATTCCCCTGGAGAAGGGAATGGCAACCCACTCTAGTATTCTTGCCTGGAGAATCCCATGGACAGAAGAGTCTGGAGGGCTATAGTCCATGGAGTCACAAAGAGTAGGACATGACTGAGCAACTTTCTTTCTCTTATGATAGGGACTTTTAATTAAGATAAGAAAATGATTAGCTTTTACAATTATGACCCTATCAGAAAACAATGTCACATTCCAGTCACACAACCAGCAAAAGCTGAGAAGGAAAAATTACTAAGCCTGGGGTTCTTCAGCCCATTCCTCCTATGGCTGGCCTGGCCCAGTACGGAGATAACTCTGGGTTATACAGCATGTTTCACCAGCTTCAAGGAGAGCCTCAAATACCTTCCAGCAGACATTCCCTGACATGTCCCTGCCTTTACCCCATCACAGGCCCTGCTCTCGAGGCATCCGGATGCCAACATTCTGGAGAAGCCTCTCCTCAGCTCCAGCTGGAGAAGGACATAAACACACATGGCCTTCACAGCCCATGCCAGGATGGAAAATGTTTGGCCATTAGCACTCTCTTATTTGTGGTTATTTCTTGCTTCTAATTTTGCAGCCCGTACCAAATCCTCCTCCAAGAGGATACTGCCTCGCAAGCTGACAGCTCTCAGGGTTGGGTGTGGGGGATGTTTAAACTCAGCACACCACCTGCACTCATTCTGAAACTCAATCCAGGTTGTCCAGTGAAAAGTGCACTAAGCAGGGTTTCTCAGAGCAGTCCCTAGAACACAACAGAAAAGCCTGTCAGCCCGCCCCAGCATCTCGTTGGCTGCATTTCCTGCGCTCTCCCTAGCTTTCTTCCTCTTTCCTCTCCGCCTCCATGCTTCTTTGTTCTCTTCCTAGGCTGCCACCGGGACCGTCCTTTTGTTGTGGGGGCCCATTGTGTGGGCCAAGTTTTGCCCCGGGGGAGGGCCTCAAGCTGGCTCCCTGGATTCAAAGTGCCGGGGCTGCCGAAGGAAGATTGTCTGACCACAAGCCACCTGGCATCCATCAAAGACAAACAAACATGCTTTGCTTATCACCAAGCTACCTGGTGTAGCCAAACTGTAAATTAGATCCATAACGGCCTCCTCAGCGGCATCACATGGCCCAGGCACAGACCCTGGTGGCCCTAGGTCTTAGCTGCAAATATGGGTACTTGAGTGTCACCCACCTTGGCTTTAGTTTGAGTGTGAACTTTATTTCAAAATATCCCTTAAAGTTGGAGTATATGTACACACACATACACAAGACTGATAGCACAAGGCCAAGATGTAAACAGTGGTTGCCTTTGCCTGCTGACTATGGATCTCTGGGACTTTTCTTTGTATGGTTTTATATTTTCCAAAGTTTCTCCAATGAGGACTTAATCATTTTTATAATGTTGAAAATATGGACAGATACTTTTAATTTAAAATGTTTGAAAATCAAAACATCCTAACTTATGTGTGGATGAGGAGGTGGAAAGCAAGATGGGCTTAGTTTAAAAGGAGGGCAAATTCTAAAACAGACTTACAGAGAGAAAATAAACTCATGGTGACCAAAGGGGGAGGGAGGGGAAAAAACAGAAGTATGGGATTAACAGATACTGGCTTCTATATATAAAATAGGTGAGCAACAAGGATATACTGTGTAGCACAGGGAATTATAGCCATTATTTTGCAATAACCTGTAATGAAGTATAATCTGCAAAACTACTGAATCACTATACTGAACACCTGAAACTAATATAATGTTGTAAATTAACTATATTTCAGCTTTAAAAGAGAAAGGCAAATTCTGATGATATCAGAGCCAAGCACCTGGGTGAGTCAGAACCCAGTTACAGTTCCAGCAAACTTCCCCAGCGGAGCCATCTTTCACCCCAGGCCTGGATCCTGTCACTACTGATGCACTCAGGGTTTCTGCAGAGACAGTGCTGATCTTGTAGGATTTCAAACCAAGAGGGATGTTGGGGAAGTGCTTTCTCCTACCCACCCCAACCACACCTCTGCCAACTTTACCTGAGGGCACAACAATCCTGGAACCCCAGAGTGAAGGCTAAGAGGCTTGTCAGTTATTTTTGGATATACCCTTAGGCGCTTCCTACTTTTCCTCAGCGGTCTCACAGAGCTGGAGATAAGGTGGTTTCTCACCTGGTACGGTGCCTCACTCAAGTTTATGCAACAGAGCACAGATCTAGGTCAAATCTGTATCCATGTGAATAAAACCACCAGATCCCCTCCCATCCATCACTCCCAGGAGTCTTGTTCACACAGTGACAAGAGTTGACTCAAAAGTCTGGTTGTTTGGGGAGCTGTATAGATACAATTCTCATCAGAACATCTTTCACTTCTACAGGAAAGTACACCAGCCAGACTGATCATATATTTCAAGTATATCTGTGATAATACGATTTGAATCATTCACTTTTAATCTGATTGACTTGGCACTTGACTTGAGACTGAGGATGGCAAAGCTCTCCCAGGATACCCCATCTCTCAATGTACGCAAAGAGACACAGGATCACCATTCTAAACACATGTTCGATCAGAGAGTTAATTTTCCTTTTTCATTTTATGAATTATTTTGGAGAATTTACTCTATCAAATTTGAGAAAGTTAATTTTGAGCTCTGAGAAAGCAGATCCTGCTTTCTTGTCTGCTGGTTTCCAAAGCAGTTCTGCCAAAATTCTGCATGCAGATACACTGCCGAAAGATAACAGCGATAGAAGTCATGTCGTGAAGCCGAGGATCACTGGGGGAAATGCTAATCCACAGGCCTTCAGATCTGAGGCAGCATTCTCAAATGCTGAAGTCATCTCCTATTCACCCGAGGCCCTCAGATCTGCACATCGATGTATGAAATTGGAGGCTAATATGCAGGTATTGATTTCTCTAAGGGTGAGTGTCAATATTTACAATCCCAAGAGGTGGCAACTGATGGAGGCAAAAACCAAAGTCAAGTTGGCAACTGCCAAGGTCACAGTGAGCAATAATCCTGCTCTTCACAATGTGGGTCAAAGCCTCTGCCTCCAAGTGGTGCCCTATTATTTAGACGAAAAGCAAATGCTACATTTGGTCTTCTAGACACTACCAATCTTTATCACCAGGCAATAGCCAGGCAATGTGAAACTCCAGGTAACTTACTAGATGTTTTCTACCACACAAGCTTGGTCAAATTAGTCAGCTCTGGGGATAGGGGCTTTTTCAAACTAATTGCTCAACTCACCTATTGTTCCTTCAGTCCAAAAGCTTGTTCCCTCCTGTCTGTATTTGTCATACTGTATCTCTTACTAGATTGCAACTCTTAAATCAGATTTCCTTTTTTCCCTCTCTCTACATCTCCGGCAAACCACTCATTGTGTGTGTGCTCAGTTGCTGCAGTCGTGTCTGACTCTTTGCGACCCCAAGGACTGTAGTCTGCCAGGCTCCTCTGTCCATGGGATTCTCCAGGCAAGAATACTGGAGGAGGGTGCCATGCCCTCCTTCAGGGAATTTTCCCGACCCAGAGATCGAACCCACGTCTCCTGCCCGGCAGGCAGATTCTTTACCCACTGAGCAACCAGGGAAACCCAAACTACTCATTACAGCAAGGCAATTGCAAGTTTATAGGTCTTTTCCCCTTAGTCAAAGTGGGCTAGCTGAGGTAAACAACCATGCATTACTCTCCTGGGAAGTCAAAGTTTGACTATTCTGCTGGACAGTGAAATCATCAAAGCTGCTCTAGTAACATCTATTGCAAGGATGGACACAATTGGAGCTTCATTTTTGCAGTCAGGGTCTTTCAAAAATCAGGTGAAACTTGGATCATTTCTATATTTAAAATGGGGGAAAATCCAAATTCTTAGTTTGAAGCTCCCTGTGGGGCTGCATGGCGCGCAGAATGCGACGGCAGTGACGGCGCGGCCGAGAGGAGGTACCCCATGTCTGAGGTCAAGGGCAGAAGCCAGGAGGACCCACGCCTGAGGGGCAGCTGCCGAGAGGAGCTACCCCAATCCGAGGTCAGGAGCCGCTGCCGAGTGCCAGGCTGCGATAGCGCAGGAGCAGCCGAGAGGCGCTACCCACGCCCGAGGCTAGGGGTGACGACTGGGAGGAGCGAACCCACGTCCAAGGAGTGGTGGTTGCGCCGGTGCCAGAGGGCCTAGAGGAGCTATTCCACGTTCACCTTGGGAGGGGCGGTGGTGAGATACCCCTCGTCCAAGGTAAGGAGCAGCCGTGAAGAGATACCCTNTTGGCTTAAAGCTCAACATTCAGAAAACGAAGATCATGGCATCTGGTCCCATCACTTCATGGAAAACAAATGGGGAAAGAGTGGAAGCAGTGTCATACTTCATTTTTTGCGCTCCAAAATTACTGCAGATAGTGACTGCAGCCATGAAGTTAAAAGACACTTACTCCTTTAAAGAAAACAACCTAGATAGCATGTTCAAATGCAGAGAGATTACTTTGCCATCAAAGATCCGTCTAGTCAAGGCTATGGTTTTTCCTGTGGTCATGTATGGATGTGAGAGTTGGACTGTGAAGAAGGCTGAGCACCGAAGAATTGATGCTTTTGAACTGTGGTGTTGGAAAAGTCTTGAGAGTCCCTTGGACNATTACTTTGCCATCAAAGATCCGTCTAGTCAAGGCTATGGTTTTTCCTGTGGTCATGTATGGATGTGAGAGTTGGACTGTGAAGAAGGCTGAGCACCGAAGAATTGATGCTTTTGAACTGTGGTGTTGGAGAAGTCTTGAGAGTCCCTTGGACTGCAAGGCGATATAACCAGTCCATTCTGAAGGAGATCATCCCTGGGATTTCTTTTAAGGGAATGATGCTGAAGCTGAAACTCCAGTACTTTGGCCATCTCATGTGAAGAGTTGACCTATTGAAAAAGACTCTGATGCTGGGAGGGATTGGGGGCAGGAGGAGAAGGGGACGACAGAGGACGAAATGGCTGGATGGCATCACTGACTCGATGGACATGAATGTGAGTGAACTCCGTGAGTTGGTGATGGACAGGGAGGCCTGGCGTGCTGCAGTTCATGGGGTCGCAAAGAGTTGGACACGACTGAGCGACTGAACTGAGCTGAACTGTGTACACAAGACCGGGACCAAAGATCCCCCCGCCTGGCCCTCCTCCTGGTGATGTCCTCTTTGGGTCTGGCTGGGCTAACTCAGGTCGTTTCAGCCGTGAGGACCCCCACATGCCTCAGTGGTGCAAGAATGTAACTTTCCCCTTACAGGAAAGGATAGCAGATCTGATGCCAACCAGAAGATGCATGAACGTCAGGGGAGACAATGGTAAAATTGTAAGGTCGACTGTTTATATTGGGGGTGGGCGCGTTCCTTCCTCTCTTGTGTTTCAAAACTTCCCCCCATTCTTGGCTATTTTCCCACTTCACATTCCCACTTCTTTCCATTTATTGTGTTACTAATTATTGAGTGCAAACATTTAACATCACAATTTAGCATCCAAATAAGATTGTGTATACAGAGATGAAACAGATCAGCAGGATCAAAAACATGTCAGCGTCCAAACATGCAGGATATGTGTCTGTGGCTTGAAGAACATCCTGGAGATGATTGCAGAGCCTTCTTTTAAGTAACGCTGTAACATCAACCCTCTTGATGGCATAGAAGATAACTTTGTGTGGAAAATCAGATTCTAATGACCCTGAGTAGAAAAGTATTATAGAAAAGGGATACTCTGTACGTGAAGAAGTTTTAGGAATACCTTACCTTGTGTAAGATATTTCACTTATGACTTCCCTTTTGTATATGCACAAGAGTTTTATTTGATGAAAGTTTGTGTCTAAATGAGGATTCTTTTAAAATGCTTAAAATAAAAATTCAAAGCCTTGATCATAATTTAATTTGCTATTTTCTTAGCAGTATGTAAAATCATGGTGCTTGTATTAGTTTGCCAAAGTGAAAATGAAAGTCGCTCAGTCATGTCCGACTCTTTGCAACGGGATGGACTGTAGCCTGCCAGGCTCCTCTGTCCATTGAATTCTCCAGGCCAGATGACAGGAGTGGGTCACCATTCGCTTCTCCAGGGGATCTTCCCAACCCAGAGATTGAACCCACGTTTCCCACATTGCAGAAGGATTCTTTACCACCTGAGGCACCAGAGAACCCCTGCCAGGGCCACCGTTAACAAACTGAGCAGCTTAAATAACAGCAATTTGTTTTCTCCTAGTTCTGGAAACTGTCAAAGATCAAGANCATTCGCTTCTCCAGGGGATCTTCCCAACCCAGAGATTGAACCCACGTTTCCCACATTGCAGAAGGATTCCTTACCACCTGAGGCACCATAGAACCCCTGCCAGGGCCACCGTTAACAAACTGAGCAGCTTAAATAACAGCAATTTGTTTTCTCCTAGTTCTGGAAACTGTCAAAGATCAAGATGTTGCTGGGGTTGATTTCTTCCAGGGCCTCTCCGCTTGGATGGTAGATTACCATCTACTCCCCATGCTTCTTTTCTCTCTCCTGTCTGTGTCCAGATCCCCTCTTTGTATAAGGACACTCATCGTATTGGATTAGAGTTCATGCTAATGACCTCCTTTTAACTTAATGGCCTCCTTAAAGACCTGATTTCCAAATACAGTTTATTTTGAGGTACTGGGGGGTTAAGATTTCAATAATGAATTTTGGGAGAACACAATTCAGCTCATGACACTACCTTACAATTGATGGCTTCTTAGTTCAATGAATGTTAGATCACAAACCTCAGAGTATTGTAATGATATTAAATGAGTCCCCGGAGCATGGGAAGCACTGTTTGAGCCTTAACTGTTTATTGTTACCTACTTCACAGGGTGGTTGAGAAAGCAAACCAAGATAGCACTTGCAAAGTGCTTAGCACCAATCCTAGCACATAGGGAGCGCGCCATCAATGTTGAGTGCTATCTCACTATTAATTTGGAGTTATTATTATTTTTGAAATTATTCTCATACCAGTAAAGAAAAGTTACTGGGAAAAAATTCACCATATGCTTCAAAAATAGGAAATCTTTTTTTTTTTTTTTAAATCTTGGAACTTAATGATGACATTGAAAACCCTAGTGCACAATTAAGAAAGCAAGAGCTGGTAGCCATGACTTCAGGCGTAATGCTTACAAGATTACTTTAATGTGCAAAAGTGTTTTGTAATTACCTAATTGTCTGGCACCATCTCAAGTCCTATTTTTTAACCCCTTCATGTCAAGCCAAAGACACCTCCAGCGGGTATGACCCACTGATACAAAATGCATTAAGCTTTTATGGCAGAGCCTTGAGACCACCAACAGCATCAAGAGATTAATAATTGGAGTAAGAAAGATAAATTTCTTTTATGAATAATTCAGCCTCTCATTAGAAATTAGAAACTTGAGAGCCCCAGTACTTGGGAGAGTAAACAGAAACCTGCCTTTAATGGGCTGTAATTTTAAATACAAAGAGGATGTTGCCAGTTGTCACTTAGACAAGCTATAAACATACCTCTCAATGAAAAGAAACTCCCTCAAAATGAGATCACTCAATTGAGTCAGGTTTGAGACAAATAATGAGATGAATACATTTCTGATCTAGTTTAACAGCTATCTTTGTCATCCTGAACAAGGTGATTAACTTCCTTATAGATAAACTTATGAAGTTTTTCAGCCACACACATAAATTTTATATTTAAATTAGGCACTCCTCCACCAAGTCATACTTTAAGATTGCTTCTTCTATCCCAACGCCCAGAGCTTTTCACTGAATCCACCCTTATCAAAGTATCCCCCAAACCTCTAGAGCTTTCTAATATTATCAACAAGGGTACTCTGCACGAACAAAATAAAACTAATGAAGGTGGTCCTAGGAAGAGTTGTGCATTTTACATCACGCCTTAGGTGTGCAAAACTCCAACCTTGGCCACCAAATACAAAGGAATGACTCAAATGATGGGAATTTCCATTCAAGTAGGAGGAAAGGATTTTATCAAGGATTTTTACAAGTTTGCAGATTTCCATCTACAAAAGAATATATAGGTCTGTTGCAGAGACAAGTTGTGTTCATCAGGCCCATTTCACGTTCTTCCTGGGGGCACAGCCAGCCTCCTCTGCAGTAGGTAGGGCCATGTGACAGAGTCCTGGCCAATGAAATGAATGACATTTCCAGGCCTGGCCCTAAAAAACTCCCAGAGCCATCCGCCACTCTCATCTACCATGGGCCACTTGGTTGGTGACGCAAGCCTGGAGACCACAGCACTCAGGGTAAGTTTGAGAGAAAAGCCCTGAACATGGCAGAGCCACATTCTGGAAGGAGCCTGGATCCTTACCACCCACATTCCACTGTGACGTGAGTGAGAAATGCACATTCACTGTGTTAAGCACTGAGATTTAGCAGTGAGTTCTTGCAGCAGCTGTAGCTTTATTTACCACGAATACTACGTGTACAGACTTTACTGAAAGGACTATTACAAGGATCAAAATTGTGTGTTTGCTTCTTTAATTTATTCCACAAGTGTTTGTTTCAAGTCCACCATGTAACAGTTACTCTACTAAGAGCCAACTCTTGAAGCACTCTGATGGTAGAGTTTAAGACCTTGGACTTTCAAATCAAAATAGGGATTTGAATTCTGACTTCTTCATTTATCGGCTGTGTGACCTTGCTCATGTTACTTAGTTTCTCTGTACTTTAGCTTTTTTACCTGCAAGATGGGGGAATGATAATATTTTAGGGTTGTTCTGAATTTAAAAAATCAGGGTATGTAAAATCCTTAGCTCCTTATCTGGTTATATCTCAATAAAAGTTGACATCATTGTAAAGTCTGGACAAAGCTCCACTTTCCCAAATTAAACATAACATGAATTATGGTGAATCATCAAATTTATGAGCACATTCTACTTGCGTAACTATGAAACTCAAATAAATGATATCTCTGAAAGATACTGAAGAAAAGTGGCCATAAAGGCAGATTCCCAGCACGTGCCCTGGTTAGGACAAAGAGGCACACCCTCTGGCAGTGTGCTTGCAAATCACAGTTTCGTGGAGGAGAAGTAAACTTGCTGGTAAGGTTACTTGCAGATCTGGAAGAAGAAGAGAGGAAACAAGTGGCAGTTACAGGAGGGCTTCCTTCCCTCGGAAAGCCCGAGTGATATGTTTCCTTGGCACGCTGGGGCTTTCCCAGTAGGGTGGGTCCATTAAATAAATACATATTTATTTTTCTTTACTTTTGTAAAACCCAGTAATGCAAAGACTTGTGTTTATTTAGTATTTTCCTATTTGTTTTCATAGCCAAAACATGTCTGCCGGGTTGGGCAGTTCCTTGAGAAGATCCTATTTCCCTGTCCTGCCCCAGTCAAGAGTTTTTTGGGAGAGAAAACAAAATGCCATTTCAGAGTTATGATTAAATGAGCTGATATTCAGAGATGCCATTAACTTGGAGAAGGAGAAAAAGGAAAAAAACCTACAAAGTAAAACCAAATCAAACTGAATACATTGACATTGAAGGACCCCAAGCCTGGAAAAATCTCATTTAAAAAGTTCATAGTATATAATTTTTTGTAGGCCCATTGTCCTGGTTTCAATTATCGATAGTTAATGAACATTCCTTTTTTGTTGCGAACAAAGGAAATCAAGAAAATGGGAGCTCATGCTCAAACAGGCAGTAGGTAACTTGTTTTAGAGGAGAAGCAGAGATCCAAACCAGGGTACAAATCACCCATCTTTGCCTATTCAATGCCTGTGGGTTTTACCAAAAAGGAGAGTTTGGGCAAAATTCTAGGGCAAAGATTCTAAAAATGAGAAGGCAGCAGCTCCCTAAAGAGCTATCCAGGCAAGTAGCTAAATATATTTTCCACTACAAACTGAAGGGATCACATTGTCCCAGACATCAAGAAAGGTCAGTGTGAACTTTAAAAGCCTCCATTTTATTTGCTCAGTAGTTTGCGTAAGACAGAGGACTGAGCCATTTGTAAGAAAGGATCACAATTTTGTGACTCTAACCTTAAAGACTGGAGAAAAATAGGAGCTTCCCCTTCTTGGCACTCTGCCGTTGTGATCTGAGGTGGCTAGAGCATCCTGGGCCTTTTTTCTCTGGTGGCGCCAAGAGCCTTCTCAGCTGCCCTCAAGGGATTAGAGCCTGCAGTTTCTGAAAAGTCTTTTGAACATTCTTAAGCAAGGTCGACTAGTCAAATTTTCTTTTTAGTGGTCTTTTATTTTAAACAAGACTGTTCTCCTATCCAAGTACTAACCAGGCCTGACCTTGCTTAGCTTCCAAGATCAGACGAGATTGGGCGTGTTCAGGGTGATATGGCTGTAGACAACAAGACCATTCTGAAGAAGGAAAATCTGTCTACTGTTGCAGTCGGAAAATCAGCCTTAACAAATGGAGTTAACTGATTACTTTCAGAAACCCACTTAGCCCAGACTGGGCTCAGGCCAATAAAGAAATTCTTTAGCAGCCCCAGCACCCCCCAAGAGAAAGAGGATGACTCTGTTTTCTTCTAATTTCCCCCACATCTACGTTCCACGCCTGGGCTTCCCTGGTGGGTCAGATTGTACGGAATCTGCCTGCAGTGCAGGAGACTTGGGTCTGATCCCTGGGTCAGGAAGATTCCCATGGAGAAGGAAATGGCTACCCAAGCCAGTATTCTTGCCTGGAGAATTCCATGGACAGAGGAGCCTGGCAGGCTATAGTTCCCGGGGTCACGAAGTCAGACGTGACTAAGTAACTAACACTCACATTCTGTGCCTACATTATGAATCTTTGTGACTGTCTTTGAGAAGTTTAGGACTGAACAAGAGAGGGAATTCCCTGGCCATCCAGTGGTTAGGACTCCGAGCTTCCACTGCAGGGCAGCAGGAAGCACAGTTTAACCCTGCATGTTGCTCAGCGTGGCCAAAAAAAAGAAAAGTTCTTAAAATGCTTCACCTTCAAAGAAAATAAAACAGAAAATTGAACAAGACCTCAAGAAGGTTACACAGAGATAGGAAAACCCAAAACAAATCCTTGTCAAGGGGAACCTTCCTTCTTGGAAGTAATTCCTCAACGAGACTGCCTAGCCACCACTCTTGACTGCTCATGGAACCTGAACTCCAATTTAGGATTGGAACTCAGGAGTGAAAAGCTGGAGAGAGGCAGCATTGCTAGGGTGTTGGTCTGTGTGTTCCATGTATGGACTCGTTTAATCTTTACAACAACTCTGTGAGGCAGGACAATTAGGACCCAATTTTATAAATTAGGAAATAGGATCAGGGAGTTTGGGTCATTTCCCAGAGCTGGGATTCAAACCCAAGGAGCACGACTCCAGAGTTCATTAACTTAACTACTAATTGTACTATTTCTCCCATAATCTTGAACCCTAAAGATAAGAAGGAATAACTTCTGATGTTGAAAATGCAGGCAAATAGGTATTTTTGAGTGGCATAGCCTTCTTAGCACCTCTCACTTCACAGGACTCCGTTGATTCATATAACAGAGGTCCCAACGTCTGGGATCTAATGCCTGATGGTCTGAGATGAAGATGATGCAATAATAATAGAAATAAAGTACACAATAAATGTAACGCACTTGAATCATCCCCAAAACATTCCCCTCCCTGCCCCAGTCCGTGGGAAAATTGTCTTCCATGGCACTGGTCCCTGGTGCTAAAAAAGCTGGGGACTGCTGCTATAAGATCCTGCCCAGTAGCCATCCCCAGGTCAGTACGGCTACAAGCGGTTTCTCCTGTGCCTCACAGGACACCATCCCTCAGACATCCTATCCTGACAGATCAAGCACCATGGGAGGAAGCGGCTCTCAGTCCTTCCAGCCCAGTAAGAGTATTCACATTTTCCAAGATCCCTGATTACAAGCCTGAATAGAAAATTTGGTTTCTGATTCATAAGCATCCTTGCCTTTATGTTTCTACAGAAAGCACTTGTGCTAATAATATGATGCTTAATAATGAGATGTCTATCAAAGGAAGTGAAATGTCAATGGGGAAACAAAGATGTTGGACCAAGTCTAAATGTCATGCCTTTTAAAGAGTCTTCACCCAAAAGGGTCCTGCCCAAATCACTGGTATTTATTAAAGGTGCTGCAAAGCAGAAATATTTGCTTTTCTTTCTCATCGGTGGTTCTAGGGAACTTTTCCAGGTTTTAGAAAAGTCCTGGGCCCAAAAGTACTCAAGCATCAGGCTGGCAGAGCTTGGCAGAGTAACACTGCTGCCAAGTTGAGGACAAATATATTTGTCCTTCTGTTGCCATTAAAACCTTCATCCCTACATTTAGAACCTGACACGTGCCAAACTGCCCAATTGTTCCTCGCCTGTCATTAAAGTGTGCAGCTAAGCACGAGGTTTGAAATACATCATCACAACTGTCCAAACACAAACCCCAGTGTATTCAACAGTCCCAGAGAGGATAAGGGTGTGGGACTAAAATGATGCAAATTGGCCAAGACTCAAAACGCCATTTAAAATCAAGCACAGGAAAAAAAAAAAAAAAAATGGTGCCTGTGAAAAACACTGGATTGACAAGCATAAAGGCATCAAGGTTTGAGTCCCATGTTTTCTGAGCTCTGCAGAGAGCCTGCCCCCTTTTTGCCTGGTCTATGTGGCTCATTCTGAAGGGACAAAAAGAAAGTTCTGTTTCAGAAGATGCCTGGCCAGAAGTGTGCCAACAGAACAAGACCCTAGCAACGTTGCGTCTGCCCAGCTCTCCACTCCATGAAAACCAATTCAACGCCAATCAAATCAGTGGGGTTTGGAGGTCATAGGATGAAAAAAGGCTGAAAGGAGCCTCTGGTTACTGCAAAAATAAATAAATATAGTCCTTTTAACTTTTAATGTAATTTTCACAGGGAACCTAAAACAAAGAAGCATTGTGCTATATAATCTAGCCTATCTGGTAGGTCTATGTCAAGTTACGCTAAAGTAACAAGCAACTCTAAAGTAGCAGTGGCATCACACAATAAAGATTCACTTCCCATCCTACTGCTTGTCCATCACAATTCAGCTGGGAGGCTCCACTCACAAATAGTCTTCAGAGACCCAGGCTGATAAAATAGCCAACATCTCCAAAAAGCCAGAGGGGGAAAAAAAGCCCTGGAAGGTCTCAGAGTCGCAGCTAAATGATACGACCTGGAAGTAACACCAATTCAATGGCTAAAAACTCATTAGTCAGAACTACTTACATGGCTCCACCCAGATACAAGAAGGCCAGGACGTACAATCCTACCACTCGCCATGGATGACTATCACTGACACTCTTGATCAAATCTCTAAGCATCAAAATTCAAACTCTTGGCTTCGAACTTTCTATACATCATAACCTTAATACAGAAGCAGAGCTCACAGGCCCAACCTGGCTACAGGGTTGTTCCAGGCTTGAGGCTGGAAAGCCAAATCATCTAGATTGCTCTATATAGCCTAAGACTCTTATCTTTGGCTGGCTATCCCATTCTTATTCCAGAAGATATCAGAATACCTGACTTAGTCATGGAATAATTGATTCCCTTGCTCTTTTTTTTGAGTCCTCCAGATTGGAGAGAATTTGGAAACAAATCAAGTATTCTGGAGCCTTTCTGGCCCAGGCCCCTTTGCATTCTGGGTAGGAGAAAAACAGACCCCTGGAGCTGGGCAGAGAACCTAGGGAATAATTGTCTGACATTGGTTCTGATCAAGAATTACTGCTGGAGGTCTGTGAGGTCAGCAGTATTTGCCAGCTGCCAGGGAATTCTCCTCTCCCAGGTGTGTGTCTCTATTTTTAGAATGTATACAGATCTTGTGATCCATAAAAGGTACATTCAGTTAAAAGGGACACTGAATTCATCCTATCATTACATATTTTCTCAATCAATAGCTTCTCAAAGTGCTTTCAGTGTAATTTCAAGGAGTGGTGAGGAGAGAGTGGTCTGCCAAATTGGGGGGAATGATTTAAAAGACTTAAAGAGGTTCTTGTAGAAACCCCTGCTCTCCAGAAAGGGTACTATGTGAGGGTCTTTTTTTGGCATTCTCAGACCCTTTTGGCAAAATTTCTAAGACAAAGGAAAGCCATAGACAAACATTTTGATAATTGATTCTGAAGCTGAAATTTGCCTTCTAGGAGAACTATCACATTGAGAGTGGGATGAGGTTATAGGGTGGGGAGCATTTTAAGAACGTCAGTCTAGAGCTTGTGTAAACAAAACCTCTGCTTGCTGGCAGGTCGGTGTAAGTGACATTTGGTCAAGGGGCATCATGAGAAGTGTTAAATCAACAATTATAGAGCTAGAAAGGGGAGGAGGGGTTGTACACACACACCCTCCAGTGTTCACTGTGATAACCTGTCATCACTTACTCCAGGTATATCAGAGGAACCTGCCCACGGTTATAAATGGAGGGAAAAGCACGTGGACATTAGGATCATGGCAACACCTCAACTCCCGATCTTCTGTCACGTTAGCATAGATGATAAACTCAATTGTCCAGCCACTCCCATCTGTGAGGTGACTGCTGATGGTGCAGAGTAGGGAATCAGAACAGCCTCTTTAAGTCCGTCTTGTTCATATACCTAATCAGTGCTCCTGCTCTTCTTGGCAGGATTTTCTGGAAGAGTTGAAGGAGGCATTACTGAGTCATATGTGCCAGTTGCACACACATCCACCATCTGAGGAAAACCTCCCTGTTGATTGTCTTCCCTCTGAAAGTGGCCGCAGCTCATCACATGAGCTTTGCAGAAGAAATTAGCCTGCTGTACCCGTCACCAAAGAAAGGTGGAAAGGTTTGTCCCCAAAGTTCAAGGGAGCCCCTCAGCTCTGAGGCCATCTCTAAACTCTACTCCTGAGAGGCAGAACATGCTGGGTAACTATCAAATACTCACACTGGGGAAAAATCAAAGGCAGGTGAACCACAGGAGAGCCTGTTGCTTTAGACTAGGCTGCTAGTCACTGCTCCTGAAAGCTCAGACACATGCTACTGTTGGAATTTCTGGGAACCAGAGTGACTCCATAACCAGTAAGACCAAGGGAGTGACTTCCTGCATTACTCTGAGTCCCCAAGTGTCTTTGTAATTAGCTTATATTGGTTAGTATATGTGACTCTTCCTTTTGTTTCTCTCTTTGGAGATCTATCAGCATTATTTCTGTTGTTCAGTTGCTAAGTCATGTTCGACTATTTGCGACCTCATGGACTGCAGCATGGAAGGCTTCCTTGTCCTTCACCATATCCCTGGGTTTGCTCAAACTCATGTCCACTGAGTGGGTGATGTCATTCAACCATCTCATCCTCTGTCTCCTTCACCTCCTGCCTTCAGTCTTTCCTAGTATCAGGGTCTTTTCCAATGAGTCTTCACATCAGGTGCCCAAATTATTGGAGTTTTAGCTTCAGCATCAGTCCTTCCAATGGATATTGAGAGTTGATTTCCTTTAGGATTGATTAGTTTGATCTCCTTGCAGTCCAAGGGATTCTCAAGAGTTTTTTCTAACATCACAGCTCAAAAGCATCTTTTCTTCGATGCTCAGCCTTCTTTATGGTCCAACTCTCACATCCATACATGACTACTGGAAAAACCTTAGCTTAGACTATAAAGACTTTTGTTGGCAAAGTGATGTTTCTGCTTTCTAATATGCTGTCTAGGTTTTTCTTTGCATTTCTTCCAAGGAGAAAGTGTCTTTTTTCATTTCATGGTGGAAGTCACCATCCACAGTGATTTTCAAACCCAAGAAAATGAAGTCTATCACTATTTCCATTTTTTTCCCCATCTATTTGCTGTGAAGTGATGGGACTGGATGCCACGATCTTAGTTTTTTGAATGTTGAGTTTTAAGCCAGCTTGTTCACTCTCCTGTTTCACCTTCATCAAGAGGCTCTTTAGTTCAGGGCTGAGAGGGAGACAAAAGACAGAAGGGGCTGGTCTGCAGGACGTGAGAAAAGTTCCTGCCGCCATCCTGGGCAAAGCCAGACTTGGGACAGCCCCAGATCCATGGGGCCAGCGAGCTCCAGCTCCCCAGGGAAGCATCTGCCACTCGCCCAAGCAATGGGACCAGGAGGGCCGAAGGCAGACAGAATGCAGGGAAATGAGCGGATTTCCCTGACGCAAAGAGCCCACCCCTCTTCCAGAGGCTCCTTGGGAGCAGCTGTAGATGGAGAAGATGCTGCAGAAGGGGAAAATGTCTGGATTTCACTTTCTGTGTCTGGGGTAAACCCAAGGGCCCTTTGGAGTCAAAAATTATTGAAGTCAAGGAGGACTGCCAGCTGAGGTGATTGCAGCCCGCCTCCGCTCAGCAGGCTGTCTTCTGGGAAGTTCAGGATCACGGAGCCCATCTGCCAGTACTCACCGCTGAAAGGCCACGATCAGTGGTGCGCATGCGCAGAAATGACGCAATGCCGCGAGCCCGGAGGGTAGATCTGGAGTCCGACTCCGGGAGAGGGCAGGGCCTGCAAGCAGCCTGCAAAGGTGACCAGGATACCAGGAGCTGATGGAATGAACCCAGATGAAAAGAAAGAACTTAGGAGGGATTGAAGGACAGCAGAGAGTCTTCTTGCCAGTGAAGCAGCTCCTCGAGCAAGGACGCAGAAGGCCCTGGAGTGGGACTCGTGAATCTGCTTCTGAACAAAATCCCAAGCTGATTCCAAGGCAGGTGGTGCCCTGAGCCACATTTTGACTGATGAAAGGTTTTATAGGACAGATCTGTGTGTCCTGTGGACATAGGAAAATACATTTTTCAATCTTCAGATGTTTTGGTAAGCTCTTCCAGGTTACTGCATCTTCTGAGGCACAATGGCAGGGCAAGAAAGAAGAAAAAGTACCTCTGTGGGGNTGCCCTGAGCCACATTTTGACTGATGAAAGTTTTTATAGGACAGATCTGTGTGTCCTGTGGACATAGGAAAATACATTTTTCAATCTTCAGATGTTTTGGTAAGCTCTTCCAGGTTACTGCATCTTCTGAGGCACAATGGCAGGGCAAGAAAGAAGAAAAAGTACCTCTGTGGGGCAGGGAGTCCTGTCCTAATGGGGTCGCGGGCCAGCCACCTGAGAGAGTGGAGCCCCGTGCTTGAACTCAACCAGAGTCGACTATGGAAACTTCTGTGGGCAGAGTGTTTGCACGCCTGCCGGCTCACACCCTCCCACGCAGATCTGCCCTTGGTCTTGCTGACTGTGAATCTGTGAAATGAATATCAGCGGTATAGGGACCTGATCCTCTGCCTTAGGGTCTTGCCCTTACATTATCACTAAGCCTGCCCCATGAGTTGTGACCTCCGTGTTCCTGAAACTGGGGTCTGACTAATTTTTAGGAATCTTAACATTTTTCCTTTGGAGTTTTGTTTTCATGATCATCTAAAGCAAAAGTTTTACCAGTTACAAAAATAACACTTTTCTTTTGGAGTAATGATTCTTATTTGAAAGTTTTCTTCCACAGAATCAAACTTGATTTTTTTTAAAGTCAGTGTTTCTCCAGCAATGGTCTCCAGAAATATTAGGAGACCTTCAAATACATTCTCTGGGATCTATATGAATGGCCTTTTCTTTTTTCCATTAAAAGTGAAAACTATCATTTTTGAGAGTTGCAATGGAACAGTAGTTTTAAATATAGGATCTAGAAATGAAATTTTCCTTGGCTTATAATGACGTTAGGTGGAAAATCTCCAAGGTTGAAATACATCACGTGCCAATTCATTTGAATTCAGTTCAATTCAACAACTATTTATTAAGCTGTGGTCCTAATGCTATGGTTGGCACAAGGGAATAGAGTGCACTGAAGTTCCTGATGTACTTGGAAGAGAATTATTGTCCAAGAAGCAATGGGAACATTCTCTCTGGAGGAATCAGGAAGAGCTTCTTAGAAGGATGAATTCACCATTATGACTTGCAAAGAGGGAAGAAGAAAGGGGGAGGGGGAGAGGGAGAGAAAGAGAAAGGTAGCCTGAACAGGACAGATGCAAGCTATAGCATGAACAGAGACACAGCCTGTAACATAGTGTCATTAGTGCTCAGGGTTTGAGGTCAGATAGAATGAGAAAGCAGATAAATAGACAAGGACACATGTGCTGTGCTGAGGAGCTTGGGCTCATTGGCAGAAGAATTTAACAACTCTTCTAGGTTTTAATGCCTTTCCAGGATCTCTCTCCCTGTATGCCTTTATTACTCTGTTTTGTCTGGAAAGTTTGAACACGCTCAAAGGCCGTGTTTTGCTGGTCTCACACTCTTAGGTGTAAAGAAGTTAAAAAAAGGAGACATAGTATATATACATAGTATGTATATATATATA
>SJYA01001018.1:0-91656 GCA_006410615.1 Neotragus moschatus
TACAGTAGTGCAGAGACTCCCCTTAAATGGTCTCCTTAGATTAACTCTTGCTGCTCAGCAACCTGCAACTCCCCACGCACATAGTCTCATTTTATCTAAATGGGGCTGTCCCTGCCACACTACTGTGTTTCTGAGAATCGTGCTCATTTTTAGTACTTATCAAGAAAATGACTTGAAGTAACATAGCATTAATAAAATAATTGACTGACAGAACCTCAAAAATTGTTACAAAAATTGTTAGTTTGACTTAAAAAAAATTCTGATACTCTGCTTGCTTTTAAGTTCGATGAGGGCAGTTCAGTTCAGTCACTCAGTTGTGACCCACTCTTTGTGACCCCATGAATTGCAGCATGCCAGGCTTCCCTGTCCATCACCACCTCCCAGAGTTCATTCAGACTCACGTCCATCAAGTCAGTGATGTCATCCAGCCATCTCATCCTCTGTCGTCCCCTTCTCCTCCTGCTCCCAATCCCTCGCAGCATCAGAGTCTTTTCTAATGAGTCAACTCTTTGCATGAGGTGGCCAAAGTACTGGAGTTTCAGCTTCAGCATCATTCCTTCCAAAGAAATCCCAGGGCTGATCTGCTTCAGAATGGACTGATTGGATCTCCTTGCAGTCCACAGGACTCTCAAGAGTCTTCTCCAACACCGCAGTTCAAAAACATCAATTCTTCGGCACTCAGCTTTCTTCAGAGTCCAACTCTCATATCCGTACACGACCACAGGAAAAACCATAGCCTTGACTAGATGGACCTTTGTTCACAAGTAATCTCTCTGCTTTTGAATATGATATCTAGTTTGATCATAACTTTTCCTCCAAGGAGTAAGCGTCTTTTAATCTCATGGCTGCAGTCACCATCTGCAATGATTTTGGAGCCCCCCAAAATAAAGTCTGACACTGTTTCCCATATATTTCCCATGAAGTGATGGGACCAGATGCCATGATCTTCGTTTTCTGAATGTTGAGTTTTAAGCCAACTTTTTCACTCTTCTCTTTTACTTTCATCAAGAGGCTCTTTAGTTCTTCTTCACTTTCTGCCATAAGGATGGTGTCATCTGCATATCTGAGGTTATTGATATTTCTCCCAGCAATCTTGATACCAGCTTGTGCTCTATCCAGCCCAGCGTTTCTCATGATGTACTCTGCATAGAAGTTAAATAAGCAGGGTGACAATATACTGCCTTGACATACTCCTTTTCCTTTTTGGAACCAGTCTGTTGTTCCATGTCCAGTTCTAACTATTGCTTCCTGACCTGCATATAGGTTTCTCAAGAGGCAGGTCAGGTGGTCTGGTATTCTCATCTCTCTCTGAATTTTCCACAGTTTATTGTGATCCATACAGTCAAAGGCTTTGGCATAGTCAATAAAGCAGAAATCGATGTTTTTCTGGAACTCTCTTGTTTTTTCCATGATCCAGAGGATGTTGGCAATTTGATCTCTGGTTCCTCTACCTTTTCTAAAACCAGCTTGAACACCTGGAAGTTCACAATTCACATATTGCTGAAGCCTGGCTTGGAGAATTTTAAGCAATACTTTACTAGTGTGTGAGACGAGTGCAATTGTGCGGTAGTTTGACCATTCTTTGGCATTGCCTTTGGCATTGCCTTTCTTTGGGATTGGAATGAAAACTGACGTTTTCCAGTCCTGCGGCCACTGCTAAGTTTTCCAAATTTGCTGGCATATTGAGTGCAGCACTTTCACAGCATCATCTTTCAGGATTTGAAATAGCTCAACTGGAATTCCATCACCTCCACTAGCTTTGTTCTTAGTGATGCTTTCTAAGACCCATTTGACTTCACATTTTAGGATGTCTGGCTCTAGGTGAGTGATCACACCATTGTGATTATCTGGCTCATGAAGAACTTTTTTGTAGAGTTCTTCTGTATATTCCCGCCATCTCTTGTTAATATTTTCTGCTTCTGTTAGGTCCCTACCAGTTCTGTCCTTTATTGAGTCCATCTTTGTATGAAATATTCCCTTGGTATCTCTAATTTTCTTGAAGAGATCTCAAGAATTGCCATGTGGGCCATCCAAGATGGACGGGTCATGGTGGAGAGGTCTGACAGAATATGGTCCACTGGAGAAGGGACAAACCACTTCAGTCTTCTTGCCTTGAGCACCCCATGAACAGTATAAAAAGGCAAAAAGATAGGATACTGATAGATGAACTCCCAGGTCGGTAGGTCCCCAATATATTACTGGAGACAAGGGGAGAAATAATTCCAGAAAGAATGAAGGGATGGAGCCAAAGCAAAAACACCACCCAGCTGTGGATGAGACTGGTGGTAGAAGCAAGGTTCAGTGCTGTAAAGAGCAATATTGCGTAGGAATTTGGAATGTTAGGTCTATGAATCAAGGCAAATTAAAAGTGCTCAAACAAGAGATGACAAGAGTGAACATCGACATTCTAGGAATGAGCAAACTAAGATGGGCTCGAATGGGTGAATTTAACTCAGATGACCATTATACCTATTACTGTGGGCAGGAATCCCTTAGAAGAAATGGAGTAGCCATCATAGTCAACAAAAGAGTCTGAAATGCAGTACTTGGATGCAATCTCAAAAGCGACAGAATGATCTTCATTTCCAAGGCAAATCATTCAACATCACGGTAATCCAAGACTATGCCTGACCAGTAATGCTGAAAATCTGAAGTTGAACTATTCTATGAAGACCTACAAGACCTTCTGGAACTAACACCCAGGAAAGATGTGCTTTTCATTATAGAGGACTGGAATGCAAAAGTAGGAGGTCAAGAAACATCTGGAGTGACAGGCAAGTTTGGCCTTGGAGTACAGAATGAAGCAGGGCAAAGGCTAACAGATTTCTGTTAAGAGAATGCACTGGTCATAGCAAACACCCTCTTCCAACAACACAAGAGAAGACTCTACACATGGACATCACCAGATGGTCGACACCAAAATCAGATTGATTATATTTTTTGCAGCCAAAAATGGAGAAGCTCTATACAGTCATCAAAAACAACAGCAAGAGCTGACTGTGGCTCAGATCGTGAACTCCTTATTGCCAAATTCAGACTGAAATTGAAGAAAGTGGATAAAACTGCTAGACCATTCAGGTATAACCTAAATCAAACCCCTTATGATGATACAGTGGAAGTGACAAATAGATTTTAGGGACTAGATCTGATAGACAGAGTGCCTGGTGAACCATGGACAGAGGTTCAGTACATTGTACAGGAGACAGAAATCAAGACCATCCCCAAGAAAAAAAAAGCAAAATAGCTGTCTGAGGAGGCCTTATAAATACCTGTGAAAAGAAGGGAAGTGAAAAGCAAAGGAGAAAAGGAAAGATATACCCATTGAATGCAGAGTTCCAAAGAATAGGAAGGAGAGATAGAAAGCCTTCCTCAGCAATCAATGCAAAGAAATAGAGGAAAACAACAGAATGGGAAAGACTAGAGATCTGTCTTCATCTCATCACCTGACTTAGTTACAAATTTTTCTTATGGTGATACTTACTCTCAGCAACTTGCAAAATATAATACAGAATTTTTAACTATAGATACCATGCTGTGTGTTACATCTCCATGATTTATTTTATAACTAGAAGTTTATACCTTTTGACCACCTTCAACAACCCCTCTTCCCACTTATACCCATCTCTGGCAGCCATCAATCTGTTTCTGTCTCTATAAGTTCCATTTTTTTTTTAGATTCCACATATAAGTGTGATCATACAGTATTTGCTTTTCTCTGACCTTGTTAACAAGGTCCATCTACGTTGACACAAATGGCAGAATTCCCTTCTTTTTATGGATGGATAATATTCCATTGTGTGTGTGTGTGTGTGTGTGTGTGTGTGTGTGTGTATAGATATCACATTTTCTTTATCAATTCATCCATCCACAGGCAATTAGGTGCTGTGTGCTTAATCACTCAGTCGTGTCCATGTCAGTCAGTCTTTGCAACCCCATGGACTATAGCCTACCAGTCTCCTCTGTCCATGGGATTCTCCAGGCAAGAATACTGGAGAGGGTTGTCATGCCCTCCTCCAGGGGAATCGTCCCAACTTAGGGATAGAACCCAGCTCTCCCACATTACAGGTGTATTCTTCATCAGCTGAACCAAATGGGCACTTAGGTATTTGGTAAATAATGCTGCAATGAGACTTGCTCACCTTTGTTTGCATTGACAGCATAGCACAATGTCTGGCATGTATTTTTAAATAAGGAACCTAATTGCTGATTGAAATACTCCTAATAGTAGAGCAAAATGAATTATTGATCTCAGATTTATAAAAACAAGAGTCAGCTAGCATATTCTTGAAGTCATATGTTTCATCTTTAAAATTCATATAAAATTTGTACTTTAATCCCATATATATCCATATTATCTTTGCCACCCCACGAACTGTGTAGCCTACCAGGCTTCTCCGTCCATGGGATTTTCCAGGCAACAATACTGGAGTGGGTTGCCATTTCCTTCTCCAGGAGATCTTCCCGATCCAGGCATTGAACCCAGGTCTTCCGCATTGTAGGCAGACGCTTTACCATCTGAGCCACCAGGGAGGTCTACATATTTAATATAAAATTTCACTTCTTCATTAATACTTCAGTCTTTACATTAAATCTGAGTTCCAGGCAGGCCTGCCACATTTATCATGGGGCTCTGAGCATTCCTGCCAAGCTGCATCAGTATCCCTCCCCAAGCAGCCCCTTACCCTGAACCACAAAGACTCCAGTTTAAAAAATGGGAGAGTAACATCTAGGCTGTTTTCTTCCCACCAAAATTTGATTAGCGTTTCTAGACAACAATAAGGTGACTGAAGTTTCTTCCACCAGTAAACCTTTTCCTAATATCAAATAATTTATCAGAAAGATCAACGAGGTTCATCCTCACATTGACAGATACTGACGAGGAGCCTAGGTAAACCTGAAATGTGAAGACTTGATGTAAGTGTTAACTCTAGGTAAAAAAAAAAAAAAAAAAAAAAAAAAAAAAAAACTATGCCTAGGCAATTTGATTTTAGGGGGATGTTATTTAAGTAATCATAGAAACTCAAATGGGGTTTCTTACAGTAAGTTTTATTATCTATAAAGCANAATAAAAAAAAAAAAAAAAAAAAAAAAAAAAAAAAAAAAAACTATGCCTAGGCAATTTGATTTTAGGGGGATGTTATTTAAGTAATCATAGAAACTCAAATGGGGTTTCTTACAGTAAGTTTTATTATCTATAAAGCACAGGCTGTCATTAACTTAGGCAGGAAAAACCCCAGGTTGCTAAGTATTATGCATGTAATAATCCTATAAGATAGGCACTCTTATTACCACCATCATTGACGTGACAAAACTGAAACTTAATGATAACAACCAGCGTCTATCAGCTTCAAGCAGTTTTCCTCCCAGTTTATTTTCTTCTAAAGTTCTTCAAACTTTCTATTTACTAGCTCATTTGATCCTCACCAAAAGTTTATGAAGTAAGTATTATTATGATCTTATCATGGTTATTTTTGCTATTCCTGCAACTTTAAAATCACTTCAAAATAAAAATTTGACATCATTATTATAAATATATAGAAATACAGCACACATTTGAAAAATAAAAATGTAACTGATGTTATATGACCGCAACATTGTGAGATCTCTTAATTTTCATCCAGTTCTTCTTATTAGAATTTTCTATGTTTCCTTTACTATCTCTATTGTTAAAGTCAAAACTACAAACATTTGCAAGCCATTACACTAAGATGTCAGCCTTTCTGGTTCTTATTTCACAATTAGTTCATTCTTCATTCACGTATACATTCAACCAACAGATAGTATTTATTTAGATAATTGAAAGAACCTCAAAAAATCACTTCGTGATAATAACTAAAATTTACATTTCTCATCTGGACAGATGTTAGTGAACTTGCTGTATTTTTACAGAAAATTGGCAAACTAGTGGAGCTAAGGAACCTGAGACTCAGAATGGTTAAATAACTTGCTCATGAAATAATTAGCACCTGAGTGATCTGGGCATAAACTGCTCTCCCATTAAAGCTTTAGTCCTTGAAAAGAAATGAAAACTGAGCTTCCAGGAAATAGCAAAAGCATATTTTTAAATAACGAGTTTTTGATGTGATCAATTCCTTTGAGAAACATGGTAAAATCAGATAAGTGGCTGGCAAATTCTGCTGGGGTTAGTTGTTTCTGTTTGCTTTAAACAAACAAGAAGATTGTTCAGCGTAGGTTTGTTCTATCAAGTATTCTTCTCACAAAACCTATCTTTCTAAAAATGTTAAACAGTGATAGAGAATTGGCCCTTTAAGACTCTACATTGGAATTTCTTTGCAGAACTACCCAAAAAGGACCACACCTATCAAGTACAAGTATTGATTTTACTTCTAAATGATTGCCTGCCTCTTGCCATCTCCACCTTCTTCCTGTTGGTTGGTATCATTAGCAGCCTGCTTACTGACCCCAAATGGGTTTCCTGATGAGCTGGTGTTAACAGCACTCCCAGTGCATCCTGCTTTTATGGTTTTATGTGTGCTCAATTTAGGAACCCAAGGCACCCAACACTCATAAGCACCAAAATGGAAAAGAGATTTATTCATGTATTCTTTTTGTGATGCAGTCTGAGTTCAGAATGTACAAGAGTCACTTTAACAATAACAAAAATTCTCTTCTTGCAAAGCTTCTTTCTGGGTCACTGGTAAAGATTAAAGCATTGTGTATGTATAAATGCCCGTGTGTGCATGTGTACACAATCACACACACACATGCATATGCATTCGTATTCATCATCTGTTCTGGGACACCTTAATATGGATGAAACTATGTGAACACAAATTCTACATCCTCTAGAATTATTAAAAACAATACCTCTCCTTGTCCTTTGGCTACACACAATAAGGAAATGGAATTCCATTGTACCATCTCTTTTCAACTTGAACGAATACTCAGTTGTTTAAATCAAGTTAATTTAAAATTGTCACATGACTATCTCTTTTTTTACTCAACAAAAATTTACTGATTTGTCAAGTGTCTGTTTTTATTTATTAGATATTTTTATTTGGATAAAATAAAAAAACTTCATAGAAGGTTAAATTCTGCCAGGTAGAAAATTAAGCAAAATCTTGCAATTATTTATTGTGATATATATATACAAAAAATATACAAGTTCAGTTTCTTATACTCAAAGCACTGTGACATATTAGGGATGACTTAATACAGGAATAAAATACAAGCTGAAAATATTAGCTAAAAAATGAGAGAAGAAAATACAATACACTGATGGAAAAGTCTAGTTTTAAGGAAGATGGCAAATAGGACAATTGCTAAAGATGATAAAATGATGTGGGATCTAGTTTACATGGGACTAGTTTAAACAAGTGTAGGGATTAATTTATACAGGAAAAATGCTGTACAGCATCACCCAGAAAAGTAGCCTGAATCAGTTTAGATGACAGTACATACGTAGGGATAGTGGTGGTGAAGAACTTGCCAATGTTCATTTCTACTGGCTTTTAATTTTGAAGTGAAACAGGAAGCAAGATCATCTGCTGAAAGAAAGAATGGGCAAAGCGGTGTTCGAGTTTTGAGGGCAGAAAAAGGAATAAAATTGTCACCTACAGTGGTAGAAATGTAATGGGCTAGAGTTTCTGAGTGCTGAATGCTAAGTCGCTTCAGTCATGTCCAACTCTGTGTGACCCTAGGGACTGCAGCCTGTCCGTCTCCTCTGTCCGTGGGATTCTCCAGGCAAGAATACTGGAATGGGTCGCCATGCCCTCTTCCAGGGGATCTTCCCACCTCAATGATGGAACTCACATCTCCTGACCTCTTGTACTGGCTGGCAGGTTCTTTACCACGAGTGCCACCTGAGAAGCCCCAGTAAGTAAAACTCAGAGAGCTCGAGTCACTGCATTTGAGTATGTTAGTCGCTTAGTCATGTCCAACTCATTGCGACCCCATGTGCTGTAGCTCACAGGCCCCTCTGTCTATGGAATTCTCCAGGCAAGAGTACTGGAGTGAGTTGCCATTCCCTTCTCCAGGGGATCTTCCCAACCCAGGGATTGAACCCAGGTCTCCCGCATTTCAGGCAGGTTCTTTACTGTCTGAGTCACCAGGGAAGCCCAAATGCGGAAAGTTTAGATACTTTTTGTTTTGTGTTTTGGCTGCATAACATGCAGATCTTCCCCAACCAGGGATTGAACCCATGCCCCCTGCATTGGGAACACAGAGCCTCAACCAATGGGCCACTGGGGAAGTCTGGGCAGTAATAAAGAGATTTTGGGTGGGCAGAATAAAGCTCCACTTCATCTTTTGGTCTTGAATTTAGGAGCAAACAGTCAACATGACTAAAAGTTTTTCTCCAGCCATGTTTGGTGGGGAAGAGTTAGATTAAACCAGCATTTGAATTTTGCCTGGAAGGAAGAGAGGAGGAGATAGTTGAGAGTTTATGTATGGGATAGATTATAATATCAGCCACAATGTCTAAGCTATGGAAGGAGGAAAATGAGTACGTGAAGGTTATTAGGAACAGAGAAATGAGGACAGATAACAGATTGTAGGTCCTTGTAAAATTGGAAATAGGGTGCTAGTGTCAAATGTATCAGGTTTCCCCAGTGGCTCAGCAGTAAAGAATCCACCTGCCAATGTAGATGGTGGGCGTCGCAAAGAGTAGGACATGACTGAGCAACTCACACTTCACTTTCGCTTTCCCCCAAATTCATATGTTGATATCCTAATGCCTAGTGTGATGCTGATTGGAGGTGGGGCCATTGGGGGAGGTAACTGTGTCCTGAAAGCAGAGCCCTCATATACTGGATTAATGCTTTTATAAAAGAGGCCCCAGAGAGATTCCCTCTGCCATCTGCCATGTAAAGTTGTCGCTAAAAGACACCAACTATGAACCAGATGACAAAATTCCACCACACACAAAATCCTCTGGCATCTTAATTTTGAAATTTCCATGAGTTTGCATGCATGCTCAGTCATGTATGCTCTTTGCAACCCAATGGACGGTAGATCCCCCAGGATCCTCTGTTGATTGGATTTTTCAGTCAACAGTACTGGAGTGGGTTGCCTTTTCCTTCTCCAGGGGATCTCCCCGACCCTGCCTTGCAGGCAGATTCTTTACCACTGAGCCATCGGGCAAGTTGAACTTCCCATAACTGTGAGAAATACATTTCTGTTGTGCGTAAGCCACACGGTTTATGGCATTTTGTTACACCAGCTGGAAAAAACTGAAACATGTGTCTACAGTTTTGTATTTGAGAAAATCTGAATAAGTAATCCTTTCTGTGGGTGTTAAATATATGAATCTAACATTCTGGATGGAATTTTAGGTTCAGACTTTGGGTGTAGAGTCAAGACATCTTCACTGCAACTCAATCCGATATTCAGCCATTACCAGCAATGTGGTGCATGAAGTGAGGATATACCCTGCTCCAAAGCTAATCAAAGCACTACCTTAACCACCTTCTAGGAGCAGATTCTCTACTTAAAAACACTGATAACTTACAAATAACATCTCTAAGGTAACAAAAAAAAATCTACACAAACTTAGAATGGGAAGAAAACTAACCCACTTAATCCAACAGTCCACCACAAGAAGAAACTTTATGTGGAATATAATATCCTTAAGAGATAGTCATCCAAATAGCATGGTGCGTGAATGTGTGCTCAGTCATGTCCATGTCCAATTCTTCGAAATCTTATGGACCATAGACTGCCAAGTTCCCCTCCATGGAATTTGCAAGAATACTGGAGTGGGTTGGCATGTTCTCTTCCAAATAGCATGGTATTGGCACAAAAGTAGAATTATAGATCAAAAACAGAATAGGGAGCCCAAAAATGAAACCATGCCCTTACAGTCAATTAGTCTATAATAAAAGAGACAAGAATATACAATGGAGAAAAGATAATCTCTTAAGTAACTGGTGCTGGGGAAGGTGGACAGCTCTTGATACATGTAAAAAGTGAGATTAGGACATTTCCTCACACCACATACAAAAATAAGCTCAAAATGGATTAAGGACCAACTGGAAGCTGAAAGCCATAAAAAAAATTAACCATAAAACCTAGAAGAGAACATAACTAGAACATTAAAAAAAAAAAAAACTATCTCCTAAGGCAAAGGAAATAAAGGCAAAAATAAATCCAGAACAAAAAGACAACCTACTCAATGGGATAAAATATTTATAAATGATATGATCTATAAGATGTTAATATCCAAAATATACAAACATCTCATACAATGCAATATCAAAGAAAAAAAGCAACCCAACTAAATATGAGAGCAGAAGAACTGAATAGACATTTTTCCAAAGAAGATATACAGGTGACCAACAGGCACAAGAAAAAAATGCTCAAAATCATGAATCATCAGAGAATGCAAGTCAAAATCACAATGAAAATCACCTCACATCTGTCAGAATGGCCATTATAAAAAAAGAAATGACAAGCGTTGGTGAGGACAGGGAGAAAAAGGAACCCTAGTACATCATTGGTGGTGTGGAGCCCTATACCAAGGACACAGGTGCAGAGCCCTGCACCAATGTCATCTACGGAACTGACCAAGCACCACAGCAACCATTGCCATGAGCACCCCTGGTCTAAACCAGCCAGATCCATAACCCCTGTTGGGTAAAAACACCCACCCTAACCAGTCACCTAATGCCACTCTTCCAGCAGGAATTTTCTTAGTCTCGAGATTATAAAAATTGGCTACTGACCCATGAAAAGGTCATCTCTCCCTTCAGCTAGCCCACTGTTCTAACAGTCAGCTCTCCCTGAGCCTGTCCACTGTTCTAACAGTGTCTCTCATTCTAGTAAACTCTCCTCTGCTCTCATTATGCCTCATGTCTGGAAATTATTTTCCAGCCCGCACGCAGACCAAGAGAGGTGGAATTGTAAATTGGTGCACTCACTATGAAAAACAGAATGGAGGCTTTTCAAAAGAGCTAAAAACAGAACTACCATATGATCCAGCAACTCCATTGCTGGGTATATATCTGAAAAAAAAAAAATGAAAACACTAACTTGAAAAGAAATATGCATTCTAACATTCATAACAGCATTATTTACAATAGTCAGGATATGAAAGCAACCCAAATGCTCATCAACAAATGAATGGATAAATAAGATGGGGTATATGTATATATTCATATATATATAAATATTCAATATTCATATATGTATTCATGTATATAATATTCATATATATGAATATTACTTAGCCATAAAAAATGAAATTCTACCATTTGCAACAATGTGAATGGACCTATAGAGTAGTGTGCTTAGTGAAATGTCAGATAAAGATAAATATTGTATGATATTACTTATATATGGAATCTAAAAAATATAACAAAGTAGTGAATATAACAAAAAAGAAGCAGCCTCACAGACAGGGAGAACAATCCAGCTGTTCACTATATTGCACACTTGAAACTAATATATTGTAAATCAATTATACTTCAATACAAAGAGAGAGATTCGTCCTGCCAGCTTTTGCTTAAAAACTATCAGTAACCAATTGCTTACATCTTCACAAAGAAGACAGCCCACTGATGAATGGTTCTGACTTTGATAAAGTTCTTTCTTAAAACCAAATTCAACGCCTATTAATCCTTATATATGTCCTCTGGAGTCAAATGGAGTACATTACTGATTTATTGACACAGGTATCTTCAAATATTTGAAGATAGTTTCCATCTCCCTGAACAGTCAACCTCTCGCCAAATGAAGTATCTCTAGCCCTAGATTCAACAACCATACCCTTCCTATGTGTAAGAGAGAAAGAAAGTGAAAGCCATTCAGTCATGTCCGACTCTTTGTGACCACATAGACTATATAGTCCGTGGAAACCTCCAAGCAAGAATACGGGAGCCTTTCCCTTCTCCAGAGGATCTTCCCAACCCAGGGATCGAACCCTCACCTCCTGCACTGCAGGTGGATTCTTTACTGTCTGAGCCACCAAGAACGCCCCCTTCAGTTCAGTTCAGTTCAGTTGCTCAGTCGTGTCCGACTCTTTGTGACCCCATGAATCACAGCACACCAGACCTCCCTGTCCATGACCAACTCCCAGAGTTCACTCAGATTCACGTCCATCGAGTCAGTGATGCCATCCAGCCATCTCATCCTCGGTCGTCCCCTTCTCCTCCTGGCCCCAATCCCCCCAGCATCAGAGTCTTTTCCAATGAGTCAACTCTTTGCATGAGGTGGGCAAAGGACTGGAGTTTCAGCTTTAGCATCATTCCTTCCAAAGAACACCCAGGGCTGATCTCCTTCAGAATGGACTGGTTGGATCTCCTTGCAGTTCAAGGGACTCTCAAGAGTCTTCTCCAACATCACAGTTCAAAAGCATCAATTCTTTGGTGCTCAGCTTTCTTCACAGTCCAACTCTCTTAATAGCAATTAGTAATCAAATGTTGCAAAACAACATCAGTCTCTACCCCATCTCCTCTATCCCACTTCCATCACACACACACGCACACACAAAAACACACACATTTTTTTGGTCTATTACTTGTATTTGATCTGCAAGCTGATGGTAACATTCAGGTGTTTCAGATTTTCCAAAGAATAAGAAGCCATGAAAATGAAAGAAATTTTACCTTTGGCACTAAGAACAATATATTCCATTCATCATTTAAAGGAAAGGAAATTTATGTACACGTTCAGATTCCTACTGGCTACAATGTACACACACATGTGGGCATGAGTGTGGGCAGACAGATACACACTCAAATATACATACATAGACACAAACTATTGGCTGCAGAGGCTTGAGATTTGGCAGTTACTTCCCATGCTCCCAAGCCAAGGTTCCTAACAGATGTACAACACTTTGCTAAGTGCTAAAAGCTCTGTGCTTGTCAGCAGCAGTTTTCAAAAGGAAAGAAAAAGCATAATGTACATTTCCATAAATAGCAAATGGGCTACATAGCAAGACTTAATTTTTAGCTAGCAAGACTTTTAATCACTGAATCCATTTTGTTTATAAAGAGGAAATCAAGGCCTAAGGGAGACAACTGACTTACCCAAAGATACATGACTTATTTGCAACATCACTTATACAAGATTCTGTCTTATGTTCTAAAGATTCAGCTGTACTAAAACATACAAGTCAAGCTCAGCATGGTTAATACCAAGACTGAGTTAAGGAACCATCTTATAAAAAAGATACCATTTAAAAAAATGATGCTAGTACCCAACTCTTTGCAACCCCATGGACTGTAGACCACCAGGCTCCTCTGTCCATGAAATTTTCCAGGAATTTTCCAAGAATACTGCAGTGGGTTACTTCCTACTCCAGGGGATGACTGAGGGATTGAACCAGTGTCTCTGTGTCTCCTGTATTGACAGGCGGATTCTTTACCACTGGCGCCACCTAGGAAGCCTTGCTAGTATCTTACAAGAAATGAAGTCCACGGTGAACAGGAGATACTTGACCACTGAACAAGATGCTAAGAGGTACAGTACACACCACAGGTGCTGTGACACAAGATAATCGATCCCTAAACATGAGGAAACTGTCATAAGGTCCATCTCTTCATTGGGAGTAAGGGGCAGGGAGAATTTTGTCTTCTCTATAAACAAAACAAATCTCTGTAGAATTTACTGATATAGATTAGACTTTTTAAAATGCACTTTGAACAATCTAATAGGGCAATGCTAAAGAAAAGCATCTTTTACTATAATATTGATGCAATAAAAACAGATAAGCACAATTCACATTTAGTAAGATAAAAAGAAGTATCAAGATCGCGCCAGAATAGAAAATAATCTTCAATCCAGATCAAAGAGTTCTTGTATGTATCTGTGGTGTGGGTATGCACACATTTGTGAGTTTGAGTGTGTGTGTGTGTGTGTGTGTGTGTGTGTTAGTTTGGGCCTAGGAAGGGACAGAACCAGAATTTGTTGAGCATCTGGGTCACATACTACATGTTGCATTTTACTTATACATTTTAATCCTTACATACCCTCACATAATCCTGTGATGTAGGTATTACTATCTCATTTTGCAAAAAAGGAAAGAAGCTCTGGGGCTTCAGGTCATATTGCTAAGAAGTGGCAGCAGCTAGGCTGAAATCTATGTATGCTGAATATTAAAATCTATAATCATTCAATTGATGTTATATTAATTACATGCTGAAGTACTTATCTCTTTTTATTTTTTCAGTGTGGACTTGGTCATTCTCATTTACTTATATACAACCATCAGATCACACCATAACAAACTAATAATTCTGTTGCATCTAAATGTCTTCACTGAGAAGAACCCCCTAGTCGTTAAGAGGAAGGTCAAAACCAGGGACTTAGTATTCTTTGGAAAACTCTGTCAGACAAGGCGTATTTCTCTTTAAACATCTTCTTTCTAAGCAGTGACTCCTGGTGGTTCAGACTGTAAAGAGTCCAGGAGACCCAGGCTTATCTCTAGGTCAGGAAGATCCCATGGAGAAGGAAATCGCAACCCACTCCAGTATTCTTGCCTGGAGAAATCCGTGGACAGAGAAGTCTGGCAGGCTACAGTCCATGGTGTTGAACGTGACTGAGTGACTAACACTTTCACTTTCCTCCACATTAACCTGTCAGGTGCATATTTAAGTAAAATAGCTGTAGAATTCCTGATTGCAGCAAAGTTTAACGGTGTAAAACCTACTTCCAGCACTAGAAAATGAATGAGTCAGTAGCCATTAGATGTAAATTTGTGTAAAATCCTCCACACGCGGGAATGTAGGTATGTTTGACGCATTTCTAAGATATCATCCTTCCAAGAATCTCATCCACTTATGAGGATTAACTGAATAATCCTCAGAGGGCAAATGAGATGACTTTGAATTAGTTTTTCATGCTGCATAATAATTACCCCAAACTTAATGGTTTAAAATAACAAAAAATTTATCATCTCAGGGGTTTCATGGGTCAGGATTCCAGGCATGCATAGCCTAGCTGGACCCTTGGCTCAGGATCTCACAAAGCTGAAATCAAGGTGTCGGACAGCTGAAGGAACTTTCTAGATCTCAAGGTTCTCTTCTGAGCTCACAGAGTTTTTGGAAGAACTCACTCTTCTGTGGCTGGAAGACAGAGGTCCTTACTTTCTTGCTAACTGTCAGCCAGAGGCTCCTATCAGCTTCTAGATGCCACCTCCAAGTCAGAGGCTCATTACCCACTTACCACATAATGGCTCACTCCTTAGAAGCCAGCAGGAAAACATCTCACTCAGTTTCCTAGGACTGTCTTACAACCTAATCAAGGAAGCGATGATCCTATCCATCACCGTTGTCATACTTCAGTGACTGGACGTTAAGATACAGGTTCCATCTGTTCCCAAGAGGAGAAGGTTATATAAGGGTTTGACTCACTGGGGGTTACATCAGTGTGTATCCACCATGGACTTGCTATGACTGAATGTTTGGTATCACCCAAACACATGCATTGAAACCCTACCCCTTAATGTGATGATGTTAAGAAGTGAGATTTTGGGGAGGTAACGACAGTTCAATGAAACCATGAGGGATGACCTCATAAATGGGATTAGTGTCTTTCCAACAGTCTGGAGGGACCTTGCTTCCTCTTTCATCAGGTGGTAACACTGAGGAGAGAGCCATCTGTGAACTAGGAAACAGGGTCTCATAAGACACTGAACCCTCACCAATGCAGACAACCTGACCTTGGACTTCCAGCCTCCAGAACTGTGGGAAATAAATTCCTGGTGTTTGTAAGCCAGCCAGTTTACAGTATTTTGTGATAGCAGCCTGAGATGACCAAGACAGACCTCAAATCAGAAAGCTGTAGCAGTGAGTTTAGTCATCCAGATCTTCTTGCTCAACAAGTTTTCACTCCGTTCTAAATGAGTTGCAGTTTCTGACATAGAACAAGGACAAAGGGAAGCTAGCCAGCTGGGATTTAATTGTTCCATGGGAAAAAACAAAACTCAATTATGAAAGGGTTGCAAGCAAGCTATCAAGAAAATAACACAAACTTCATCCTTCTGATGACCCAGATAATATAGCTAGATTATCTTTTGTTTTAGGACTCCTAATTAGGTCAGTGTTTTGAAGCATCAATAGGCGGACCCAAATATAAATATAAACTGCCCAGATTTAGGGCAGATCAGTTGCTTCCAAAGACTCTCTTACCAATCCTGCCCTTTTGAAGCCCAAGGATAGGTCAAGTCTGAAATATACTGCTGGAAGTGTTTCTCCATCTGTTTCAGTTATCAAAAATGTTAAAGATTCCAACCCCCAAAATCAATTAACATGATAAATGACATATTTGCTATTGTTAGTTACTTCATTGAATATCATTGTTTTCTCAAATTCAGCTGTAGGATTTTTCTTTTCCTGGGAGAGAAAAAAGAAAGATATGGCTAATTCCTTTAGTTTTTAGAGGAAGTTCATTTTCTTTCTCGTAATTTTTTGCCATAGTTAAGGATGGAGTTTCAGGAATTAACTGTCTACTATGCACCCAAAGATTGTGCTGGGCACATTTTATGCTCCTCTACTGACACTGTAAACAAGGCTCAGAGATTGTAAGTAAGCCATGTGCAGTCACTCAGCTAACACACATGGGGATGATGTTGTGCCAGTTCAGGCCGATTTTAAACCCAGATTCCTTTGGTGTTGACTTTTTATCTAAAAACTGTCATTCAAAAAGAAGGGAAACTCCAGGTGGGTAATAAAAGGAACTCAAATCATGATGCTAAAGAAATATGTGAACTTGGAGGGAATAATTTTATCAAGCACAGACCTTGAAAATTAAAAAGTAAATAAGTAGAGACTTCCCAAGAAAAATGTGTTTTTATTTCAAAGCAAGTGGAAATCAGAACCATCCTTTACATTCCAAAGGACTGTTAAATAGAGACCTTCCCTTCCTCTTCCTGGAGAAGATTCTTCATATCAGGGACATTAGATCTCTCAGTCTCTTTCTCCTGCCCGCTCCCCTTCCCACCCTCTGTCTTAGAAGGAGGGGGTTGCAGCTGTGTCGCATTTCCTATACAGACTCTAAGATTCATAATTTCTTCTTGTTTTCAAAAACCCATCTGCATATACAGGGTAATATTTGGCTTTTTTAGCTTAACCCTGAAAGGGGAAATGGATAACGGATCCAGTTGTTGCTATAAGTAACAATATTCTGCATCAGATCTAGAAACTTCTTGTTTGCTTTCAGGACAAATATAGATATTAAAAACTTAGAATGAGATGTAAAAGAAGCAGAGATCTATGAACATCATTAGATAAGTCATGGGCACGGTCTCAGAGTCTGTTTACATTCCCTACCTATTATCCTATTGACCAAAAGAAAAGCTATTAATTATAAAGCACTCAACTAATAAGGTTCATCCTCCTAAAAGGGCAAAGAAACAGTGGCTAAGTTGTGTCCTCCTCTTTGCTACTCCATGGACTACAGCACGCTAGGCTTCCCTGTCCTTCACTATCTCCCCTGGAGTTTGCTCAGATTCATGTCCATTGAGTCAGCGGCAATTTTATAAGAACCGCTTTGTGACTAATGCTATTCTCTTTTGTCCCACTTTTTCTTTCAATTGCCTTTTCATATGTAGCTGCGTGGTCAAAAGACTTCTTTGTCCATTCAGATCTCTACCTCTATTTGAGAGTAAAGCAACGTTAGTGAAGAAATGTCACACAACATATCGAAGACGCTTCTCTACAAACGAAAGAAAAAAGCATTTTTCTCATTTTCGCTCTTTCATGAAGAATTATTACCTCTGTTTAAAGCTAATCCCATTAGCATCGTCTTGTCTCCTCAGAAACTGTTCTCTAACAGATTTGTTTGCACGTGCTGGTGTCTCCGGGCTCTCTGCCTCTCTCTGTTCTCTGGGTGCCTCTCAGCCACCTCTTTGTGCCCCCGCATCTCCCCATCTTCACTCTTCCTTTGGTGCATCCGTCGCTGGTTTCTCTCTCACTGTTCCTGTTTCTACACCTGTCTCTATCTTCTCTTACTTCTCTAGACTTGTTTCTCCGCTACCCACCTTCCTCTCCACACACCCAACCTCCAGCATCCAGCATTTCCTGTCTGATGAGGTACACAGACTTTCCTGTTTTCAAAAATACACTCTTCCCTTGATCTGTGTAAAGCAAGCACTGAACACTCAAGAGTGCTCCTGTGCAAGCAAATTTTAGGGGAAAGGAATCCACATAAGAATTGAGAAGGTAAAGCTGAAAAACTCAAAGAAAAACCTTAAATAAGAGAGCGCCAACATGAAGTAGCAAGTGCCAAACCAAGGAGGTAGAGACCCACGAGCTTGCCGTCTGTGTCATTTGGTTCCTGGGAACTTAGCAAAAGCAGTTCCCACAGAGCAGTGTGCACAGAAGTGGATTCCATTGAGCTGGGGAGTGAACAGGAGATGAAGAGAAAATAGCAATAAATACTTTTTAAGTGTCTTCTCTAAGCCAGGGCTGTGCTAGGCTTTAGAAATATAGGTGGGATCAAGTTCGACAGTCTCTGCCTGTCAGAGCTTTTATAGTCAAGTGGGAAATGAAACACTACAAAGAAACAACATAAATATGGCATGATGATGATTTGATCAAAGAAACATGGAGTGGTGTGGAAGCACATCAGAGAGACACTGACATTGGATCCAGGTGGGAGGCATTTAGGGTGGGAGGCAGGGGGGCATGATGAGAAATGTTCCTTCTTCTGTCTTTAGATGAAATTATCTACAGATACAATTTATGGAGCTATGGCAGCCATCTTGTGACCATGAGGGACAACTCTGAGAATGAAAACCTACATGCTGTGGATGGTAAAGGGAAAAGGCAGAAAGCACCTAGGTTGGGTGCTTGATGACATTTGTTGGGCCTCTTGGAAATGATACACCCAGCAATAATATACCTGTTGTTTAAGCTACATTTATATTTTAAAAAATAATAATAAAAACAATAAAATAGGGCAAAGACTCCAAATCCTAGTCCCCCTCCTCTTCTTGGGCACATGGCTAGATGATATTTTCAGCCTCCTGAACAGCCATGTAGCTGAGCTCTGGTCACTGGACTGTAAACAGAGGAAAACACACCACTTCTGGGCCTGTGCAATAAGAGTAATTCCATGCTTTATCCCCTGCTGTTGTCTGGAGACCTTAGAGGCCACAAGATGAATATGACAGAGCCTTCATCAGCCTGGCACCTCTGATCACTGAATAGATGACTCATATTTTTAACTATAATTAATAATACTGTATTGCATATTTGAAAGTTTCTAAGAGAGTAGATCTTATAAGTTCTCATCACAAGAAAAAATTTTTTGTAACAATGAATGGTGACAGATATTAACTAGACTTATTGCGATGATCATTGCTAAATATACAGAAATATAGAATCACTATGCTATATACCTGAAACTAATGACAACCATCGGAGAAGGCAATGGCACCCCACTCCAGTACTCTTGCCTGGAAAATCCCATGGATGGAGGAGCCTGGTGGGCTGCAGTCCATGGGGTCGCTGAGAGTCAGAAACGACTGAGCGACTTCACTTTCACTTTTCACTTTCATGCATTGGAGAAGGAAATGGCAACCCACTCCAGTGTTCTTGCCTGGAGAATCCCAGGGACGGGGGAGCCTGGTGGGCTGCCATCTATGGGGTCGCACAGAGTTGGACACGACTGAAGCAACTTAGCAGCAGCAATGACAACCATACCTCAATAAAAATGTATATTTGAAGTAGATGATTAAATATACATTATATCAATAAAAAAGAAACAAGGGGTAGCCAGAATGATATAAACGTGGAAAACATTAGGGATTGAACTGTGATAGGAAATGAAAAGCCAAGGTTGGACGAATATTTAAAGCATACAAATATTTGAAAAGTAGAGAAAAATTACTTATAAAAGAGATAGATAATTCTTCATTAGAGAGCAGGAAGGGACCAGGAAACAGTTGGCTCCAACCCAGTTTAACATCACAACCACTCGCCCACCAGCCAATAATATTCATGACACTAGTCCTAGATTCACTCCACTGTTTCCAAATTTCTCCCATTTTGACCCAGCTCATACCGGTTTTTGGCATTTGCCTCCATTCCCCCTTTAGAATCTCCGTCTCCATAGGATCTGGAATCAGTACCTGCCTTTTTGCTCATTTTTCTCTGGCTCCTGATTCCAATCTACCTTTGGGAACTTGGGGTTGCTTTTTCTTTTCCTATCTTTCTGAGCATTACACTATCAAATACAGTTCTCCAGCCAGCCAGTCCCTTAGCAACTGGCCATGACCCAGACCAGCCAACACTAATGAAAACCAACATGTATTGGCTCCTTGCTAAAGTCAAACACTATGTTAACTAATTCAATTTGTTTTAACAACAACCCTGTACATGCGTATTTCTACTATCCCCATCTTCAGATGAAGTAACTGAGGTCGCACATGGGTAAGACCGAGCCGAGATCCCCATCAGGCAGTCTGACTCCAGAATCTGCTTTCTTAACCACCACGCTGCACTTCACGTGCTGCTCAGCTCATCCGATTCCAAAGGGCAGATTTTGAAAATTCCCCGCTTGACAATCAAAGTAAGACAACATTCAAGAAGAATTAAATGAACACTTACTATTTCCAAACATTAAAGAGAAGTAAAGAAACAAGGGCTGAAAAAGAAGTCGGTGGCTTATTAACCATTCAGGGGTCAATGGTAGCCTTCTCTACAGCACCCTACTCCAGCCAAGGATGGTACTGGAACTGGGGCTGAATGTGGCGTGAGAATTTAAACAATATGTGAGGCCCTAAATGTAGACTGTTTTATCCAGAAGTTTGACAATGAAGAAAAGAGAGTCAAGAGGCAGAAATCAGGCACAATCTAAATAACGTTTTTTACACGAGAATCAAGTGGGAGGTCTTCAAGGGTCTGGGCAGAAGCTACTAGAGAAGAAATAGTTGAAGCGAGACAAGGAACTACTGGCAGACCCCAGAGGCAAGGAATGAAATTAATAACCCTGGTGGGCGCCCACCTCCAGAGCTCCTCATGGAGGAACTAATTGGGAGAGAAGACTGCAGACAGCGTTAGGAGGTGGAAGGGGAAATTGAGAGCTCACATGCCTGACTGAGGCCATCTGTTTTCTCCAGGAAGTAGGAGGCAAGCCTTCCACCAAGAATAGCGTGGGTGAAGTGGAACCAGGAGCTTGCAATAACAGTCATAAAAGGATTGTAAAGGCCACCATGGGAAATGGGGTAGGGGGCTGATGAGACGTGTAAGTAAAAGGATTGCGAAGCAGCATCGAGGGCCCAGCTGAGGATGAAGCTCATAAACTTATAATGGAGGAAATCAGCGTGATTATGTGTTTTCTCCAGCTGGGCTCAGGCTTTGGCAGGAGCAAACAGCTTGTGGGGCTGCCCAGGATGAGGGTTTGGAAAACAGAGAGCTGCAGGAGACAGAGAGGTGAGAAAATAGACAGCCTCCTATACAGTCTTTGAAATTATTTTCATGGCTCCCCAGACTTAATAGGAAAAAAACGTTAATCTAGCCGGAGGATGACAGACTCAGAGAGCAGGGAAACCTTGAAAGACTGACATCTGTAAGGACACACAGGGAGAGAAGGAAGGTCCGAGAAGGAACAGCACAGTGTGTGATGACAATTTGACCTTTAATTTCCCTCTGCTCCCTATTTCTCTCCATTTTCTCATATTTCCCGACCGGGGAATTATTTAACCTCCTAAATTTACTAGATTTCCACTACATACTACTCTTCAACTTCTAGTTTTGCCAGGTAAATTGAGCCTCTCTCATTTGTTGTTGTTCAGTAGCTAAGTCACTTCCAACGCTTTGCGACCCCATGCACTGCAGCACGCCAGGCTTCCTTGTCCTTCACTATCTCCCAGAGTTTTCTCAGACTCATGTCCACTGAGTCAATGATGCCATCCAACCGTCTCATCCTCTGTCGCCTCCTTCTCCTCTTGCCCTCAGTCTTTCCCTCTTTTCCCTCTTGCTCTCAGTCTTTCAAAGTTTCTCTCATGGATCACCTGAAATCCAAAGTTCATTCATTCAATAGCAGCTCGGGTGTGGTGTGTGAATAAGGAGCAGGCAACTCCTTGGGCTACAGGGGACCTCTCCCACAGGGCACACTGCTGGGAGGGTGAAGAGCAGCCTGGGTTTCAGCCCCTACACTTTTCCCTCATCTGTGTGCAGTTGTGCAGGGCATCCTTCCCCAGCTATATTTTCCAGTCCCAAGTGAGCCCAGTGAAAAAATGTTTAAAATATATTTAGCATTGTAGCTCTCTGGATTGGCAGTACAGTCTTGATTTTATGAACGGATGTATGAAAATCTTCTGTGGAAAACATTTTTAATGATAAAAAGTAAAGCTGAACATAGACAAAGAGGAGCATAGCTAAGAGGTCTCTAGAGCACATGTCTTTAAACAAAAGAAGCCCCATGTCATATGAAGTGGCTAAATTCCCTCTCTGATGGTGACTGACGACCCCATCATATGGAGAAGCTTAAAATTCAATGGTTCAGTGCTGGATTCAAAATGTTGGACACGTAAAGTGCAAGTTGCTTGACAAGGTCAAGTATTTCAAATACATTTAACGAGTCCAGGAATAGAGAGCAGAACCAGGGAATGACAAGCTGTCTCTCAAACTTCTAAAAGATGTCTTCCTTTGTCCTCAGCTTCCACATTCAAATTCGTGATTAGCAAGACAGCTCAAACTCCATAAACAGAATAGGATGCTGGAATGGGCCAGAAGCATGACTCTGCAGAAGAGAGGGGGCCAAGTACCTTCCCTCAGAGCTTTATAAAAAGCTCCTTGAAGCCTTAGTATTTTTAGTTACCAAATTTATAACACCTACCTGCTCTCCTTTTTTTTAAGTCATATTAATCTACAGAGAGAATGGAAAGATCTCTAAGACCAGTAACTCAGCATACTCTATGAAATCTGAGGAACAGCAATTGCCATCTGTTATTTGTTGTTGTGCAGTCTCTAAATTGTGTCCGACTCCTTGCAACCCCATGGACTGCAGCCCGCCAGGCTCCTCTGTCCATGAGCTTTTCCAGGCAAGAATATGGGAGTGGATTGTCTTTCCTTCCCCAGCTGATTCTCCTGACCCAGGGATCAAACCTGTGTCTCCTGGTAGGGCAGATTCTTTACCACTGAGCCACCTGGGAAGCCCATCTATATTGAGCATAATTTAATTTAACTGAAGACATTGTATCCTTTCTGCGAAGAATGGTGTTTTTTTCTGAACATGCAGGATAGTACAAGATTAATGTTTTAGGGATTCCCTAGTGGCTCAGACAGTAAAGAGTCTGCTTGCAGTGCAGGAGACAGGGGTTTGATCCCTGGGTTTGGAAGATCTGCTGGAGAAGGTAATGGCAACACATTCCAGTATTCTTACCTGGAAAATCCTTGATGGAGGAGCCTGGCAGGCAATAGTCCATAGAGTCACAAAAAGTCTGACATGACTGAACCCCTTCACTTTTTCACTTATATTTAGGTTATAGTTTATATATAAAACCGTGAATGCCCTCTAATCCAAACAATCAGAATGTATCTAGCAAAAGAGTACATGAACCATAAACTAATTTTAGCTTTGCAATGAAAATACCTATTGATGGCCTAGAAGACAGATCCTAAAAGAAATGAGAATTAGTGTCACTTAAACTCTTTATCTTTGGAATTGAAGTAGAAACTGAAAAAAGATAGTTCATTTGTTTATTATTAATAGCTCTCCTGATAGAACATTAGCATTTATATCAATAACTGATTTACAGAGAAGACTCAGTCATGCATAAGTGAATAAATATCTATGGAATTTAAATGACTGCTTATCCCTTCTGCCAACAAAAATGTTTCTCGGCTACAAACTCTCACTGTCCGTTTTGACAAAAGGGATATAAATTAATTGCAAGTTTATTAAAGAAAGACAGGATTCAGAATAAATGTCCATAATACATTGCAAAATCAAACATAGTTTTAAGATTATATACAAGCTATCCCATCATTTATTGCACTGGCAATTATATATTTACAAGTATGGACATATATGTACTTTACGGTTAACACACAGAAATATGGATTTGTATAATGTTTTCCCTAAAAGCATGCTGCTACAAAACTCCTCTACCCTCTACTCCTCTACTCCTCTACATGGTTTCTAAAAGTCCATCTTTTGGGGCTTATGCTGAGCAACAAGGCCAAGGAAAACAGTGAAATATAGAAGGGGAATACAGTGTCTAATTCTGTCCTACTGCACCATCACAACCTCAACTGTCTTACCAATACAAAAGGCAATATTTGAAGCTCAATGCTCCTTATACCAAGAAGGTTGTGATTTAAAAAAAAAAAAAAACACTACACACAGGAGACTATATTCAGTATCCTGTAATAAACTATAATGGAAATTTTGTAATTAAAAAATAAAGAAGTTTGCGATTAAGGGTCTACATTGTAAAAATAATGGAAAATAACAGGGACACAAAAGTGTGCTGATATTCCAGATGTGGATCAGAAGGCAATCATGTCCCCTAGTCAGAGGCTAAATGGAAACGTGTGAGTAACGCTGCATTGCTTAGTGTAATGGCTCATTAGAAACTCTAAGAAGAAAAATGCACTACAGGATTAAAAGTGATGTTTCCAGAAGCAAGATAAAACCATCATCTGGGACCCGCTGATCAGGCCTCTTTTGTTATTCAGGAAGCCTGATCACCTTCTGGATGGTCTTACTTCATACCATCAACCTAATTACCATAAAACATTTCTATCCAAATTCTGTACTTCAAGATGGTTGGCAGACTCTGTGTCACCATGTTGCAAATTTGAAAACTAATATTTAAAATTTGTGTAAACATTGTAAATATCCTTGGTTAACTGAAACTCAGATTGAAAGACAGGAATAGAAAGGTTCAGAGGCTTTTCTTGACTCCCTTATGGAGCATTACATAAGTCATTTTTTGCATCCCATATTCTCAACTACAATATGCAAACAATATGCACAGTCTAAGCAACTGTTACAATCAGCCATCTTGGGTTATATGTGTTGACCTTCTGCAATTTTCCATTGATAGAAGAGTAACATTGTCTATCTTCCTTGAAATCTACTAAAATTCATGACATCAGATTTATAAAGCAATCTCATATATCTAATTTGTTTTATGCTATTTGAGTCCTCTGAGATACCAATGTCTCCATTTCACAGTTGAGTACAGATGACTTCTGAAAGACTGAATGATAAATACTATCACTGATAAAGCACAATGGGAAATTCAATTATTCTGAAGTGTAAGTGTATTTATAATTATAATGACTGAGCATGATAATAAGAGGTATCTTAAAATATGTGTAGGGCTTCCTGGGTGGCTCAGCAGTAAACAGTCCACCTGCAATGCAGGAGATGCAGGAAATGAGGCTTCGATCCCTGGGTCAGGAAGATCCCCTGGAGGAGAAAATAGCAACCCACTCCAATATTCTTGCCTGGAAAATTCCATGGACAGAGAAGCCTTGTTGGCTACAGTCCCTGGGGTTGCAAAGAGTTGGAGTCAGACATGGCTGAGCACACACACACACAAACAAACAAAAAAAAATCTTTAATTGAATCACTAGTATTTAAATGTGCAAATATTTTATAGAATTCAGATAATTTACTTAAACTTCCATCACAATCTCAATCAGCAATAAACATATATTGAATATCTTTCCAACATACAGCCTAACATTGCCAAGGTTGCAACTCCTTTGATTTGGTGTATATCTACAGATATTCCTTAACCTTTGCCAGTCATTTTGTAAATATGTGCCATTATTTCAAGGGTGATTAAATCAGAGTCTAGATAAAAGAGCTCCAATTCATCAACCAAGATGAGAAAAGCTGCTAAAAGCTTCAGTGAGTCAATAATATCTTTTTTAATAAAAATGAACACATTAAAAGGGGGAGACTTTCCATAACTTACTTTTGAAAGCACATAGAAACTACTATAATTTGAAGAAAATTCCAAGGATTTTGATGCTCTAATAATGTGATTTGATGATTATCGTAATTATTTTGAGCATTTGAACAAATTCAGAAATTCTTGGCAGGGCTGGTTCTTGATTGTCTTGGTTTGGTTTTTGATGAGAGTTCTGGCCTACCCACAGTAATTCTACTTACTAGGGGTCTTCCAGATAGCCCCTGTCAATTCAGGAGGCACAGATTCAATCCCTGGGTTGGGAAGACTTCCTGGAGGAGGAAATGACAACCCACTCCAGTATTCTTGCCTGGAGAATTCCATGGACAAAGGAGCCTGGTGGGCTACAGTCCATGCAGTCACAAAGAGTTAGACACGCTGAGCACTGAGGATACAATTCATTATTATTATTATTATTATTATAAGTACTATGTGGAAATAGGATGGCAAAGATTCAAACTGTGTTCCACACTTTAAAAAAGCCATGAAGAAAACCATCTAAACAACCTATGTTCCACAATTAAAAAAATAAACCATGAAGAAAACTCCTTTTCTTTTTATCCCTACTAAAGCATAGGGGAGGTCTTCAATCAGCTTAGGTTGTATGCCTTATTATATCATCACCCTTAAGGAGATTCTACTTTGAGGCATATGGTAACCATCTTCCCTAAAGGTTAGATGGATACTAAGTCACATCTATCTTTTCCACCACTTTTTTTTCTTTTTAAATTAATTTGTATTGGCCTATAGTTGCTTCACAATGCTGTGTTAATTTCTACAGTATAGCAAAATGAATCAGCCAACACATACACACATCTCCTACTTTTTGGATTTCCTTCCCACTCAGATCACCATGTTGCATTAAGTAGAGCTTCCTGTGCTATAGTATGCTCTCATCACTTTAAATCCTATTTGAGGGTAAACAAGGTTCCAACACATATGTATCTGTATACGGGTACCAAAATAATGTAACTGCAGTTCCAGATGCTGAGCCAAGAATGGGCCCACGAGATAAAATGCCGTACCTGACTTAGTTTTCTGCATCACAGTGTTACTTACAGAATGTTTTCTATCCCTATCCCCCTTCCATGTAGATCACACCCATACTAAATAGATTTGAAAAGCCACAAGTACAAGAACTCTAGATAATTTTTCAGTCTCTGTTCAGTTCAATCAGTCATGTCCGACTCTTTGTGATTCTGTGGACGGCAGCAAGCCAGGCTTCCCCGTACTTCACCATCTCCCAGATCCATAACCTGACCAGGGTGATAGGACATTGCTAGGCAGGCTCACTGTACTCACCAGTGTCCACTTATCAAAGCAAGGTGATGAAATAAGAATACATGAAAATATGATGTTCTGCTGAACATGTTTGGCAACTTAAATCTTAGATTTTATCTGCCTGGGAGCTTATTGCTATAGACCACTGATTGAAGGACAATCATCAGAAATGATTTTTTACATTTTTGTAAATAAAGACGCTTACTCCTTGGAAGAAAAGTTATGACCAACCTAGATAGTATATTCAAAAGCAGAGACATTACTTTTGCCAACTAAGGTCCGTCTAGTCAAGGCTATGCTTTTTCCTGTGGTCATGTATGAATGTGAAAGTTGGACTGTGAAGAAGGCAGAGCACCGAAGAATTGATGCTTTTGAACTGTGGTGTTGGAGAAGACTCTTGAGAGTCCCTTGGATTGCAAGGAGATCCAACCAGTCCATTCTGAAGGAGATTGGCCCTGGGATTTCTTTGGAAGGAATGATGCTAAAGCTGAAGCTCCAGTACTTTGGCCACCTCATGAGAAGAGCTGACTCATTGGAAAAGACTCTGATGCTGGGAGGGATTGGGGGTAGGAGGAGAAGGGGACGACCGAGGATGAGATGGCTGGATGGCATCACGGACTCGATGGACGTGAGTCTGAGTGAACTCCAGGAGATGGTGATGGACAGGGAGGCCTGGCGTGCTGCAATTCATGGGGTCGCAGAGTCCGACACGACTGAGCAACTGAACTGAACTGATGTAAATTATATTAACATATACATATGAAAGATGTTATAAATTATGTATTTGTTGTATATTCATTTTGTATATGCACATATGGATACGTATCTAATTTAAAACTGATTAACCCACTGCATTATTACCGGGCATCTTATGACTACAATTACTTCTATTTCTATGTTTTCCTGTTCTAATTGGACTTTCAGGAAAGTTTAGTTAATACACAATGTATAATAAATATTTAATTTTCTAAGTACACATTTTTTATAATAAGCCGCTGTAAGTCTCTACTTTTTCAGCATTCAGCTTACATCTTTGACACAAATATCCTGTAAAAGATCATCTTGCAAAATTGCACTGGGACTGCTTACAAGTTGATTACAGGTTGATAATAGAGGGCCTTCCCAGGTGGCACTAGCGATAAAGAACCTGCCTGCCAATGCAGGAGGTGTGGGTTCAGTCCGAGTTGGGAAGATCCCCTGGAGAAGGGAATGGCAACCCACTCCAGGATTCTTGCCTGAAGAATTCCATGGACAGAGGAGCCTGGTGGGTTACAGTCCATGGGGTCACAGAGAGTCAGACACAACTGAAGTGGCCTAACACACATGCACAGATAATAAAAAGAACAACCTCAAGAAGGAAAGAAAACAGCATTTAAAATACTTCCTGTCATTTAAAACTGTACAACCAATTCTTTTCGATTAAGGGGCCAGACCAAACTTGGCACGTCTTCTCTGCTGAACTTGACTGACCCAAATTTTGCCACCATTTCACTGTCACTTTAAATCATCTTTGCAGAAAGAACTAAGAAAATAGAAATGTTTTCTGGGTTTGACAAGCAACAGCAGAACTGAAGTCAGAGAAGATAATGAATTCCCTGCTGCTAATTTCTTCCTATGTTCAGTTTTTGTTCTGGAGCTGGTGGCAGACACAGTGCTAATGAGATCCTCTTCTGATGATGGAAACGATGTTCTGAAATGACTTGTTCGTCTGGCTCCTGACTACTGTTGTTAAAAACACATTGTATAGATCACTTTATGATTCCCCACCTAGGAAGCCACAGAGGACTTCTTTGTTCACATGGAGAAGGAAAGTCATCAGTTTCTTTTTGTTTCAATGGATAATATATTTTCCGCAGTGGTAGAAAGAAATTTTTCATTTATTCTGAAGATTTTATATTAGATTTTATTTAATGATTCTAAATAATGATATATTTGGTCTATTATCTATGGTGAATGAAAAATAGCATGGTAATGGTGAATTCCTTTTGAAAATACTTTAGTTATTGCCTATTTATTTTCCTGATAGTAAGTAAGCAATGAAGCCATTCAAAGGAAGGAAACAACATATAAGAAAAAAAGTTTAAGGTAACAGGAACAGGAGAAAAGCCAATCCATTTTAAACAAGTTAGGAGAATGGAGATTCTGTGACATAAGTACTAATATATCAATAGTTCACTTGAAAAGCAAAATCCTTCTTATACATATACACAGAATTTTATAGTGACGTATGCCAAAATAAAAAAAAAAATTGATGATGAATTTCCTATTTGGAGGAGGAAGAATTGGTTCCTCCATGTCTTATTCCTGCTCTAAATAAAATAAAATAAAATAAATCATCTGCTTCACATTGTCTGCCCTCCATCTCCTTCTGGGGACCCCAGACACTCCCAGTTTCCAATTTCGCCCAGTTACTCTACTCAGGATCATGCATGTGTGTCTGCTAAGGCTCTTCAGTCATTTCCAACTCTTTGCAACCCTACATGGGACATTCAAAATATGAAAATCTGTTCATGAACAGAGGAAAGGTATGGATTTTGCAAGCATGTTGGGAATAAATGTTTTTGGAGTAGAGAAGTGGATGAACTCACCATTGACAAAAGGCAACAGAAAAAACAATTAAATATAAGGAAGGTAGACAGGACAGATTAATACAAAAGTAAATCTTGCAGAAAAATAGCACATCACAAATCCAAATTATAATAAGTAAACAGAGATAACTCAAAGTTAGGTTGAGGAAGAGGGACAAGGAGGAGACAACTGTATACATATATAGAAGGGAATGTGCTGGAATGTGTCTGTGCATGTGGTAGAATGGTACTGGAAGATGACGGAGAGGAATACATTATCCCATTTCTGCCCCTTCATCTTCGTCTTTGGTACTTCTATTTTCCTCTAATCTCAGGAAATTCCAAGGCTAATATTTTGGAATTCAGGTGTCCTTTTATGGACAAGTTTTCTGATAAAGCTATAATTAATTTTACTGATTTTACTGGAGTAAAAATTGTACTCAAGGATATTTTATTTACTGAAATTTGTTTCAATTACTACACTTAAGACCTTGTATGATTTCATTTCTGTACAAGGAGAAATAGAGGCCCAATGTATCCTATAAAGGGCTTCCCAGGTGGTTCAGATGATAAAGAATCTGCCTGCAATGTAGGAGACCCAGGTTCAATCCCTGGGTAGGGAAGATCTTCTGGAGAAGGGTATGGCTACCCACTCCAGTATTCTTGCCTGGAGAATACCATGGACAGAGGAGCCTGGTAGACTAGAGTCCATGGGGTTGCAAAGACTTGGACACGACTGAGTGACTAACACTAGCAACTAGCTAGTGCCCTATAAAAAATACTACAAAACTATTAGTTCTAGTAGATTTTCAAATGTTTCTGGAACAATCTGTTAACTTCTTGAGCAAAATGGTGCTTTCGGTCTATTTTTTAATCTTTAAAAATCTATTAACTTCCTCTTAATACTACTCCTGATTTTTGTGGCAGTTTTATTTGAAAGAAAATGAAATGATTCCAGTGAAGACTGGAGCATCCAAACTGAGGATCTTGGGAAAATTTTCTCATGTTCTACAACTTTCCTTTTTAAAAAGGTATCCATGAATCATCTTACTTTCTCCATCTGCTCTCTCTCCTCCTTCACAGGAATTTTTCTTTCTGTTTTATTTTCTATTTTGCTTTGAAAATTCTTCATGGATTCAGTGACCTCTTAAATGGAGTTCCTACTCTCCAAGTGGTATCCAAACCACAGAGTAGAATGCAGAAGAAAGCATAAACATGTAATCTGGAAAATAAGTTAAAACCTGTGCTACTACGTCACTTTAGTCATGTCCAACTCTCTGCAATCCTATGGACCATAACCCACCAGGATGTTCTGTCCATGGGATTGTTCAGGAAAGAACACTGCAGTGGGTTGCCACGCCCCTCTCCAGAGGATCTTCCTGACCCAGGGATCAAACTCACATCTCCTGTGTTTCCTGCATTCCAAGTGGATTCTTTACTGCTGAAACACAGGGAAGCCCAAATTAAGCCTTATTAATAATTAATAAACTGTGGAAAATTCTGAAAGAGATGGGAATATCAGACCACTTGACCTGCCTCTTGAGAAACCTGTATGCAGGTCAGGAAGCAACAGTTAGAACTGGAGATGGAAAAACAGACTGGTTCCAAATAAGAAAAGGAGTATGTCAAGGCTGTATATTGTCACCATGCTNTCAAGGCTATGGTTTTCCCAGTAGTCATGTATGGATGTGAGAGTTGGACCATAAAGAAAGCTGAGCACTGAAGAATTGATGCTTTTGAACTGTGGTGTTGGAGAAGACTCTTGAGAGTCCCTTGGACTGCAAGGAGATCCAGCCAGTTCATTCTAAAAGAAATCAGTCCTGGGTGTTCATTGAAGGACTGATGTTGAAGCTGAAACTCCAATACTATGGCTACCTGATGCGAAGAGTTGACTCATTTGAAAAGACCCTGATGTTGGGAAAGATTGAAGGCTGGAGGAGAAGGGGACAACAGAGGATGAGATGGTTGGCTGGCATCACCAACTCAATGGACATGAGTTTGTGTAAACTCCGGGAGTTGGTTATGGACAGGGAGGCCTGGTGTGCTGGGGTTCATGGGGTCGTAAAGAGTCGGATATGACTGAGCAACTGAACTCAAGTGAACCTAACTGACAGAGCATTACTAACCATACACTGAAAACCACAGATAACTCTGGGACCTTTTACAGCACAGTTATTTTGTCAGATATAGGCAATAACTTCATTTAATCTGATTACTACCTCAAGCATAATTGCTCTCATAATATTGAGCTACATTTACATTCAGGTTAAGATCATTCAACAAGAAGTCAAGCCTGAACTTTTACATGCTTCAAGCAAACCAAACACATACTCACATAAACCAATAGAGAAGTTTATCATTACAGAACCAAATCTTAGGTAGGATCTATACATTTTTGTTAGATAATATTTAGTAGCATAATGAAATCTACTTACTAACTAGAATAATTACATAATAAATCTCTAAAAAAAAAGGCTGCAGAGGTATATAAGACATAAATGTAACACTAAAGTCACTCTTTTTGAAATCTGTTTAAAAGTTAAATTTTCATTTATTTAGAACAGCCACCATTTGTGGCTAGGAAAATTATTATTACTATATATACACACATAGTGCATTTGTTATCCAGACATTAGAGTAGCAAAATAAAATCTAGTTACCTAGCCATCTAGTAATATTTTATATCTAGTAAGAAAAGCGTTGCTTTAACTAGAAAATTCAGCATGCTCAGTCTTGGCCATTATATCTAAGGGGCTATACCAAAAAACACTAACTTCTGAAGACACTGACTACAATTTTGACATTAAGAACTCTACAAAGAGGCTGCTATTTGTGTCATTACCGAGTAATATTTTAGACCTTGTACATCACTACTGTCCTTTGGAATTTATATAAAAGTCTTCTTTTTTTCCCTACTGGTGACCAATAGAATCTTAGGCTTCTTTGCATTTAATTGTAGTATTTTGGTTCTGAGTCCTATTTAGTCGCTACTCAGTTTAGTTAAAATTCTGTATAACCAATAGATGATGTCACAATTCCATGATGAGATTGGATAAAGACATTCTAGTAAAATGGTTCAGGTTTCCAACCCCAGAATAAGACATAATTGAATTCTGTCTTGGTAGTTTGTGGCATTGTAAAGATTAAATGAGATGAAGTCTTAACGAAGTCCTCACAGATAGTAAGCATCTGTTAAGTATTGAGGTGTTTCCTTTTCTGACTTGTTATCGTTTAGCCCATAGTTATTACTGAGATTTTAACTCAAAGTGGAAGAAATTTTCTTTATGTTTTAAGCCAAGCTACTCTCTACTGTGCTTTAGACTAGATGGTGTGTTCTTTGAGGAGAGTAACAATACCACCCTGTACCCCTAATTTCTACAAGTTACAGGTTCATTGTAGAGCTACTCGGCAAAGATGTGTGTTAGTCGCTTAGTTGTGTCTGACCCTTTACAACCCCATGGACTGTAGCCCTCCAGGTTCCTCTGTCTGTGGACTTCTCTAGGCAAGAAATACTGGGGTGGGCAGCTATTCCCTTCTCCAGAGGATCTTCCTGACCCAGTTATCAAACATGGGTCTCCTGCATTGCAGGCAGATTCTTTACCGTTTGAGCCACCAGGGAACCCCACTCAATAAAGATATGTTGAATAAATGAATGATGGAGCCAATCAATAATCATTCGATGTGTAGATGTCTCCACACAAAGCCCAAAGAGTTTCTGTGTCATAGCAAAAAAGCAGATCGCTGAGCTCAGTCTCTTTATTTCCACTGTTATATAAACCCATAATTGTTGACTCACTAACAGGAACCTCCTGTCTCTTAAGGCTTTCTGAAAATCAAGAAATCATTTTAAATGATTTGTAACCAACTAGAGCATCAATAACAGGATAGGGCAATAAGTTGATAAATTCTTATATAAATATTAGATTAACACTTGTGATTAACAAATTAACCAAAATATAAATTAAATATATTCTAGTCCCATCAATTCATGGCAAATAAATGGAGAAAGAGTGGAAACAGTGGCTGACTTTATTTTTCTGGGCTCCAAAATCACTGCAGATGGTGATTTCACCCATGAAATTAAAAGATGCTTACTCCTTGGAAGGAAAGTTATGAACAACCTAGACAGCACATTGAAAAGCAGAGATATTCCTTTGTCAATAAAGGTCTGTCTAGTCAAGGCTATGGTTTTTCCAGTAGTCATGTATGGATGTGAGAGTTGGACTATAAAGAAACCTGAGCACCGAAGAACTGATGGTTTTGAACTGTGGTGTTGGAGAAGACTCTTGAGGGTCGCTTGGACTGCAAGGAGATTCAACCCGTCCATCCTAAAGGAGATCAGTCCTAGGTGTTCATTTGTAGGACTGATGTTGAAGCTGAAACGAATACTTTGTCCACCTGATGTGAAGAGCTGACTCATTTGAAAAGACCCTGATGCTGAGAAAGATTGAGGGCAGGAGGAGAAGGGGATAACAGAGGATAAGATGGTTGGATGGCATCACCGACTCAATGGAAATGGGTTTGGGTGGACTCCAGGAGTTGGTGATGGACAGGGAGGCCTGGCATGCTGGAGTTCACAAGGTTGCAAAGAGTCGGACACGACTGAGTGACTGAACTGAACTGTACTCAACTGATATGCACTTATCAAGATGTTAAAATGTTGAGAAATTGACTTGATTTTCAAAGGTGAACAAATTTCTACTGGTGCTTTTCTGAGTTTTTATTTACCCTCTTTTATTCAAAAAGCACTTATTGAGCATTTCCTGAATTAAGGTAGAAGTCTGGGCTTGGAAGACAAGGATGAGGATGCCCTGGCCCTACCCTAGAGGCCATCACAATTGAGCTGGGAAAGCATAAACCTGTACAACCAATGGTAACACAAACTGGGATGTGGTAAATGCTGTGGACACCAGTGGGTGTGCATGTGGTTTCCAACATACATTATCTCTCTGTGCATATATTTCTTGGTTAAAACCATGACTCATCTGTTCAGTACAGCAGAGTTCCAAAAACAGCAATTTTCACTGATTTTTTTCTTAATTCATAGAGTGAAATTTAACAGTTCTTCACTTTCCTATTCAACTGAGAAAAGAAGGCTTACCTACATCTCTGAAGAATCAAGAGTTCTGGCACTTTCAATTCCCTGTTGGTCTATATTTTGTAAATGATTTATACAAGGGCAAACTTGATTGTTTTTTTATTGTCTATGACAAATTTCTCCCCATAATAGAGCAAGAAACCTCCTGCCTGCAAAAACTGCTTGGTGTTTTTAAAGGAAAAAGAAATGAAATGAATAGGAGTAGCTAAAAAATTCAATGAATCTTATGTTCTTCAAATAACTCAACAAAGAAACAAGGTTATTACTACAGTTAACTGACATATTTACTGTTGATAAGTAACTACCTGGGCAATTTTATTTTCTATATTTTCTGTGATTTCTTTCTTATAACAGTGAAAAACCTAGAAATATGATATAACTTTTTAAAGCCAGAGGTTAAGATTCAAGAGACCTAGATTCTGGATATTGTTGTTCTTTAGTCACTAAGCTGCATCCGACTTTTTGTGACCCCATGAACTGTAGCCTGCCAGGCTCCTCTGTCTGTAAGATTTCCCAGGCAAGAATACTGGAGTGCATTGTCATTTCCTTCTCCAGGGACTCTTCCCACTTAGGGATGGAGTCCATGCCTCCTGCATTGGCAGGCAGATTCTTTTACCACTGAGCCACCAGGGAAGCCCTCCATTTTGGATATACTCAATCCCTAATTGTTGACAAGTTACTTAAAGGTCTTCACATACCACCTGTGGGGCAAGAAGTTGGGAACAACCTAACCCTACTGTACATGGTGTTAAATGCCACTGCATATCAGGGATCCATGAGATGTCTGATAAAATGAGAAGCTTCCAAAGCACACAGCTTGAAAGAAACCTCAAGCAAATAAATAAATAAAACTCAAAGAAATAAATTCTGTATTCATTTAGAGAAAATAAATACACCATTTTCTTTAAATTGCTAGAATAGTAAATAAGGCACACAGCTACAGGAAAGAAAAAATAAACACCATCAAATTAAAATTCTACATGGAAAGTAAATTAAGCACTCTGAATCACAACTAGAAATATCCTGCTTGCTATGATATTTTTAGGGTTTGTTTTAAGTTATAGAATACATATGTATATTTTCTAGGTATTAAAAGTTCGGAGTAAGCAAAAAAAAAAAATCAGAGCCATTAAAAAAGTTCATGCTTCATTTTTTATCTTTATTCCTTTGCTTTAAACTCTTTAAGAACTCTTCCTAGAAATAGACATTCTGAATCTGTATGCAAATTTGAGGAGATGATTTAAAAATAACTTCAACCTACACAGAAACTTTTTGGATTAAAAATAATAGCTAAAGTTTTAAGATTTTTTTGATAATTTCTTAAATTCAGATCAATCTCAAAATATGTAAAAAATAAAATTTTTTTGTTTTTGGTTCAGTTCTTAAGGGCTAATGCCCACGGTAAATGACTAGGATCATGGACACTAAGGAAATGGCTTATAATCATAAAGTTTGCAAATGGTCCAGATATTCTAACCAGAAATTCAGGCCTGCTCGTTTTCCACCAGGGCTCTATCACAGCTGCAATTGACTGCATTAACCAAACATGTATCATTCATTCATTCATTATGCAAATATTTGGTGAAAGCCCACCCTCTGCCAGATACTATTGTTAGTACTACAACACAGCTGTGTGCAGAAGAGACAAAATCCCAACTATGTGCTGTAATTATTCAACAACTGGCTGGGGTTGGAAGAGGGAAGAGGACTTATCTGCACCAATTGTTTATTTACATAATGTACATATTCCTATCATGACAGATCTACCAACCCAACATCACTGAACTTAGAGCAGGGAAGAGGTGTGCACGCTCAGCGCTTGTGAGCCTTGTCAGCCTGTGGGAGCTCACAGCACATCACTGAAAAACTTCCGTGCCCAAGCGAAAAATGTATTCCAGCAGAGAGAAACAACATGCTAGTCACATATATCAAAAGCTGTCATGGAGGGGACCAAATAGAAGACAAAGAAGTTGGGTAGGAAGTGGGAGACAGGCAGTGTGGAGTAGGAAGGGGCAATTTTAGATAGATAAGCAGAAAGACTCCTTTAAAGATGAATATTTGAGCCAAGTTCTGAAGATAGCGAATGAGTGAGCCAAGTGAGTAATAAAGGAAGAGAATTTTAAGGAGGCGTGTCTAGGTGGCAATAACCCAAGGCAAAGGGTTAGGTATTTATCTTAAGAATTTTTACCATTAGTGTGGTGGGAGGACATCTCACTGACCAAATGGTTTTTCTGTTTTGTTTGATTTGTTTTTAACCAAGGAGTGACGTGATCTCACTTATATTTTTCAAATATATCTCTTAATGAAGTTATGAGAGTGAACCCCTTAAGCTCCTGCAATAACCCAGGCTTGGATCAGAATCAGTGCAAGTCAGTTCAGTCGTTCAGTCGTGTCCAACTCTTTGCGACCCCATGAACTGCAGGACGCCAGGCCTCCTAGTCCATCACCAACTCCCGGAGTTTACCCAACTCATGTCCATCGAGTCGGTGATGCCATCCAACCATCTCATCCTCTGTTGTCTCCTTCTCCTCCTGCCTTCAATCTTTCCCAGCATCAGGGGCTTTTCAAATGAATCAGCTCTTCACATCAGGTGGCCAAAGTACTGGAGTTTCAGCTTCAATATCAGTCCTTCCAGTGAACACTCAGGACTGATTTCCTTTAGAATGGACTGGCTGGATCTACTTGCAGGCCAAGGGACTCTCAAGAGTCTTCTCCAGCATCATAGTTCAAAAGCATCAATTCTTCGGCATTCAGCTTTCTTTATGGTCCAACTCTCACATCCATACATGACCACTGGAAAAACCAGTGGTCATAACTTTTAATTATGGTCATAACTTTTAATGTAAGTGTCTTTTAATTTTATGGCTGCAGTCACTATCTGCAGGGATTTTGGAGCCCCCAAAATAAAGTCAGCCACTGTTTCCACTGTTTCCCCATATATTTGCTATGAAGTGATGGAACCAGAAGTCATAATCTTAGTTTTCTGAATTTTGAACTTTAAACCAACTTTTTCACTCTCCTCTTTCACTTTCATCAAGAGGTTCTTTAGTTCCTCTTCACTTTCTGCCATAACGGTGGTGTCATCTGCATATCTGAGGTGATTGATATTTCTCCCGGCAATCATGACTCCAGCTTGTGCTTCTTCCAGCCCAGTGTTTATCATGATGTATTCTGCATACAAGTTAAATAAGCAGGGTGACAATATACGGCCTTGATTTACTCCTTTTCCTATTTGGAACCAGTCAGTTGTTCCATGTCCGGTTCTAACTGTTGCTTCCTGACATGCACACAGGTTTCTCAAGAGGCAGGTCAGGTGGTCTGGTATTCCCATATCTCTCAGAATTTTCCATAGTTTATTGTGATCCACACAGTCAAAGGCTTTGGCATAGTCAATAAAGCAGAAATAGATGTTTTTTCTGGAACTCTCTTGCTTTTTCCATGATCCAGTGGATGCTGGCAATCTGATCTCTGGTTCCTCTGCCTTTTCTAAAACCAGCTTGAACACCTAGAAGTTCACAGCTCACGTATTGCTGAAGCCTGGCTTGGAGAATTTTAAGCATTACTTTACTAGTGTGTGAGATGAGTGCAATTGTGCAGTAGTTTGAGGATTTGCAATGCCTTTCTTTAGGATTGGAATGAAAACTAACCTTTTCCAGTCCTGTGGCCACTGCTGAGTTTTCCAAATTTGCTGATGTATTGAGTGCAGCACTTTCACAGCATCATCTTTCAGGATTTGGAATAGCTCAACTGGAATTCCATCACCTCCTCTAGCTTTGTTCGTAGTGATTCTTCCTAAGGTCCACTTGACGTCACATTCCAGGATTTCTGGCTCTAGATGAGTGATCATACCATCATGATTATCTTGGTTATGAAGATCTTTTTTGTACAGTTCTTCTGTGTATTCTTGCCACCTCTTGTTAATATCTTCTGCTTCTGTTAGGTCCGTACCATTCCTGTCTTTTATTGAGCCCAACTTTGCATGAAATGTTCCCTTGGTATCTCTAATTTTCTTGAAGAGTTCTCTAGTCTTACCATCAGAATGGATCAGAGTGGTAATGGAGAAATTAGTAAGATTCTAGATGTACTTTTAAAGGGGAGCCAACAGAATTTGCTGACAGATTGGATGCAAAGTGTTGTCCAAAAGCTTATTCTGAAGATTTTGTTCCAAGCAACTGGAAAGAGGGGTTTAGCATTTACTGAATTAGAGCAGAGCAATTTTGAAGGAAAGATCAAGGATTTGGTTTGGTATATGTGTCATTTGCTACACCTATTAGACATCTGAGCTGAGATGTAGAACAAGCAACTGGGTATATGAGCCAAGTTTCAGGGAAAGCTTTTGCTAGAGGTATAACTGGGGAGTATTCACGGTGTCGATAATATTTAAAACACTAGGATTCAAATGAGAGCCCCACAAGAGAGAGCATGAATTTAGTGAAGATTTAGTTAACTGCTTAACAAAAACATATTCTCAGTGCTCTGCAAGTATGAACTCGCTTGATTCTTATAAACTCATTACCTTTTCCCTTTTTAATTAACCGAAGCACAGTAAGGTTAACTAACTTGCCCAAACTCAGAAGTAAATGGCCAAGTAAGTGGCAGATTTAGAATTGCTAACCCAAGCTGTTCAGATCCAGAGATTTTTTTTTTTTCAATTTTAATTAAAGGAGGATAATTACTTCACAATATTGTGGTGGTTTTTGCCATACATCGACATAAATCAGTCATGGGTGCACACGTGTCCCCCCATCCTGAACCCCCTCCCACTTCCCTCCCAACCTCACCCCCTGGGTTGTCCCGGAGCACTGGCTGAGTGCTCTGCTTCATACATCGAACTTGCACCGGTCATCTGTTTTACACATGGTAATATACATGTTTCAATGCTATTCTCTCAAATCATCCCACCCTCATCTTCTCCCACATATTCCAAAAGTCTGTTCTTTACATCTGTGTCTCTTTTGCTGCCTTGCATATAGGAGCGTCATTACTGTCTCTCTAAACTCCATATACACACACATATATATATATATATATATGTTAATACACTGTATTGGTTTTTCTCTTTCTGACCTACTTCACTCCATATCCAGAGTTCTTATTAGAGAAATCATCTGAAAGCCTGGAAACTTTTGGCACTACAACAATTTAGAGGCCAGGAAGATAAAATAGAGCAGTAAATCCTATTCACAGAACGTAATACATTTTTTTTCCATAGAAATTCTAACTACGCTCAGCGTAGAGAGTAGATTTACCAGTGTTTTGCTTCCTTTGTACTTTTCTATATTTTCTATAATAAGCATGTTACTTCTAGAATTAGAAAATACTGTATTAAAATAATATTGAGTTATTTTTTAAACTGCATTCCAAGGGACATATGTCATTCTGTGTAGACAACCCATCTCAATGAGAAAATACAGAAAAAATGGAAGTGCTCTCTGCTTGGAGTACGATTAGAGCTACTATAAAATTTACCACCCACATAACAATTCCTAGTGTAAAACTGAGCTCTATTAATGATACAACGACCACAGTCTTAAGTCAGAATGACCCAAGCATACTTAGAGTAGGTACCAGTGCCTCGGGTAGACGTTTTCTTAAGAATATCATTTGTATGAATACAAGACTGCAGACCTTCTACTGTCCGTGTACACTACCTTGTCACTAGTAGGTTAGAGATACCTTTATTTGTCATTATTGCCGCTAGTCTTATTTTTTCCCAACTACTGGCTAGAACAGGGCACTGAAAAACAAACTAAGGGCTGTGTGTGCGTGCTCAGTTGTGTCTGACTCTGCGGCCTCATGGACTGTAGCCCACGAGGCTCCTCTTTCCATGGAATTTTCCCAGCAAGAATACAGGAGTGGGTTGCCATTCCCTTCTCCCGGAGATCTTCCCAACTCAGGGACCACAACCCTGTCTCTTTGTCGTCTGCATTGGCAGGTGGATTCTTGACCACTAGTGCCACCAGGGAAGCCCAAACTAAGCACTGCCTCCATACTGTTATGTTTGAGTACTGGAGACACTCTACTTGGGGTTCATCAGTCCTTGGATGAAAAATAATATCATTTATTTCAGCTATTTCAATTACTTAAACCACATTTTAAGGATTTGAAAAAGACATATTAATGATGTTAAATACAGTAAGAAATCACTTTATATAGAGAGTAAGTACAATATTTACAATCATTAAAAAGAATTCTCTTCATTCCTATTCTAAGATAAATGAACTAGGGGAAAAAAATCTAGGCATCCAATTCTACTCTTGAGGCTGCTTTTAATTCTATATAAACACTAATTTTAGTGTGAAATGTGCAAGATGAAATGGCAAAATGGAAATACAAGGGAATATACTGTACCTTGTTTTACCTGTAAGGAACACACACCTGACAAAAGGCAATTTTCACATCCAAGGTTGGTTCACTGCAGTAGTACAATAAATGGAGGCTCATAAATACCTACAGAAAAAAAGGGGGGGCATGAATTGCTGACTCACCTAATCATTCATTATTTAACAGTTATAAATTTTAGTATAATTTGAATTATACACAAGGTGTCATGTACAACATATATTTGGCATAATCCTTTTCAGACCAGTGCTAGGTACTTTTCACGAATTGCAAATATTAAATGAAATAAGCTAAAAAAAGGGCTTATCATCTATACTGATGGATGTCATCACAATCATAAAGACTAGATATAAGAGATTGAATATACCTAATATGTTAATGTTAATTACATCCTAGCACAGAGCACTTTCAGTTCTGGGCTTTCCTGGTGGCTCAGATGGTAAAGAATCTGCCTGCAATGCAGGAGACCCAGGTTAGAACCTTGGGTCAGGAAGATTCCCCTGGAGAAATGAATGGCTACCTGCTCCAGTGTTCTTGCCTGGAGAATCCCATGGACAGAGGAGCCTGGCAGGCTATAGTCCATGTGGTCAAAGTTAAGTACATCTTATCACAGAGCACTTTCAGTTCTAGGCATCTAATTCTTTAAAATATCAAATATATGCTCAAGAAAATATATATAAGAATATTTATTGTAGAATTAAGGGCTTCTCCAGTGCTTCAGCAGTAGAGAATCCGCCTGCAGTGCAGAAGGGGCAGGAGACTCTGGTTCAGTTTCTGGGTCCGGAAGATCCCCTGAGAAGGAAAAGACAACCCACTCCAGTTTTTTTACCTAGATAATCCCATGGACAGGAGAACCTGGTGGGCGATAGTCTATACGGTCGCAAAGAGTCAGACGGGACTAAAGCAACGGAGCACACACTCAAATAAAATTTAATTTATAATAAAATTACAGACAGGACTTGGAGTAATTGAATCAGAGCTTAGAGTATCAGCATAGATAAATATTTCAAACATGATGCTGAATGGGGAAAAGGTATCTTTCAAAAAAGTATCAATTTCATTATTAGTGTAAAATTTTGAAGTATATAAAATAATATAAATCGCTTTGTTATCTAACCATATAACCATAGAGTAAAAAAGATACTATATTAACATGTGTTTAATCATGGTGGTAAGAAAAGATTTCACGTGTATTATTTTCTGTATGTTTCTTAAAACTCCTAAAGTTTTAAGGAGAGGATAATTATCTAATGGTGGAAGGGCCAAATTAGATATTGATTATTTGGAAATGATGAGGCAGTATCAGAAAAATCCAACTGAAATCTTATTCAGTTCAATTAAACACACTTTATTGAATATCTCTTAGGCAAATGATACAATTCTGTGATTAAACAATTTTAAAACCACTATTGACAAAGACGTCTGTTTCAGGCAATATGAATGGCTAGATATCTTGAAAACCACTTTCAGTGCAAAACTGTTAAACAGGTTAGATGAAAGAGACAAAATATTTTTTTAAATGCATAGCTGAGCTGCTCAAGAAAATAAAGGTAAGAATTCTGCGAGATTGAAAACAAAGTGAAAGGATCCATGCAGAGAAGTAAATGAGCTGAACCGGTCACTTGTGCTCAGACCATCTACTGATGTCTGAAGATCAGAACCTTAGCTTTTAGAGGGCAGCAGGCAAGAAGCCAAAGCTTGGAGCTGATCTGTGATGGGTAGTCACACCAGAAACACCTGCATAACATTTACTACAAGAAGTTTCAAACAAAATCTGGAACAAGCAAAATGATTCCAGAAGTTCAGAATTGCAAATATATATACACATATATATTTTTTACATTGGAATGTGTGTAGATTTTTTAAATACAAAGAAGAATGGAAGGAGCAGAATATATAAGACATTTTTGAAGAACAAGGTGGATATTTTAGGGGATTGGGAGAGAATTGCTCTACCAGACAATAAGATTTAATATAATATGTAAAGCTACATGGTATTGATGCCGAGAGAGTTGCTCATTCATGTCCTGCTCTATGTGGCTCCATGGACTGTAGCCCACCAGGCTCCTCTGTCCATGGGATTCTCCAGGCAAGAATACCAGAGTGGGTAGCCATTCTCTTCTCCAGGGGATTTACCCGACCCAGAGGTCGAACTAGGGCCTGCTGCATTGCAGGCAGATTCTTTAACATCTGAGCCACCAGGGAAAGAAAGTGAAAGTGGAAGTGAAAGTCTCAGTCTTGTCCGGCTCTTGGCAATCCCATGGACTATACAGTCCATGGCATTCTCCAGGCCAGATTACTGGAGTGGGTAGTTGTTCCCTTCTCCAGGGGATCTTCCCAAACCAGCAATGGAGCAGGGGTCGCCTATATTGTGGGCAGATTCTTTGTCAGCTGAGCCAACCAGGGAAGCCCAAGAATAGTGGAGTGGATAAGCCTTAACCTTCTCCAGAGGATCTTCCCAACCCAGGAATCAAATCTGGGTCTCCTGCATTGCAGGCGGATTCTTTACCAGCGGAGCTATCAGAGAAGCCTGATTAATAGATCAGAGAGCCCAGAAACGATGATTACATACATGGAAACAAATGGATAATGTTATGTTAATGTAGATGTTTAAACCTGATTATATTAAAGATACATAGGGAAAGATGAAAATGTGCATTAAACCATGCAGAGACAATTAGTCATGAATATTGGGGCAAGGGGAGAAAGGACATACACCTTTTGCTAAGAGACAGTTGCTTCTCTTATTTGGGTAAATCTTACAGGCAGAAGCGCTGGCTGCCTTTATTCCAGACTATGTTCTCAAGGATAGTTATAGAAAAAACAGCCTTGGAAGGGAAAGATGCCACTCTCTGGAGTATAAGGCAGGTTTTATTACTATTTATTATCCAGTATAATATAGACAAGGTGCCCCTCTAGGTTAAAGATAAGGCATCCTAACCTCCCACTACAAGAGATTTGGGTAACCCTCTTCTGTAACACAACTCACTGTATGTGTGGTAGTCATCTGACCTTCCTTGAGTCACCCTACAGCAGCTGGGTTTGAGAAACTGGCACTATAGCTCCTGCGATTAATGTGAATAGTAAAGAACTTTTCACCTGACTCGGGAATTGCGTTTCTTCTGCCCCAGCATCCTCTGGCAGGCTACCTTGTTAGCTTGCAGGTAGAATAACATCTTAGACTGTTAAAAGTCTCTACCTCACATTGTATACAAAACACAATTCTAGATGAATACAATTGTTCACGACAGTCCAAACTTTAAATAATATGGAAGGAAATGTAGTTGAATGCCTGAAAAATACATCATAAATAATACGCAAGTTGCTGGTGGGAGTTGGGAGGGAAGTTCAAGAGGAGGGCATATATGTATACCTGTGGTTGATTCATGTTGATGTGTGGCAGAAACCATCACACTCCTGTAAAGTAATTATCCTCCAATTGAAATAAAAATTTAAAAAAATATGTAAGTTGCTACCTTATTAAGGAAACTGTTGACAAAACAGACTACTTAAAGCAAATCATTTCTGTTTATGAAAAAATGTGACAGGGTAAAAAAGTAGGCCGTAAATTCAGAAAAGATATTTGACAGACACATAACCAGAGGAAGACTTATCCAGAATCTATAAAGAGCTCCTAAAATATAAGAATAAAGAGGCAGAGAATCCACAAGAAGAATGGACAATAAAACATGGATTATATTTCATAGAAAAAGAGATATAAAAGCTTTCATAAATATATGTGTAATTTTAAGCCACATTGAGATTACTATTTTATACCTATCAAATTGATAAAAACTGAAAAGTATGATAATGTTCAGTTTTTACAAAGCAGTTGCTCAGATGGGGATGTTTATACACTGCTGATAGTTATACACAACTGGCAGTTGGAATAACCAAATTTAGGGGCAAAATAGCACTGTGAAATAAACTTCTGCATACCCTGCTGCTGCTGCTGCTAAGTTGCTTCAGTTGTGTCCGACTCTGTGCAACCTCAGAGAAGGAAGCCCACCAGACTCCCCCGTCCCTGGGATTCTCCAGGCAAGAACACTGGAGTGGGTTGCCATTTCCTTCTCCAATGCATGAAAGTGAAACATGAAAGTGAAGTCGCTGCATACCCTACCACCTAGCAATTTTATTTCTACACATATGTCCAGAGACACTCTTGTGTTTTGCTACCAGGATACATATAAAAGGCAGTTCATTAGAATACTTTTGTAATGGTAAAATAAATAATAAAAAATCACTGCGGATGGCGATTGCAGCCATGAAATTAAAAGACGCTTACTCCTTGGAAGAAAAGTTATGACCAATCTAGATAGCATATTCAAAAGCAGAGACATTACTTTGCCGACTAAGGTCTGTCTAGTCAAGGCTATGGTTTTTCCGGTAGTCATGTATGGATGTGAGAGTTGGACTGTGAAGAAGGCTGAGCACCATAGAATTGATGCTTTTGAATTGTGGTGTTGGAGAAGACTCTTGAGTCCCTTGGATTGCAAGGAGATCCAACCAGTCCATTCTGAAGATCAGCCCTGGGATTTCTTTGGAAGGAATGATGCTGAAGCTGAAACTGCAGTACTTTGGCCACCTCATGCGAAGAGTTGACTCATTGGAAAAGACTGGGAGGGACTAGGGGCAGGAGGAGAAGGGGACGACAGAGGATGAGAGGGCTGGATGGCATCACTGACTTGATGGACGTGAGTCTGAATGAACTCCGGGAGTTGGTGATGGACAGGTAGGCCTGGTGTGCTGCGATTCATGGGATCGCAAAGAGTCGGACAGGACTGAGCGACTGAACTGAACTGAATACTAGGAAAAAACAAATAATCATAGAAAGACCAATGAATAAATAAACTATGGTACATTCACTGACTACAAAGCAATGAAATGGTTGTTCAAAGAAATAAGCATCAAAGTGACACAAGATCATAAACATGTTAAACAAATGAAATCCTACAGTAGGTAGTTTCTTTCTTCTTTGTGCTTCTTTTGCTCAGGAAAATGCTTTTAAGTGTATCAATGTTGGCATAAATATCAATAATAGTTCTATTTGTTGCTGAGTAAAATGTATCAGTTCATTTATCTATTCTGCTTTTAGACATTAGAGGTGTTTCTATTTTTTGGATATCAATAATGTTGCATGAAGATTTGTGTACTTGTATTTTTGCACAAATATGTTTTCATTTCTTTGGGGAAAAATATCTAAAGAAGGAATTGTTGGGTCATTGGATAAGGATATAATTAACTTATTAAAAACTGTTAGACATATTGTCTACCCACTGTAGCAATGCATAAAAATCCAGTTGCTTTACATCCTTGCCAACAGTTGGACTTATCAGTTTTCTAAATTTTAATCATTCTAGTGAGTGTTTAGTAATATTTCATTATAGTTTTATTTTTTCCTTCCCTGATGACTAGTAGTGTTAACAACTTTTTCATGTGTTTATTGGCCATTTATTTATCTTATTTGGTGAAGTGCCTTTTCAAGTACTTTGTCCATTTGGTGGGACTGTCGATAGGGAAAGGGGGTTGTCATTTTATAGAAATTTTAGAAATTCGCTATTTCAGGTAAAAGTTTACTATTACTTACATGTATTATGAATATTTTCTTTTAGTCTGTAGCTTACATATTCAGGTTATTAATGTTTTCAGTGAATAATAATTTTATGAAATTTATTTTACATTTTCCTTCAATTATTAGTGTTTTCTTGGTTTTGTTAGGGATCTTTGCCCACCCCAAGTTTCTTAGGATTTTCCTGCACATTTTCTTCATGAAGCTTGACATTTTTTTTTTTAATTTTAGGTCTGTGATACCTCTCCAATAAATTTCAGTTCATGCTATGATGTATATATTGAGATTTTCTTTTATTTCCTTAATGATACCCAGTGACTCAAACATTCTTGGTGAAAAGACCTCCCTTTGCATATTGAGTTGCCTTGCTGCCTTGGTTCAATTGACTGTACCAGTGTAAGTCTATTTCAGCACTCCATTCTATTCCATTTATCTGTTGTCTATCTTTAACCCAACACCATCCTGTCTTGATTACTGTAGATTTATAATAGTCTTAAAATTAGGTAAATACTTCAAATTTTTGTTTTTATTTGGGAGACTAGTCGAGGTCTCTGGATTTCCACATTAATTATAAAATCCAGGAGTTGGTGATGGACAGGGTGGCCTGGCATGCTGCGATTCATGGGGTTGCAAAGAGCAGACACTACTGAGTGACTGAACTGAACTGAACTGAACTGAACATTGTTATTATTTTTCCTTTGCTTAAGTCATCCTATTTTAAAGAAATTAAGAATTTACAGGAAAAGTATTTTATATTTAATCATATATTCTATGTGTGTAGTCCTTTCATACCTCTAAGTTTATTCTTAAGCACTTATATTCTTATAGTTTCATGTTATTTTAAATGGCATTTTTATTTCATTTCCATTTTCCAAATGCTCATTTTCAGCATTTAAAACATGGTTTTCCAAGACTTTCCTAGTGGTCCAGTGGCTAAGACTTGGCTTTCCAATGCAGGGGATATGGGTTCGATTTTTGGTCAGGGAGATAAGATCCCACATGCCTTGGGACCAAAAACCCAAAACATAGAACAGAAGTAATATTGTAACAAATACAATAAAGACTTTAAAAATATTCTACATCAGAAAAGGGGGGGGGGGTTGTTCCATTGCTGTTTCACTCCCTCGTGTGTGCATGCGTGCTCAGTCACTCAGTCATGTCCACTCTTTGTGACGTTATGAACTGTAGCCCGACAGGCTCCTCTGTCCATGGGATTTTCCAGACACAAATACTAGAGCGAGTTGCTATTTCCTCCTCCAGGGGATCTTCCCGTAGAGTGCATTAAATGGGGAAATGTTCACCCGGCCACTCAGTCTTTTCCTTCTTCTCACAGCACTTTGTTCATACTTTTATTAAGAGTATATTGTAACTGTTCATATGTTTGCTCCATACTATATTATGACCTTTGGGGAAAATGATTATGTTTTATTCATGCTCACAACACCAGGACAGAGCACTCCTCTTAGTGTCTGCTGCTGCTGCTGCTAAGTCGCTTCAGTCGTGTCCGACTCTGTGCGACCCCAGAGACGGCAGCCCACAGGCTCCCCCGTCCCTGGGATTCTCCAGGCAAAAACACTGGAGTGGGGTGCCATTGCCTTCTCCAATGCATGAAAGTGAAAGTGAAGTCACTCAGTCGAGTCCAACTCTTTGTGACCCCATGAATGGCAGCACGCCATGTACGAAAGAGCCTAGTACGAAAGAGCCTAGCAAAGACAACCTCAGAAATCTTACCAAGCAGGAATATTTTTGTTCTGTACTGCTGAACTGGACATGTGGGAAATAATAATATCCAGCCCACCCACCTGAATTGAACAACATATTTTTATTTTTAATGAATGAATAATGTTTCTATGAAAAGCAAGCATCTTGGCTTTTCCTGGTTTGCATTATAAAGATTCCAAATGTATTAATAGCACCTATGACCAAGTCACTAAATCAAGGCAGAAGCTTCTTGTTCTACAACGGGACATTAGAGGAAAAAGGACACTCAGTATGATAATTCTAGTGAATTACAGAAAGCGAGTCTGGTAATTATATTTCCTGATAGCATGGTAGAGAACATCTGGCACCATTACACAGAAACAGCATAAATGGCCAGGGCATTATCCTGACATTAGTCTGCAGTGGAATTAGTGAGAGCGTCTTGGTATCTATGGAGAGCTTGAAAAGGGAGGGGATGATAACTGGGGGAGTTGAGTGCTTTCAGTCACTGGTTGTTCTTTCGGGAAAATCCCCATATGTTCATTTCTTGCCATGTACTCTCCTGAGCTCCTCCTCATTACATGCCTACAGGAGTTAATGGCTACTCTGAGCACAACAGTAGACCAAACTGTATGAATGCGGTACATTTGAGAATTCATTAGGCTAAACTGGTGCACAGCAGTTGCTATAAAAGAATGTAACTATGATGTGTTTTAATAGCTTAGATCAATACTTAAATTCTTTTGTATGTGAGATGTGCCAGCTGAACCACAGGAAGCGTAAGAATCTTTGCAGATGAAAAAATCAAATTGTTCTGAGCAGCTCCAGGCTCCCATGGTTTGTCACTGAAATGCAATATACACAGGGGAAAACCAAATGAACTACTGATTCCAGAAATAACCTAAGGTCCAGCAGTTGCCAAGTTGAGTTGGTACACAACAAATTCATTGTCTGTAAATAATTTTTGTACTTCATACATTTCACATTTATTATAAATGACTAACAGCCTGCAAGCAAATATACAATATTAAAATACAAAGTCACTGTTAATTACAAAAAACACTGCCTCTGCTATGCCCAAAACAATTCTCCCAACTATGTGCAGAAAAAAAAGTATTTATATCTTAAAACTAATAATTATCTTTCCAAGTGCTGATACAGAAAGTGAAATTAAATTTAATTTTCTATTAACAACTGTTTATATGTTCACTTTAAAATATTACTAAGTCTTTACATCCATGGACTATCATTTAGAGCAGGGCTCAGCAAGATGTAGGCCATGGACCAAATTCAACTCACTACCTGCTTGTAAATAAAGTTTTATTGGAACACAGCCCATTGATTCATTTACATATTATCTAAGGCTGTTTTCACAGTATAGTGGCAGAGTTGAGGAATTGGAGGAGGGAATATATGGCCTGCAGAGTCTAAAATATTTACCATCTCATCATTTACAAAAATGATTGCCTCTGATGAGAGCACTCTTCCCACAAACATCTAGGAGAACATAATTAACTTCAGGAAATATGCTATCTCCTTTCAAGGAATCAGTGCTTGTCTATCTCTAAAAGCTAAGTATCTGTTAAAATATTATTTATATAACAAGATGATTCCTTCCACAGAAGTCCTCTAATAAGCTTATTTAGCAGAAATAAAGCAATAGAGACCAAAATGTAAGAGGTGGGTTGTTGTTGGGATTGATGGGTTGATGGGATTTTGTTGTTGTTTAGTTGCTAAGTCATGTCTGACTGTTTTGCAACCCGAGATGGGGGAAAGAGGCAAATGAAGAGGAAATGGAGTGGTGTATTAAGAGACAGAACATATCAAATAAGAGATGGTGAAATGGTGAAATTCACCAACTCAAGAATTATAACACGTACAAACATTTTTAAGCTTTCTGAATTTTGGACATAGAGCAATGCTTCCAGTCCTGGAAATCTGGTAAAGTTAGCTAACAGAAACTCATATCATAAAACTCTACATGTGCTGGGTAAAATATAACAAAAAATTAACAGACAGCTGAATTTGTAGTAAAAAAGGAAAACTGCCAGTGATGTTGAAGTTAATAAGCTTACAAAATCTGAGTGTACACATCTCTTCCCACCTCCATGCTCAATGACATTACTTCTGTTGTTTAAAACTGGCTATGCTCGGGATATGCTACAAACCTGAGCACTTTTTCTCCGAGAGCTTATAATTAAACATTTACTAACACACCACTAGAAGTTACCAGGTACCGAAAATGATAGAGAAAAAAAAAAAATAAAAGATGAGTCATATATTTTCTATAAATATCATGAAGAAAGCAAATATCACAAGTGAGAATCGCCAGATAGCATAAAAAAATATTACCACCACAAGAATTTCAGACATGACAGAAAAAAGCAGAGAGACCATATGTAGGAATGAGCAAAATAATTAAAGAGTCAAAATAAATGTCATAAGAAATAAGCTACTAAAAAAAAAAAAGAAAAAAGAAATAAGCTACTGATGTGATAAAAAGGAAAAATGGATAGATTTGAAAATGAACTAAATAGAAATTGTGAAAAATGTAGCTTTTAAATTAAAAGCCTTATAAACAGGTTATTGAAACAGTTGAGCTAATGAACTGGTAGGACATTCACAGAAATTTGTGACAGAATAATAAAGAGATGAAAAATATGAAAGATTGAGAGGCATATGCAATACAAGGTCAAAAATAAATATAATGGGAGTTCCAGAAAGAACAAAGCATAAACAGAAAATGCAAAGCGGCAATATCTGAAGTAATAATGAAGTAATAACCTGAATTTAATTCTTAAAAACTGAAAAACATACTGAAGTGCTTTGCAGTATAGATAAGGATAAATCCATGCCTAGAAATATCATGACCAACTGTAGAACAGCCAACACAGTGATAAAATCTTAAAAACAATTAGAGAAAGGAGTCAGAATCCCCTGAAAATAATGATTGGACTTAAGGAAGACTGATGGGCATAAAATAAAGTGGGTAGGAAAAATGATATTTTAGAAGTAAACCAATTAAAACACTCTATAGAACTAACATAATGAGAACAATAAAACACAGAAACAAGAGATCAGTTTATCACCAGCATATAATAGAAAGAGAAGTGCTCTAATGTTGATAAGAAAAATTCTAACTTTGATGACAAGACATAGTATGATTGGCAACCAGTTGAAAGAGAACTAAATAATATTAGAGATCATCTTCCTCCTTCACCAAAGAGAGATACAGACACCAAGCAAGGTAGTAAGTACAACAAAAAATCCCAATACAAAAATGGCTACCAAAGCAATTTTTTAAAGGGTTTTGATCTTCCTAATGAAGAAATAAAAAATAAGATAGCATTTTATTCACCAAGGGCTTCCCTGGTGGCTCAGATCATAAAGAATCTGCCTGCAAAGCAGGAGACCCAGGTTCATCTCTGGGTTGGGAAGATCCCCTGGAAAAAAGGAATGTTAGTATTCTTGCCTGGAGAATCTCATAGACAGAGGAGCCTAGCAGGATACAGTCCATGGGATCTCAAAAAGTCAAAACACAAACTGAGTGACTAACACTTTCACTTTTCACTCTTTACTCACCAAATTGAGGAATTTTTTTTAATGAAACAGTATTAAATGCAAAGAAACAGAGCTACCCTGCTCTCCTCCTCCCAAACATTCATTTTTCTCAATACTTTGCTCATATTTACCCAATATAAAATAAGCACTAAATAAATACTTGTTGAGTGAATCAATAGCTGTTGCAAATAAATATCCATTCACTATGGGGGTAGCTTGACAACAGGTATTCAATTGCTTAAAAATGCATTTAAGACAAGTAATTCTGTACCTAAGAATTTGTGCTATGCTGGAGACAAAGGTTTGATTCCTGGGTGGGGAAGATTCCCTGTAGGAGGAAAAGGCAACCCACTCTAGTATTCCTGCCTCAGAAATCCCATGAACAGAGGAACCTGGTGGGCTACAGTCCATGGGGTAGCAAAAAGTCAGACACTATTTGGTGACTAAACAGCAACAACTTCAATCTTTTAAAAACTAAATGGATATGGATAGATACGAATATAACTTTACAGAGCTAGAAATGTGCTTTGTGCTTTTATGTATTTTCCACTTTCTACAATGAAGACTACCTCTTTTTAATAAGGAAAAATGTTATTACAGGGTATGGTAAAATAACAGATGCAAAGCTTTTGAAGCAAAATAAAACAGAGCAAGCATCTAAGCAACTGCTTTTCACAGATGAGAAACTTGAGGCCTAATGGTAAACAGCTACTAAACCTTCCAAATTCATATACCTCATCAGCGAGGCAATAAGGACTCTAACCCAAATGTCCCAAATGCTAGGCAGTAAACACAGGTTAAGATTCCTCAAAATGTTGGCTGGCAAACATTTTAAATATATCAGTGATGGCCTCTGAGGCTTCTGAGATGGCACAATGGTAAAGAACACACCTGCCAATGCAGGAGATGTGGGTTTGATCCCTGTGTTGAGAAGAGCCCCTGGAGAAGAAAATGGCAACCCCTCTCCAGTATTCTTGCCTGGAGAATTCCATGGATGGAGGAGCCTGGTGAGCTAAAGTCCATAGGGCTGCAAAAGAGTTGGACCCAGCTAAACAACAACAAAAATAGCCTCTGAGCAACTGATTTTTTTTCTCTTCTAAAGGCTCCTAAAATTCATGGATATGGGGCTTGCACCCAGACACAGTGTTTTACTTATTTTTCTAGAATATCCCATTTACAATTACATTAACACAGAGAAACAAGATTTTTCATCATCCTTATAATTTATAAATCTAATAAAATATTTCTTGAATTGGTTCTAGTGGGTTTAATGGACACGTCCATTTCAGATCTCACTATCAAAAACCTTACTTTGTCTAGGTGTGAGATCTAAACTACTATTTTTTTTGCCTGGTTATATCTTTTTTGTCATGACATTTTCCATCTAAATATCAAGAAATGTAAAGCTCAGCTCCTCAGTTACTGCAAGAAACCCTATGTACCTCCCACCACCATAGCCATCATAACATTCATAGAAAACTCAGCATCCGACATCTGCAATGCTCCATTCACCCATAGTCATTTGTAGGTTTGTGTGTGTGTGCACGTGTGAATTACATGTGGTCTTTTTTCTAAATAGTTACCTGGGATAAAGGGAAGAGAAAGTTGTGTCTGACTCTGAAATTCCATGGACTGAAGCCTGCCAGGCTCCTCTGTCCATGGAATCCTCCAGGCAAGAATACTGGAGTAGGTAGCCATTCCCTTCTCCAAGGCATCTTCCCGACCCAAGGACTGAACCTGCATTGCAGGCAGATTCCTTACCTTCTGAGCCATGAGGGAAGCCCCAGGGAAGGGAAAAGATGATTTTTTTTTCCTTAGTGATTCCACATTAACAATATTTGTAAAGCATGGAGCAGAATGTTTTTTATATAGTAAGAGTTAACTATGGATTTTTATATATACATTTGATTAGATAAGTAAATAACATTTCACATCACAGAGGATAAATCCATATAGACTACAAGTCCCAAAGAGTAAAAATAGAAATAATGTTTATAGTTTTATTTTGATTTTTAGTCAGAATTGCTTACGATATGTATAACCATTTTTATACTAACTTCACTTTGAAAGGAAAATTTGAATCCTTAGCACACGAAGTCAATGAATAATATATGTATATACCCAGTATCCACTCTGTCAGGTGCTACAGAGAGGATTCCAAGTACGAAAGTGAACAATTCAAAGATAAAAGGTAAAAATTAGTGCCTTTAATGAGTTCCCATTAAATTAAAATACTGTACATATATATGGGTTTTTAAACCCTCAGAGTTCAAAATATTCTATTAGAGTAATTTAAAAAATTTTTCTAAGGATGGAATTTTCTAAGGATGTTTATTTTCACACAGATGGGCATAATAATATGCGTTAAGGCAGAAAAAGCAATAAACCTTTGGGCAATCCATTTAAAAGGCAAAATAAAATCCAATTCCACTGAACAAGTAGCATTATTGCCTTAATTATGCATCCGCAGGATAACTAGGCCAACAGGGGCTATTAATTAGGTGAAATGTCAACTTGAATCTTTGAGAGGTGTTGAACTTACAACGAACAAATCCATCCTTTAAGTGATGCGGAAAAAAATCTAACAAGGTAATGAGAAGAATAAATTCAGAGGTCACTTTATCTTCCAGTCACTTAGCAACTGAATTGGAGTGAAGAGGGCAAGAGGGAAATGATTTGTAAAAATAATTAACCATAAACTCTGAAGCAGAGATTAGTACAGAGGAAGCAGTTTTTACCCAGGGCTTCAAGCCAACTCTCCTAGTAGGAACATATTTATTTATCATCACACAAAGCCCCAGAGATAAGGCTTACCACCCTTTCTTTTTATCCATACATCCCTCTGTCCTCGCCAACTTCTTCTTTCTACTGCACTGCTTCACACACACACACATACACACACCATGCAAAACTAAAGCCATGTTCTTTGTCTTCTTCACGCCCTCTTTCCACCTCGGGTTTGCAGGACAGATTCCTCTGACTAGCCTCTTGCTGCAGGCACAATTAGCACACATCCTATCTTGCACAGCCAAATCTTTTTAAATTCTAAAGTAAAGCACAGTGCAGATAGACTTAGCATCAAACAGTGAAGTCAGAAAGAGAAAAATAAATATCATATACTAAGTTGCTCCATGAGTGTCCGAATCTTTGAGACCTTATGGACCTTAGCCCACTAGATTCCTTTGTCCATGGGATTTCCTAAGCAAGAATACTGGGATGAGTTGCCATTTCCTTCTCCAGGGGATCTTCCCAACCCAGGGACAGAACCCACTTCTCTTATGTCCCCTGCATTGGCCACCTGCGAAGTACCTACGTGGAATCTAGAAAAATGATGCAGACACAGACGTAGAGAACAAATATATGGATACCAAAGTGGTGAGAAGAATTGGGAGATTTGGACTGACAGATATACACTTTTGATACTATGCACAAAATAAATAACTAATGAGAAGTACTGTGTAGCACAGGGAACTCTACTTAATGCACAGTGGTGACCTAAATGGGAAAGAAATCCAAAAAAGATGAAATATATGTATACCTAGGCAATGGCACCCCACTCTAGTACTCTTGCTTGATAAATTCCATGGATGGAGGAGCCTGGTAGGCTGCAGTCCATGGGGTCGCTGAGAGTTGGACACGACTCAATGACTTCACTTTCACTGTTCACTTTCATGCATTGGAGAAGGAAATGGCAACCCACTCCAGTGTTCTTGCCTGGAGAATCCCAGGGACGGTGGAGCTTGGTGGGCTGCCATCTATGGGGTCGCACAGAGTGGGACACGACTGAAGTGACTCAGCAGCAGCAGCAGCAGCAGAGCTGATTTACTTTGCAGTACAGTAAAAACACAATATTTTAAAGCAACTATACTGCAACCATACTTTGGCTACCTGATGCAAAAAACTGACTCGTTGGAAAAGATGCCAGGCAAGATTGAAGGCAGGAGGAGAATGGGGATGAAAGAGGATGAGATGGTTAGATGGCATCACCAACTCAATGGATGTGAGTTTGAGCAAGCTTCAGGAGTTGGGGATGGACAGGAAAGCCTGGCATGCTGCAGTCCTTGGGATTGCAAAGAGTCGGACATGACTGAGCAACTGAAATGACTGACAGACCAAAGAAAATTAATTTAAAAAGTAAACCAAAAATTTATGGAATCAAAAATGGAAACAGCTATTCATTTCATTTAGTAACATATTTCTTTATATTAAAGAAAGGAAAGGAGGATACTTGGGATATGACCAACACAAACTCTTATCACAACCCATTTATTCCAGCAGAATAAATCATAAATTCACAGGAGATCAAATGTTGCCTCTATTTATTCTTTTAAATTAATTTCTTAAAGTGTGTACTTTAAAAGTATGTTTCTTATAAGAACAATGTGTGTGCCTAGTCATTCAGTTGTGCCTGACTCTTGCAACCCCATGACTGTACTCCGTCAGGCTCCTCAGTCCATGGAATTTTTCAGGCAAGACTCCTGGAGTGGATTGTTATTTCCTCCTCTAAGTATAAGAATAATATGTCTGTAATTTTAGGAAATGTAGTAATACACAGTAATATTGTCCTGTGGTTATTACAAAGAGATTACAGCAGGTTTAACCAAATAATCCTTAACCTTTTAGAAAAAAAGTATTTTCTTTAATAATAATTAAATTAGGAGACAATTTAAAGTTTTTTTTCTTTAGATAATTATTTCATAGGAAAAATTATTTTATATTCTTTAAGTAGAATATTTATTTTCTTGCATTCAAATTGTTTTAATTACCTGCTAGTGTAACCCACAAGAGAAGGCAATGGCACCCCACTCCAGTACTCTTGCCTGGAACATCCCATGGACGGAGGAGCCTGGTGGGCTGCAGTCCATGGGGTCGCTAAGAGTCAGACACGACTGAGCAACTTCACTTTCACTTTTCACTTTCATGCATTGGAGAAGGAAATAGCAACCCATTCCAGTGTTCTTGCCTGGAGAATCCCAGGGACGGGGAGTCTGGTGGGCTGCTGTCTATGGGGTCGCACAGAGTCGGACACGACTGAAGCGACTTAGCAGCAGCAGCAGTGTTACCCACAGATAATGAAATGAAGTTAGGAGAAGGCAAAAAACAGCTACTGAAAATCGTCTACAGAGTTCTCTGCTAAGTGCTTTTTAAAATAATTAATTGCTTAATATTTTTTCAGAAATACATATATGAACAACAGTGTATCTCCTAATCCTACAGCACAAACCTGCACATACTTCTGCAAAGCTTATGTTTAGAAATCTTATCTCTATCCAATCTAAATAAATTATGATATACTAAGTTGCACAGAAAAATCTATTTTAAAATGTATACTACATAAATGCCAACAAATTACTTGTTTTAAAAATGTGTAATCATCACTTCATGGCAAATAGATGGGGAAGCAGTGGAAACAGTGGCTGACTTTATTTTTCTGGGCTCCAAAATCACTGCAGATGGTGACTGCAGCCATGAAATTAAAAGACGCTTACTCCTTGGAAGGAAAATTATGACCAACCTAGATAGCATATTAAAAAGCAGAGACATTACTTTGTCAACAAAGGTCCATGTAGTCAAGGCTATGGTTTTTCCAGTGGTCATGTATGGATGTGAGAGTTGGACTATAAAGAAAGCTGAGTGCAGAACTGATGCTTTTGAACTGTGGTGTTGGAGAAGACTCTTGAGAGTCCCTTGGACTGCAAGGAGATCCAAACAGTCCATTCTAAAGGAGATTAGTCCTGGGTGTTCATTGGAAGGGCTAATGCTAAAGCTGAAACTCCAATACTCTGGCCACCTGATGCGAAGAGCTGACTCATTTGAAAAGACCTTGTTGCTGGGAAAGCTTGAAGGCAGGAGGAGAAGGGGACAACAGAGAATGAGATGGTTCGATGGCATTACCAACTTAATGGACATGGGTTCGGGTGAACTATGGGGTTGGCGATGGACAGGGAGGCTTGGCGTGCTGCAGTTCATGCGGTGACAAAGAGTTGTACATGACTGAGCAACTGAACTGAACTGAACTGAATCAAACAAAAAGGTATTTTAATATGACTCATGACAAAATAAAATGTTATGCCACATACATTTAGTTTGCTTTAATTTCATCTATGATATTTCATGATTAGTTGAAATGTCACAACAACAAAAAATAAAGTTCAAAAAAGCACTATTAGAAAGCTGACCTGTATTTAGCCATCACTTGCAAGAGCTGTGTGTGTGCTTAGTCGTGTCCAACTGTCTGCGGCCCCATGGACAGGGGCAAGAGCCAGCCAGGCTCCTCTGTCCATGGCATTTTCCAGAAAAGAAAACTTGAGTGGGTTGCCATTTCCTACTGTAGGGGATCTTCCAGACCCTGGGATAGAATCTGCGTCTCTTGAGTCTCCTCTATCCGCAGGTGGATTCTTTACCACTAGCACCATCTGGGAAGTCCCACTTATAAGAGTTACTCAAGTCGAATGTTTCATCCACAGTTAAATAAAAAGAACAAAAACAAAAATTCAAGTTTCACAAGATATTAACATTTTGAACCTATATGTTTTTTAACTGAACATTGAGTAAGTGGAAAAATATAAGATCATTATAGGAGTAATATGATTTCAAAAGAAGATATGAACCATGAATTATATACACTCTCTTTCTGAAAGTAATAACATTTTGATAAGTGGATAGGTGGAGTCAGGAAAGAAAAGGCAGTGGTGCCATGAATCCTCCTTTGCCGGGAGCCTATATAGGGAATCCCGCCTATGACAAAGGTCATGAGGAAGGAAGCCTGACAAAACGCAAAGGCGTGATACGGCTTCAGGGGTTCCCCCTGAGTTTCTCTGAACATCTACCCCCCAAAACCAGAGTCTGCCTGCCTTATTTTACTGTGCTTTTCCACTCTTCTGACACTCTCTGGAAAAAGTTAACTTAGGGCTTTAGTCTTCTTCATTTGAAAGGAATGTTTCAGCTCAAACCTCCTCTGATGGCTCTCTAACTTGCCTAACAGATTCCCCCAGACTTTTCACAACTTGTGAATTGTTTACAGCCCCCCAACTGCGAGAGGCACAAAGCTTAAAGCATCTTGAAGATACAGAGCCTTTTCTAAAGAGCTAAAAATCATATTGGTGATGGGTTTTCACTGTTGAGTCAATGACTGCTGCCAGGCCTCCATATTCTTTATCTTTTAGGCACCTGAAGGATATTAATCAATGTAATTGGGATATAGAAAAGGAATGTAGTAGTTTTGATGTTAGCAACACTAGACTTTTGAGTTAATTACTTTTCTTTGTTAAAAATCACTGTATTCCTTTTCATTGTTATAAATTGTTATATCTTTGCTATGTAAGAATATAACTTTATTTATTGGTTTCTGAGAGTGGCACCAGACTTTGGGAAGAATGACATAAATAAGTCTTCTGGTTGACAAACCCTTATCAGAAAAAAGGCTGTAAAATGCTAATTGGCTTTCTGGCCAGAAGATGATGTAAATCACCTAAGACTTATGTATACAACTAGATATCCAGAGAGAAAGACTGGTTTTGATAAGACTCGGGGCTGCTGACACTGCATAACTTTGTATTATCCATTGATCTCTATGTACAATCAAAAGTATAAAAAGCCTTCTGAACAATAAAGGATGGGCCAGTTTCTCAGACTAGTCTCTTGAACTAGTTTCTTGGAAATCTGGCTCCCCCTGTGTCTCTCTCTCTCTCTCTTTCTCCCTCTCCCTCCCTCTCCTTTTCTGGCTGAATTCCCATCTGGAGCGAGGAGGCTCACCAAGTCTACTTACTTGCCCCAGCTTTTAAGTTCCGTGAGAGAGAGAGAGCCCAAGGCGGGGCACTCTCTGATATTCAAACGGGTGCCAGTGGCCCAACATAAATGGTGCAGATCTCTTGTCCTGAGATTTTATTGGCCTTCCCCATAAACCAAGTTATTCAGCCTCTTTTCTCCACTAAATTTTCCTACTACACTATTTCTTCCTAATATCTTTTATATTTCTAATTAAACAAATAAGTTTTCCTTGCCCACGCCGTCCCCTCTTCGAATTTCCCTGGATCCACCGGGGCTGGACCACAGCACTCCTTAAGTTCTGTTTCATCTTAACATATGAAAAGTGACAGTGGAATATTTTATTTTCTTCTTTTATATACACTGATCATATAATTAACTGGTTAGTATTTAGAAGCAAATGTATGTATACATATTAAACTCCATTTGAGTTTAAAGTTAGGAAAGCAAGTTCAAAACTTTACAATTACTTCTGAATAAAAAACAGTAGTTAATGTTTCTTCTAGTGACATTTTCAGCCTAGTATATTGTATTTGTATCAGCATTTCTATCTAGGATTCTAATGTTTGGATCAAGGCAAAAATCTCTCTTTTTATTTATTTTACCTAATTTATTTCTGTCTTAATCTCCAGGCTCTCTATAACCTTTGGATATGGTCATAGATTCAGTTGTATCTTAATTATCTGACAACATAAGGTACTTGTGAAGGAACAATTTGATACGCCTAAGGATTAGCATTTTGTACCACTTTCCTCTCGATTGAACATGTTTAAGAAAGTTCTCCCTTTCTTTGACTTAAAAGCAGACCTTAGCTAGCTCTGCTGGGATAAAGACCACTGAGGAAAAGGGTCAGGGTGATGCCAACTGCCTGCAAGAGTCAGGGTTCACACTCCAAGGAAACGTCTAGAACATTCTTTATAATCTATTGTTATATGGATAATGAGATACTATTATTGCACAAAGAATTTGCATTTATTTCAGATAAATTTAAAGACTTTGTAGATAATCATTTTAACTAAACTATCTCATAAACCAAAGTTGAAAAGACAGAGTGAAAAAAAGCTTGATAGAGAAATTTAGCCAAAACTACTTATCAAGTTTCTTACTGTATAATATATCACTCCAAAGTCAACTGCATGAGACTGTCCTTGTAAGTAACTCAATGGGAGACACTTCAAAGCTTGTCTTAATAGTGCTCATTCAAAAAAATTGGGTAAAAACCTGACACGCATGTTGTTCTGTTCACTTATACATATCTATGGGTTGGCCAAAAAGTTTTTCTGTGTTACAGAAAAACCCAATGGAACTTCTTGGCCAGTCCAGTACAAACTTTGGGGTTTCTCTAGTGGTTCAGGGGAAAAGAATCTGCCTATAATGTAGGAGATGTAGGTTCAATCCCTGGGTCTGGAAGATCCCTGGAGTAGAAAATGGGTCCAACTTTTTCCTACTAAAGTGGAAAGGGGGAAAATATTTCTTTTGTCTGCCTCCTGTAAGATGGAATGTGGTCAGTGATCTAAGCACAGTCATCGTAAGGAAGTAATTCAGAGCTATGCATCAGATGGAGATTATTGCTGGGCAGTATTGGGAATGAGAGAGGGCAGTGGTAGCAGGTGTTTAGAAGCATCAGAGTCCAAAAACATCCCTTTCTTTGGCTTTTTGCCTCTGCTCATCACCCTTGGTTCTTGACTGGTCCTCCAGTCATCCAGAAGATAAAACACCTAATACCCTTTTACCGAATTCTTCTGCTTAAAATAGCAAGAGCAAAAAAGATCTTTGCAGGGTAGAAACTGTACAGGAAAAAAAAAAAAAAAACTACATGGTACCCAGGAAAGTTACAATTAGGTCCAATACAAGGACTGTCTCAGTCAATGGTTAAAGATTATCACTAGCTCCTTAATGGAGAGGAAGTGGAGATAACTGCCGGAATCTATTTACTTCTTTATATTCAATTATATGTTGATCTCATTAGGAAAATTGGTTTGACATTCTCAACAAATTTTATCATCATTCTCATAACATCCTGAGTTGAAGACTTCTAATGCGTGTGTGTGTGTGTGTGTGTCCACATATAGATATCTGGACTGGATAATTAAATCCAATAATATGTTTTCCAGATGAATAGAACTAGAAAAGTACAAGAGAAGATCTTTACTTGTCTTGAGATAATTTTAGTTCAAATTAAAGTAGATAGTCCTGGTACTAAGAAATGTTACCCTAAGCTACAAATATATGGAAATATTCAGCTGCAAAATACAAACAGAATAAAATTGCCATAAAAATGTATTTTATCAAAGACACAACAGTTAAAGACAACAACATTAGCCTGAATTGGCAAAACAAATCTAAGCTATTCACACCCTCTTTATCTTAAGCCACATTTAATCTCTTTTCAATTATGCTTTTTATTTGTTAAAATCTGTATGTCAATGAATTAGTTGCATAAATAAATATAAAAATATTCCCAAATATGTCTCAACCTCTATTAATATAAATATTATTTCAATTTTGAAATACTTTAAAAATCAGATGGATTAAGTGTTCCCAAATGTGGGAAAAAAACACAATTTTTTTTTACATAAACCAATTGTATAAATATATTTTACATCATTAAATAATCATAATTTCCATCAATAAAATGGTTTAATTGATATATATTTTATCCAGGCAATTATTTAAAAACAAGCAGCACATATACATGAGTATTTGTAGATGTGTATAATGGTGTATGTGTTACTAAACTACCTATGTTGATCCTTAGGTCCATAGCTCCTACTGTCTAAGCAGCCATATTCTGCACCTTTTTGGGCCAACCCTGCCATCACAGCTGACTGGACTGGGCTGACCTAGGATACAGACGTACATCAAACCTCTTGTGTTCTGGCTCAAAATTGTGATTTGGGTCAATTATATTTTTCCTTGAAATTTGAAATAGGAAAATTAAGACTGTACAAATTAAATGAAAGAATAAGTTGTGCTTTAAAACGAGGCTATGGAAGTGTAAGAAGAAAGCACATGCTACTATAACAATACACATCCATTAAAATTAAAATGTAGTAGGAGGTAGGACAAAATATAAAAGACACAAAGGGAGACAAAAGAGTTAGGGATGGAGACCTGTCCTGCAGAGGGAGTTGTGAAAAAGTTTCCACAAAGTCGGAGGCCCTCTCACAGGCAGGTGTGTGGGGAGTTTTTGGATCTCAGAAGGCAACATAAAACAAATAAACAAAACAAAACAAAAACCCAGGGAATACACACCTCATTGCAGAAAGAGAACTTTTCCTTGATAGGCTCTAACCCGCTCACAGAACAAAGGATTGAGCAAATACCAAAGGAGAGCTGCATACCGGCCCCTCCCCACCTGGAGGCAGAGAGGCAGGCTTCCTACAGCCAGAGCCAGAAGGCAACAGGATGCTGCCATCTCAGCCACAGAGATGGCATCTTCCACCACACTGTGAGCAGGCTCCCAGCTGCTAACCAGGTTTTCCTGAGATCCTGGATGGTTGACATCCACCAGGAGGGTCATAGTCTGAGATCAGCTCTCTAGAAGAGACATACAGTGCATCTGAGATGGTGCTCTCATGACACACCCAGGAAACTATGCGGCCTGGACCAGGGACGTGATTAAGACACACAGTCCACCTGGGACAGTGTGCTGGCCAAGAACCTGGTCACCTGAGCTGCTCAGACCTGGGAAGGGCACAAAATGCACACCCAACCCACAGAGACTGAGCCAGAACTGTGTCTGAGTGGCTCTTGTGAAGATAAGGGTTAGCAGTGGCCTGCCACAGGGGCAGGAGCTCTGGGTGCAACAGACCTGAAGCACACGCCTTCTTGGAGGAGGTTGCCATTAACCCCACCGTAGAACCACCAGAACTTACACAGGACAGAGGGAAACCGACTCTTGGAGGGCACAAATAAAACCTTGTGTGCACCAGGACCTAGGAGAAAGGAGCAGTGAACCCACAAGAAACTGACCTAGACAGGACCATGAGTGTCCAGGAGTCTCCAACAGAGGCATGGGTTGGTGGTGGCCTGCTTCAGGGTTAGTCACTGAGTGCAGTCATGTGTGCATGGGACATTTTGAAGGAGGTCCCCATTATCTTCATTACCTCCATCATAGTTTGGCCTCAGGTCAAACTACAGGGAAGGAACACAGTGCTGCCCATCAACAGAAAATTGGAATAAAGATTTACTGAACATGGCCCCACCCATCAGAATAAGACCTAGTTTCCCCCTAAGTCAGTCTCTCCCATCAGGAAGCTTCCATAAACCTCTTACCCTTATCCATCAAAGGGCTGTTACTGCTAAGTTGCTTTAGTCATGTCTGACTCTGTGTGACCCCATAGACAGCAGCCCACCAGGCGCCCCTGTCCCTGGGATTCTCCAGGCAAGAACACTGGAGTGGGTTGCCATTGCCTTCTCCAACACATTAAAGTGAAAAGTGAAAGGGAAGTTGTTCAGTCATGTCCAATTTTTAGCGACCCCTGGACTGCAGCCCACCAGGCTCCTCCGTCCATGGGATTTTCCAGGCAAGAGTACTGGAGTGGGGTGCCACTGCCTTTTCTTCCATCAAAGGGCAGAAAGACTGAAAAACACAATCATAGTAAACTAACAAAGCTGATCACAAGGACCACAGCCTTGTCTAGCTCAATAAAACTATTAGCCATGCCATGTAGGGACATCCTAGACAGACAGGTCATGGCGGAGAGTTCTGACAAAACGTGGCCCACTGGAGAAGGGAATGGNTTCCATCAAAGGGCAGAAAGACTGAAAAACACAATCATAGTAAACTAACAAAGCTGATCACAAGGACCACAGCCTTGTCTAGCTCAATAAAACTATTAGCCATGCCATGTAGGGACATCCTAGACAGACAGGTCATGGCGGAGAGTTCTGACAAAACGTGGCCCACTGGAGAAGGGAATGGAAAGTCACTTCGGTATTTTTACCTTGGAAACTCCATGGACAGTATGAAAAGGCAAAAAGATAGGACAGTGAAAGATGAACTCCCCAGGGAGTAGGTGCTCAATATGCTACTGGAGAGCAGTGGAGAAATAATTCCAGGAAGAATGAAGAGACAGAGTCATAGCAAAAACAGCACCAAGTTGTAGATGTAACTGGTGATAGAAACAAAGTCTGATACTGTAACAAGCAATATTGCACAGGAACCTGGAATGTCAGGTCCATGAATCAAGGCAAATTGGAACTGATCAAACAGGAGATGCCAAGAATGAACATTGACATTCTAGGAATCAGCGAACTGAAATGTACTGGAATGGGTGAATTTAACTCAGATGACCATTATATCTACTACTGTGGGCAGGAATCCCTTAGAAGAAATGGAGTAGCCATCATGGTCAACAAAAGAGTCCGAAATGCAGTACTTGGATGCAATCTCAAAAACGANCACGGTTCACGTATTGCTGAAGCCTGGCTTGGAAAATTTTGAGCATTACTTTACTAGCATGTGAGATGATTGCTATTGTGCGGTAGTTTGAATATTCACTATTACTATTACCTAATACCACGGTCTTACCCATTTAAGGTCTCCACACCCCATACTATTAAAATTATTGATTGGATGGATCCAATCAGCTATTGGTATATGTATTTTCGTGTTATAGATTTGGCTAATATGCTCTCTTCAGTGCCTATTTCAACAACCTCTCAGTCAGTTTACAGCTTTCTTTCACCTTTGAAGGGACAGAACACACAACCAGGCTACCCATGGTTGAATACTCCAACTGCCCTGCCATGACACACAGTGTTTGTGGCAAAGTCTAAACTTTATCCAGCTTTCTCCAGGGGCAAGTATTACATCACACTGATGACATTTTTCTCCAAAGAGATTCAGTTGAAACACTTAGTCAAGACATACAAACATTCACAAACAAGCTCACAAAAAAAAAGGGATGGGCATTGCCCCACACAAAGTAGAAGTTCCCACCATCTCAGTTAAATTCCTGAAAATTATTTGGTAAGCCAAGTGTCATATATCTCTATCAAGAAATAGTTGTTAACCCTCAGCACTCAGTGTTAAACAAGCCCAGCATCTTTTATGCCTTTCTGGGTTCAGGACACACTATATGCCTCACTTGCAAATTTTACGTAAGCCCATTTAGGGCCTCTCCTAAGGAATCCACCTGCAATGCAGGAGTCCTGGGTTCAATTCCTGGGTTGGGAAGATCCCCTGGAGAAGGGAATGGCAACCCATTCCACCATCCTTGCCTGGAAAATTCCATGGACAGAGGAGCCTGACGGGCTATAGTCCATGGGATCGCAAAGAGTCAACACAACTGAGAGACAAACACTTTCACTTTTCATTTTTCAATTCTGACAATCTGAGTACATGTAGAAACAAAGCTTTCCCTGAGCTTTCATGTAACAAACATTTATGGGACTTTCCTGGTGGTCCAGTGGTTAAGAATCCACCTTGAGATGTAAAGAATGCTAGTTCAGTCCTTGTTTGGGGGACCTAGGATCCCACATGCAGTGGGGCAACTAAGCCCAGGCACCTTTGTGCTACAAAGGAAGATCCCACACAAGAAATGAAGATCCCATATGCCACAACTAAGATCTGAGGCAGCCAAATAAATAAATATTAAAAAAAGAACATTTATTGAATACATACTACAAAACATTTATTGAATATATCCTACATAAACAGATCAAAGCCATTTCAGGAAATGCCAGTTTTCAATTGTGACAAGTTCCAGGGAAGAAAAGTCTATGATACTGGGTGGACCTGTCTGTTATAATGGGATCAATCCTAGACAGGAAGTTTAAGGAACTGATATCTGTGCTGAAAGCTGAAGAATGAATAGAAGTGAACTAGTGGCTAGTGATGAGAATTCCAGGCAGGACTAACACAGGACAGAGGGAGCTTAGGAAAATCTGAGGGACTGAAACTCAGAGCAGTCAATGCCATCAAATGGTTTCAGGGTAAGCAAAACATGAGCAGACTTGTGTTTTTAAATAATCACTCTCCCACAGAGTCCAAAAGACTGCTCTATACATCTGTGTCTCTTTTGCTGTCTCGCATGCAGGGTTATCGTTACCCTCTTTCTAAATTCCATATATATGCGTTAGTATACTGTATTGGTATTTTTCGTTCTGGCTTACTTCACTCTGTATAATTGGCTCCAGTTTCATCCACCTCATTAGAACTGATTCAAATGTATTCTTTTTAGCGGTTGAGTAATACTCCATTGTGTATATGTACCACAGCTTTCTTATCCATTCATCTGCTGATGGACATCTAGGTTGCTTCCATGTCTAGCTATTATAAACAGTGCTGTGATGAACATTGGGCTACATGTGTCTCTTTCAATTCTGGTTTCCTCAGTGTGTATGCCCAGCAGTGGGATTGCTGGGTCATTTGGGAGAATGGCATTGATACATGTATAATATCATATAAGAAACAACTCGCCAGTCTAGGTTCGATACAGGATACAGGATGCTTGGGGCTGGTGCACTGGGATGACCCAGAGGAATGGTATGGGGAGGGAGGTGGGAGGGGGGTCCAGGATTGGGAACACGTGTATACCCGTGGCAGATTCATGTTGATGTATGGCAAAACCAATACAATATTGTAAAGTAATTAGGCTCCAATTAAAATAGATAAATTTAAATTTAATAAATAAATAAATAAATGATCACTGAGTCAGTATGAAGAATGAATTGAAGAAGGTTGATAGTAGAAGATCAAGTGTCAATAAACAAATATCAGTACATAGTCACTTCAGAGGACTGTATATACCTCAATCTGTGTTTCCTTCTAAGTTTAGGTTAAGTTCAGAGAACTTCACCTTCTGAAATGGACATTTAAATAAAAATTACTCACAATTAATGCCTTCACAATTTATAGAAGTAATATCTTAAATACGACTTTCTATAGCAATGAAAATTAAGCCTCATTTTATTTTACAGTAATCGAAAACTTATAGACAGCAGATGTTCAGTTGGCCTAAAGAAACCTTGAAGCTGACTGTTCCCAATTAGTGTGGAAATTCAACTGCTAAAGTATATTAATACCCTAGAGGGAGAAACAGTTTCAAAGTTTCAATACCTACACAAGAATCTAAATAGTTTAATACATTTGGTTTCTGTGCAGAAAACAGTCAGTAGCAGGCCATGTGTGCATTCTAAGTCACTTCGGTCATGTCTGACTCTTTGCCATCCTATGAACCAAAGCCTGCCTGGCTCGTCTGTCCATAGGATACTCCAGGCAAGAATCTTGGAGTGGGTTGCCATGTCCTCTTCCAGGGGATCTTCCTGACCCAGGGATCAAACCCATGTCTTTTATATCTCCTGAATTGGTAAGTGGGTTCTTTACCACTAGTGCCAACTGGGAATCCAATAGCAGGCCTGAGACTGCTAATTCCAAAAAGGCTTGCTTGAAAGTTGGGTCATTGGCTGAAGTATGGGAACTTGTATTTGAGGCACATTTCCACCATTACTAACCCTAACCCTAACCCTAATATGCCAGAATTGTGTGTACACACAATGTGGTTTTGGCCGAACACGTGCTTTCCTTCTGAGACTCTCAATATTGGTACATACCAGGCAAACAGGACAATGTGACTAGACTTCTTGGGCAGTGGGTCTCCACTGAGGTTCCCCAGTAGTCATGTTGTCACAATTTTTTGCTGGAGGGATTAGGCAGGTCCTCTGAGATTCTGCTCAGAGACAGACTCTAGGAAGCTGGAATGTGATTCCCCTCAGACCTCAGCCCACCTGTCTGCTGACTGTGCCTTTCACTGTAATAAATCTTGGCTGTGAGTATGGCTATACTCAGTCCTGTGAGTCCCTGAATCCATCTCCAAACCTGACAACAGTCTCAGTGACACTGACCCAGTTTCCATATTTTATCGATAAAATAATAGGAATTAACACATATATCATTTATTCCTATTTTGGAATTCTTATACTTAATAATTATTAATAAAATATTAACATATTATTTGCCTAGTCATATTTAAAAGTAATAGGCATTTCTAGAAGATACTGTATTCCTGGTGCCCACTGATCTAAGCATCATAGTTAAGTTTCTCTCCTATATATTCTCTACAAATTTTTCCATGGATATATACTCTGTTGGTCTTCCCAGGTGACTCAGTGGGTAGAGAATCTGCCTGCAATGCAAGAGACACAAATTCAATTCCTAGATCTGGAAGCTTCCCTGGAGGAAGGCATGACAACCCACTCCACTGTTCTTGTCTGGGGAATCCCATGGAGTGAGGAGCCTGGCAGGCTATCGGTGGCAAAGAGTCAGACAAGACTGAAGCAACTGAGCCCACATATACAGTCTGTTAGATATATATACAAATAGGGGTTTCCCTGGTGGCTCAGCAGTAAAAAAACTGCCTGCAATGCAGAAGACACAGTTGATGCAGGCTCAATCCCTGGATCAGGAAGATTTCCTGGAATATGAAATGGCAATCCACTCCAGTATTATTGCCTGGAAAATTCCACGGACAGAGGAACCTGGCAGGTTACAGTCCGTGGGATCACAAAAAGTCAGCCACAATTGAGCGACTGAGCATGCGAACACAGATATATGTGGATACAAATATAGATCTAGATAAGACATATATATATGCACACACATATATATGTATATTTCAAAAGAGAAAGAAGAGAGACTTCTGACAACAGATTTCTCTGAGAGTAGATCAAGCAAAAACCTTTTAATTATGACAGTGTAATGCAAGTGGTCCTTATATCACACTAAATAAACCTGGAATTTCATGTTTTTAAGGTTAAAAATATTTTTCACTACCTGGGGCTTTCTGGCTTTCAGCTTGTCTCACACACTTGCTTCTAACTGAGGTGAGCTTGGCAAACAGCCATGATTTTATGAAAAAATAATCTAAGTTTGTAGGGGTCCACATGATAATTAACAGGCAAGTTTCTATCACTTGGGTGTCTAAATATCCAAGGCTTACTCCCCATGTAAAGCCAGACTTTACCAGACTTTCAGAGAGTAGTTTTAAGATCATGGTACATTTTAGAGTCCTTAGATGCTGTCAGATACAATGGGGACAAATGTAATTATATTTTTTTAATTAATTTTTTATTGAGGTATAGTTGATTTACAACGTGGTGTTCATTTCAGGTGTAATTAAATCTTAGAAGAAAAAAAGCACATTACTAGTGATAGCTTAAAAGATTATTATTTAGTGCCCATCATTATCTTAATAGTACGTTATGCCAGAACGTAAAGATATTTTGAAACTTCTTTATTGGGCACACGGGTTAGTAAAGAGCATGATACCTATTTTTCCTTTTAAGATTTTAGTTCAGTCCTGTAATTGAATATTATTTCAGTCAGTTTCAGAATGAGTGATCCTTGATGGAAGAATCCAGGAGGAAGCCATCACTTTGATTTCTCTTTAAGAATTTCAAAAATAGTTCCAGAAAACAAGAAATGACAGATGTGCCAGGTGTTTGATTTTCTATTTCATGTTTGCACAATATATTTGAGAATTCTGTGTTTTATATTACAAGTATAACTGAAGGCCATTTCCATAGCGAGAAGTAATTCCTTAAGAGTCTGATATGGCTGTCCTTTAACTTTTACCAATATCGTGTCAAATGAGCAAAAGTCCTCTATGAGAGAAATGTACACTAACAAGGCTTTGTAAATTCAATTTATCTGGCTAAACTTGGTAGCATGTTTTCAATATATTTGATACATTATTTTACCTGATTTTTGAAAAAAGCATTTTATGTCCAATAATAACACATTATGAATGTCACAATTTATCTTATCACTCATGATAATATAAAACCCACAATGAACCAAAATTGAGAAAGGGCCTTTCTCACACTGTTCCTCCCATATTCGTTCTGGTGGTAGCAAAATGTAAATATCTTCTTTGCAGAACATCAAAAACTATTTGAAAAAAGACATGTAGATGGTATTATTCTCAGGTTTTTAAGATTATTTTTCCATCTGTTAGCAAAATTGATTATAAGATAGGGGTTGTCCTAAAAGACCCTTAGATCAGCCTTGGAGATTATGTATGGCCAAACCAAAAATCATCAAAGACTCTCAAAAAATGTTATTCTTACCTGAATAGGTAGAAAAGAAACAAAAAGTAATATTGATATGGATCTTCCCACCTTCCCTTCTCTGATCCTCAGACTGGACATTGTCCCCCTCTGTAGACATACTTTCTTCCCATCCTCACCTCACATTTTGCGTTAACAACCTTAAACTGCTTATGATATCACATAATACCATTTCTGTCTCCTTTCTCCTTTCCTCGTGCAATTTCTTCTGCCTGAAATCCTTCTCTCACACACTTCTGTTTTATTTTTATTCTTTGTTTCACTGAAGATATAAATTCATCTTAGAAGCCTCATCAGACCACTCCTACCAGATCTAGACTAGGAAAACGATGTTCCCAAGGTACCTGGAAAATCCCATGGACAGAGGAGAAGCCTGGCAGGCTACACTCCATGGGGCTACAAAAGAATCAGACACAACTTACTGACTAAACCACAACAACAATAAGATACCACAGGTATATTTCTGCCACTCTCTTTACCTTAGAATAACAACGTCTGCTACCCACTGTACAATGGGGATCTGGAAAGAGGATACCTCTTATTCATGTTTGTATACCTAGCACCTTACACAGTACAAGACACAACGGTAGACACACAATACATATTTGCTGAATAAATGAATACTGACTTCTAGTAAGGCATGGTTTCAGTCAACCTATCTTTATGTCTTAATTTGAATCCTTCATGAATAACAATGACTACAAATTACAGGTTGAGTCCATGCTTCAGTGATACTCATTTTATTAAGAAACTAGACTATGCATGGTTCTAAACACATAGCAATTAAAATCCTACAGCACCTCTAAATTTGCCTTTTGAGAGAAAGCAAAAATCAAAACTTTAAATAAATTCTCCATATACTGACATTTTCAACCTCCTTTTTGAGTGTGCAAGGCAGCTAAAGATTGTCCACCAATACCCCATTGAGCTTCTGTTAAGTTTAAACACAGAAATCCCAGTTAAATCCTAATGGGAAGAACAAAGGACCCATTCACATTCCAGGAGCCATGTGAAGTCTAATTTGTTCATATCTACTGCCTACACTTGCAGATATATAAATTATGGATCATTAAAATATCTTCAATGAGCTAAAATTTGGTTATAATAAAATAATAAACTAGTCACTGTGAAGAGACCATATGGCAGCAATATGCATGCAGAGCCATCAAGATTAATCTATCTAATACCCACACCTAAAAGGGAAAGCCCTAGCATATTACTCAATGTTTATCAAGGATTAATCATATAGAAATGACATAAAACTCTTTCTCCAGCACTTTTCTTTGTAGGTAAACACTCTCCAAACACTATCCATCAGGAGAAACTGATATACTGTTGTGAAGGAAATTATTCATATTTTGATATTCATCAAAAATTCAGTGACTTCAGCCACGAAATTAAATGACGCTTGCTCCTTGGAAGAAAAGCTATGACAAACCTAGACAGCATATTAAAAAACAGAGACATCACTTTGCCGACAAAGGTCCATCTAGTCAAAGCTATGGTTTTTCCTGTAGTTGTGTAGGGATGTGAGAGTTGGACCTTAAAGAAGGCCAAGCGCTGAAGAATTGATGCTTTCGAACTATAGTCCTGGAGAAGACTCTTGAGAGACCCTTGGACAAGAAGATCAAACCAGTCAATCCTAAAGGAAATCAACCCTGAATATTCATTGGAAGGACTGATGCTGAAGTTGAAGCTCCAAGACTTTGGCCACCTGATGTGAAGAGCTGACTTGTTGGAAAAGACCCTCATGCTGGGAAAGACTGAGGGCAGGAGGAGAAGGGGGCGACAGAGGATGAGCTGGCTGGATGGCATCATCATCTCAATGGACTTCAGTTTGAGCAAATTCTGGGAGACAGTGAAGGACAAGGAAGCCTGGTGTGTTGCAATCTATGGGGTCACAAAGAGTCGGACATGACTGAGCAGCTGAACAACAAAAATGCAAGGATAGGACTTCCCTGGTGATCCAGTGATTAAGACTTTGCCTTCCAATGCAGGGGGTACAGGTTCGATCCCTGGTCAGGAATCTAAGATCCCACAGACTTAGGGCCAAAAAAAACATAAAACACAAGTAACATTGCAACAAATTCAATACAGGCTTTTAAAATAGTCCACACCAAAAAATTAATTTTTAAAAATGCAGAGAAATAACTGGCTTTTCATTGCAAATCAGATTAAAAACACGAAATATATAGGAACTTTATTACTTTTTGCAAGATGATAAATGCAACTTCTTTGGATTTTATTTTATGAAAAACCACATGCATAATATAATTTTCTGACAAATATTAAAATGACATGCTCAGAGAATAATTCTGAATAATCAGAACTGAAAATAATCAATCACGGTTTGGGGAAAAGTGTTTCTCAGTTTTTATATATAAGTGATTTCTTAAAAACCCAAAATAATACAGTTTGGTTGATTCAAAAATATATTTCCCATTCAGGACTGTATTTCTTTTTGAAGGTTATTAATTTCTTTCTTAAATGGGAGATTAAGCATGTTAAATGTCACTGCATGAATTACCATATGATTTTAAATTTTACCACTTAAAGAAAATAACATGTTACATACAAAGAGACCTTCCCTTACTCATTTCTAAGAAAATATTCAAAAAGACTATGAAGCACCTTTGCCTATCATGACAGCCTACTGTTCGCTGCTAATTTTTAAAATAAACTATCTCTACTAATTTTATCTCAGGATTATTTTTGTGAATATTCTACTTTCTATGCAAGTGAGGAATCAAGAGGATTATTGGAATTATTGATTCATATCACTTATAAGCCTAATATTTAAATACATCAAACTTAATACATTACCTCTGTACTAAGGAAATTGTACTTGTACAAGCTCACCATACTAACTCCCTACTATATAACTAATTTATAAATTAATTCTTTAAAACCACCCTTGATTTATTCACCTTTATTTTTGTACAATTTGAATTTCAGCAAAATGTTACAGCCACAATGATTTTAATCCTAAAATATTGTATAACATCTGGTCAACATTTTTATCATCTCTAGTTTTATTGGAAATTATAAAGTCTTGGCACTTTTAAATTTTAAATACTTGTTCAGGCTACTTTTTGTTTTATTGATTACTTTTTTTATCTGGTCAGATATGAAAGGCAATTTAACAGTCCTGGAAAAAGTGGTCATTAAAATATTTAAAATAGATGACCAGTGCAAGTTTGATGACCAGTGCAGAGCACTCAGAGCTGGTGCTCTGGGACAACCCAGGGAGATGGGGTGGGGAGGGAGGTGGGAGGGGGTTCAGGATGAGAGGACACGTGTGCACCCATGACTGATTCATGTCAATATATGGCAAAACCCACCACAATATTGTAAAGTAATTAGCCTCCAATTAAAATAAATTAATTTTTAAAATCTAAAGCTGAGATAACTAGAAAAGACATACTGAAGGAATATTACAATTTTAGTTCCAGCTGAATATTCTGTCAGAAAAGATGAATTGATAAGCACTAGAACCTTCACCCAAGACTAATGATGATAAGAAAGTCAAAATGCAAGGAGGGGACTTTTAATAGCCTAATGTACTACCCTGGTTATTAAAATGATTTCTGTAGTATATCCTGTAATTGCACTATAGATATTTAAGATACATATTTATTATCATTCCTAGAGAGCTTTTACCAGTTGTGTAGAAGTTGAACGTCCAAATAAAATACCTGCAATATTTGAGACACATTTATACTAAAAAGCTTATTTATTGGTCATTATTTGAAATTCTAATTTAATTGGGCGTTTGTATTTTTATTAGCTAAATCTTGCAACTTCTGCTGAAGTCATTAGAGGGATGTGCTCAGTCAATCAGTCATGTCTGGCTCTTTGCAATCCCATGGACTATAGTCTGCCAGGCTCTTCTGTCCATGGGATTTTTTAGGCAAAAATATTAGAATGTTGCCATTCCCTCCTGCAGGGAATCTTCCCAATTCAGGGATCAAACCAGTGTCTCCTACGTGTCCTGCATTGGCAGGTGGATTCTTTACCCCAGAGCCACCTGGAACCCCAAGTAGAGGGATACTAATCATGTTCCCTCATGTTTCAACTGAAGAAACTTTTGACTCTAAACATTATAAAAATACATGTTCTTAGACAAGACTAGCTACATAAGGCGTGGGGCTCCCTTCAAAATGTAAACACAGGCCCCCTTTCAAAAATCGTTATTTCAAGATGGCAGCAGTAGAGTCTTAAGCCAAGTATCCATGAAGCCAGTCCCATTCTTCTGTTTAACATCCCAGACATTAGGTTACATCTGAATCAAGTACTCTTACATTGCAGAGAAACAAATGGGGCCATTTTTAACTGGAATTGGTCTATACCAGGGGTCACCAAACTTCATCTATAAAAGGTCACAAAGTAATAATAAATATTTTAGGCTTTTAGGCCAGGCAGTTTCTGTCACAACTATTAACTCTGCTGTACATAAACAAAAGTGCATAGGCTGTGTTCCAATAAAGTTTTTTGTTTTTTTACAAAGGAGCTGTGGACTAAATTGAAAAGTGAAAGTGAAGTCGCTCAGCTGTGTCCGAGTCTTTGCTACCCGTGGACTATAGCCCACCAAGCTCCTCCATCCATGGGATTCTCCAGGCAAAAATACTGGAGTGGGTTGCCAGTTCCTTCTCCAGGGGCTCTTCCCACCCAGGGATCGAACCCAGGTCTCCCACGTTGCAGGCAGATGCTTTAACCTCTGCACCACCAGGGAAGCCAAAGGAGCTATGGACCAAATTGACCCATGGTCTATTGTTTGCTGAACCCTAGATAATACAACAAACATGAGTAAAATTATCAGTTAGATCTGTTCACAGTCTACACAAATGTAACACCTAAGGTAGACATTTGGATTATACTCATTTCCACAAGACATTAAAACAATTTTGCAAAAATAGATAACAGAGTTTATTAAGTATGTATCTTCACACTAAATGCAACCATGTAATTTACTCGAACCACTGCCTCAGTCTTCTAGATACTCTAAAAATGTGTACCAGGGAATGCATAATGAGATATGTAATAAAAGCTTCTTTTATCTTCCTCTCCTATTTAATTTTTATTTACTTTCATATGCCTTTTTATTGGCTAAAAAAAAAAAGTCAAAGGAAATAAATGAAGAAAAGCATAGACAAATGACTCTCCTGGTCTGTCCTTTCTGGAGTGGTGGCTACATGACAGGCCATGCAAGGCTGAAAACTGTTCATGTATACAAGTCTCAAAGACCTTCTTGGGGTTCCAGGAGTTTTCTTTTCACATAATGCAGACCCCTTAATAGTAAATAAGTGAAAGAGTTACTACTCCCATTTTGAAACTAAGGAAACTAAGACCCAAAGAGGTTAAATATCTTCCAAGAATCATGTCAGAAATAGAAAGGTCGGGCTTATGTTCCAATCTTCTGAGCTCTTGGTTTCACAGAAAGTGCAGAAAGTAGTCATGGACCTTGTTTTTGAGCAGCCAGTAGTCAAATATAGACAAAGAACCATGCACAAAGACCCAAGGAGCAAAACCACACATTTAACTAATTTGGGTAACTCATGAATACATAGGTTATAATACAGGATCTAAGTACTCAGTGAAGTCAGAATAACTGATGGTTACGTAAGGCCTAGTTATAGGAATAAATGGAAGTTAAAGTTACCCACTCCAGTATTCTTGGGCTTCCCTTGTGGCTCAGCTGGTAAAGAATCTTCCTCCAATGTAGGAGACCTGGCTTTGATTCCTGAGTTTGGAAGACACCCTGGAGAAGAGAAAGGCTACCCGCTCCAATATTCTGGCCTGGAGAATTCCACGGACTCTATAGTCCGTGGGGTTGCAGAGTCAGACACGACTGAATGACTTTTGCTTTCATTTTTCACTTTCATAGTATGGGGAAGAACTAGCTTAAAAACATTCTAGGGAAAAATAAATTTTCTGAGTGACTGCCACAAAGATTTGGCTGAATAGGTATGTCTCAGCTATTTTGCTTCTTCCAGGCATGCATCTCCCTCCCCAGAGAGCATCCTTTGAAAGTTGACACACCAGTGACAAGCAAGTGCTTGGCAGTCTTTAGAATCATATTATATACGATCTTTGAAATTTTCCTTTCACTCAACATTATACTCCCCAAATGCATCCATGCTGGTGCATGCCACTCAATGTATCATTTTTACTATTGTAAAAGATTTCATTGAGTAAATAAACCACAGTTTATCCTTCTATTCTATTAATGGGAATAAAAGAGCATGATGTTTTTCAATGCTCAATTTCTTCTAACATTTTGGTGGTGGATTTTCAAGGTTATCTTACCCCTTGAGTCTGAAAACAAAAGTGGAAAGGTACCACCTTGTACAGCAGGCTAGAAAGAACTATTTCCCATCCCTTTGGTTTCACACCTTTCTACTCTAGGCACCTTCGAGAGCAACCACAGATTTTTCTGACCACTTCACTTTGATCAGGCTTTCTTAACCTACCCATCCTTGTGGCAGTCATTGCAAGAACCAAAAAGAAATGCTCAGAACCCCAGGATATGGTATTGTGTTTCCCAAGGTGTGTGCTTTCCAAGTTACACATTCTAGGTGACACTGATTTTAGATGAAAGAAGGGGAAAAAAGATAACAGGCCAAGGCTTTTCCCTTAAAACCAAGAATCATATGTAAAATGACTATCCTCTCAATCATAATATATATCAGAGTGAAGCTGCCTGGCATGAAGAAAATTAAAAGAATGAAACTATAGAGTCAGTGTCCCTGCACTAAAATGCAGGGCTCACAGTGAACTAACTATGCGACCTTGAATTTGATCTTTCAGTGCCTCCATTAACTTCTACATAAAATAGGAAAAATAGTATCTCTGTTTCAGGGTTGACACACGGAGTCATAAAAATAAGAAATTAATGTAAAAATTCTGATACATATTATTTGTTCAACAAGTAGTATTTTTTCTATCATCCTTTGACTAATAGGCAATAATATTCTTACAAAAATATATTCCAAAATTCAGGATAGGTTATATTCAAAATTCTGAGTTGAATCTGATAGAAATTATAATGCTACTTACAAAATACAAACCATTTCCTTTTTATGTCTTTGTTAGATATTTGGTTTTCACTTTCATTTTCTTTAAAATAGTATCTTGACTACTTTCATTTAAACCATAAATACCTAGCCCAAATCTTCAACATGAAACACTTTATTAGAATAAATGAGTGATCCTTTGACAAATTTATTAACAAGTAAAGAGAAATTGTTTTTTTTTCTAGACAACTGAACAAATCAACTTTTCTATTTAATATCATCTTTATCGGTTCCCTTATTAACATTGATTTTTACTCACTTACCCCAGAGTTAATCCTCTAGTTCTCAAAGTTTATAATACTCTAGAAACACTGTCCTGTAAATTAAGGGGGGAGTTACAATATTGGACTGAAATCAGCAATCTCTAAGACCTTTTCAGGAAGTCCATATCTTTGTAAGAAAAATTTCAGCCATCTTATTTACTTAATAAAGTAGGCAGATGCCTTCGTGCATTTCCTGAAAGCGTGCAACAGCAGATTAAGAGGAAAGAGAGGAATCAAGAAAAATAAAAATCATAACCAGTCGCTGTTTCTCTACTCTGGTGCTATATTCATTTTCCAGGTAAAGAATCTGGATTATATCATATTACTCCTATAACTTAAATTAATAACATGCAAGCTTTAATGATAAAATCCAATTTTCCTGCATTATCAAATTCACCCAGACATCACAGAAACCAATTCTTAGACTCACACACGGAAACGAACTGAGATTACGGGGCACCTCCTTGCTTTCTAGATGAAGAAACTGAGGCCTTAGAAGGAAAGATTTTTATCTGAGTCTCACACATTTCTGTTGATCACCCTTGCCTGATCAAAAGGGAAATTCATTTTGAAATTCAATATTCCTAACTCCTATCAAAAATATGTTTTGTTTGCACAGACTCCCTGGTGTTAAAGGTCAGGACAGGGGCGGGGCGCAAGGAGGGCTCCTGGGTGCCCACAGTGTTTCATTTCTTGATCTGGCTAATGATGTGGATGTGTTCACCTCCATCAAGCTGCACACTTGGGCTCTGAACACTTCTCAATATACTTGTTATATTTCATTAAAATGTAGTAAGATGCGTTTCTACTCTCTGTTAGTGGTAATTGACATATACCACATAGTAGTGGAAAGTCACTCATCTTTTATTGAATATCCACTATTTACCAAGTCCAGTGATTTGTACTGAAAATATAAAGATAAATAAGGTTAAAAAAATAAAAACAAAAAACACTTCCCTCAAGCATCTTTCACAGTCTGGAGAAAGACAGACAAGTAAACAATTGCAAACCTGTGAGCAAAGTGCTGATAGCTGAGTAGACGAGGAGCTGCCAGACTCCAGAACCTGAGTCAGCAGGGCTGGAGGTGAACAGTGTGCTGAGGACAAGTTTCAGAAAGAGAAGATGCCCCTCCTACCCCAGGTGAACACTGGAGTTCATTCTCTGCGGACAGAAACTCCAAAATATCAATAGGAGGACAACTGAGAGAGGAGGCTGGGCCCTGCCCAGCCAAGAGACCACATATTTCTCATTCTCAAAGTTAGGGAGACCTTCTTGACTAGTAAGCTCCTGGAAGGTCAAAAGGGGAGTGATGCCAAAGCTACCCAGAGGCCTCTTTGCTGGAATCCATCTTGGCTGAGCAGTGCATGTCTGGACAGGGGAGGATTCTGAGATAAGCCCAACGCAGACTTAGAACCAGCCAAATCAAACGGACTGGCCAAAGGAATCCCAGAAGAAATGCCCCACATAGATGATTCAAGCTGCCATGAAGATGCAAGTCTCTCTGAGAGCACCTGCATGTCTGGTCATATGTAGTGTACTCTTGTTCCTCCTTGTTTCACTACAAAAAAGAGAGAGCGAGAGAGATTTATGTCCCCTATTAATTTCCCACTGCTGCTGCAACAAATTATTACAAGCATAATACCTTAAAGACTGCTGGCAGAAATATCAATAACCTCCGATATGTGGATGACACCCCCCTAATGGCAGAAAACAAAGAGAATCTAGACAGCCTGTTGATGAAGGTGAAAGAGGAGAGTGAAAAATCTGGCTTAAAACTCAACATTCAAAAAACAAAGACCATGGCATCGGTCCCATCACTCCATGGCAAATAAATAGGGGAAAAAAATGTAAATAGTGACAGATTTTATTTTCTTGGGCTCCAAAATCACTGTGGGCAGTGACTGCAGCCATGAAATTAAAAGACAGTTGCTCCTTGGAAGAAAAGCTATGACCAACCTAGACAGCATATTAAAAAGCAAAGACATTACTTTGCCTACAAAGGTCTTTATGGTCAAAGCTATGGTTTTTCCAGTAGTCATGTATGGATGTGAGAGTTGGACCACAAAGAAGGCTGAGTGTTGAAGAATTGATGCTTTTGAGTTGTGGTAGTAGAGAAGGCTCTTGAAAGTCCCTTGAACAGCAAGGAGATCAAACCAGTCAATTCTAAAGGAAAACAACCCTGAGTATTCACTGGGAGGACTGATGTTGAAGCTCCAGTACTCTCGCCATTTGATGTAAAGAAGCACTCATTGGAAAAGACCCTGATGCTGGGAAAGATTGGGGGCAGGAGGAAAGGGGACAACAGAGGATGAGATGGTTGGATGGTATCATCAACTTAATGGACAAGAGTTTGAGCACTCTGGGAGACAGTGAAAGACAGGGAAGGCTGGTGTGCTGCACTCCACAGGGTTGAAAAGAGTCGAACACGACTGAGCAACTGAACAACAGTTCCTGGAGGTCAAGTCCACAGTCAGTTCCCCCAGGCTAAAGTCAAGGTGTTGGCTGGGATGGCTCCCCTTGGAGGCTCTGAGGGAGCATCACCTGCCTTGACCAGCTTCCAGGGCCTCCTACACTCCCTGGATCGTGACCACCTTCCTGCACCTTCAAAGTCAATAGCAACGTAGGACTTTCAAATCTCTCTCCTTCTGAACTCTGCTTCAGTTGCCAAATCTCTTTCTCCTGACTCTGATCCTCCTCCCCAATTCATAGGGACTTTTGTGGTTACACTGAGTCCACCTGAATAATACAGGGTAACAGCCTCAGGGCAAGATTCTTAATTCAATCACACCTGCAAAGTGTTTTACCATGTAAGGTATTGTCATGGGTTCTGGGAATTTGGATGTAGATATATGGAGTAAGGGGACATTCCTCAGTTTACCACATGTCCTGAAAGATGAGTAGATATGAGCCAACAGGAAGAGAGAGAAAAGAATATGCCTGGAAAAGGGAGTCAAATTTTGAGTCCTTTGATAAGACCAGATAGAAACAAAGATCAGATTATAATGTGATTAATACTGCCAAGGTCAGTCAGTTCAGTTCAGTTGCTCAGTTGTGTCTGACTCTTAGAGACCCCATGGACCACAGCACACCAGGCCTCCCTGTCCATTACCAACTCCCGGAGTTTACTCAAACTCATGTCCATTGAGCCGGTGATGCCATCCAACCATCTCATCCTCTGTCGTCTCCTTCTCCTCCTGCCTTCAATCTTTCCCAGGATCCGGGTCTTTTCAAATGAGTCAGTTCTTCACATCAGGTGGCCAAAGGATTGGAGTTTCAGTTTCAGCATCAGTCCTTCCAATGAATATTCAGGATTGATTTTCTTTAGGCTGGATTTCCTTGCAGTCCAAGGGACCCTCAAAAGTCTTCTCCAACACCACAGTTCAAAAGCATTAATTCTTCGGCACTCAGCTTTCTTTATAGTCCAACTCTCACATCCATACGTGAGTACTGGAAAAACCATAGCTTTGACTAGACAGACCTTTGTTCACAAAGTAATGTCTCCGCTTTTTAATACACTATCTAGGTTGGTCATAACTTTTCTTTCAAGGAGCAAGTCTCTTTTAATTTCATGGCTGCAGTCACCGTCTGCAGTGATTTTGGAGCCCCCCAAAATAGTCTGTCATTGTTTCCACTGTTTTACCATCTATTTGCCATGAAGTGATAGGACCAGATGCCATGATCTTAGTCTTCTTAATGTTGAGTTTTAAGCCAACTTTTTCACTCTCCTCTTTCACTTTCAACAAGAGGCTCTTTAGTTATTCTTCGCTTTCTGCCATAAGGATTTTAACCTTTTCCATCAGAGGGCAGACAGACTGAAAACCACAAGCACAGAAAACTAACCAATCTGATCACATGGACCACAGCCTTGTCTAACTCAATGAAACTATGAGCCATGCTGTGTAGGGCCACCTAAGATGAACAGGTCATGGTGGAGAGTTCTGACAAAACGTGCTCCACTGGAGAAGGGAATGGCAAACCACTTCAGTGTTCTTGCCTTGAGAACCCCATGAACAGTATGAAAAGGCAAAAAGACAGGACACTGAAAACTGAACTCCCCAGATCAGTAGGTGTCCAATATACTAGTGGAGATCAGTGGAGAAATAACTCCAGAAAGAATGAAGAGATGGAGCCAAAGCAAAACAACACCCAGCTGTGGATGTGACTGGTGATAGAAGCAAAGTCTGATGCTGTAAAGAGCAATATTGCATAGGAACCTGGAATGATAGGTCCATGAATCAAGGCAAACTGGAAGTGGTCAAACAGGAGATGGCAAGAGAAAAGATCAACANGTCCAATATATATATTTTTAAAGTCACATAAGTAGAGACCTATACTAGCACATCCACGGTGCTACACAGATACACACTTTTCCAGGTGTTCTTTATAATTCTTATGTTACAACTAAAGAAGCATAAAACTTAGGGGAGAAAATCTGTATGAAAAAGAGAAGTATTACATACTTTTAAAAAACATTTAGAAAAATAATGCCAACCATTTTGTGCATCTTAACAATCTGTGACACTACAACACATCCACACAGAATCATTTTTAATGAATGACAACATGAAATCGGAGAAGACACTGCAACAAGGGTTATGCAAAAGGTAAAGCTTCTTATATTTGAGACACCTGCAATTTCCAAAATGATTTTAAATACATTATTGCTCATTAAGACTTACTGGATCTTATGCTTCTCTTTAATATGCATCAAACAAAAGGTCGTTTCTAGTGGCTAAATTCACAATAGTCCTTAATAACACCTTTCAGCATTAATAAGTGAAGAGCCAGCTTAGAAGCAACTCTAATAAACACAGTGCCCTATAAGAACCGTAATGTGGCTTATGACACTTCCTGCGAACATTCGGGAGGGACTATCAAGTACTATACAGAGTGCATATGTGCATTTTGTGGTTCCCAGAAGACATGCTAGAGAGCAATAAAATGACAGCAACCAGTTTAAAAGGTAACTTTCAGAGGGATAATCAAAGGGCTGAGCCTAAGTGTCCCTGGCTTTTCTATTTTGAATGGCATCATGTGGTCTCTTTGAGCCTAAGAAATTTTCTTGTCAAACTTGACACTGAAATTTGGGAAACTCTAGAAGACTCCCTTGGACTGCAAGGAGATCCAATCAGTCCATTCTGAAGGGGATCGGCCCTGGGTTTTCTTTGGAAGGAATGATGCTAAAGCCGAAGCTCCAGTACTTTGGCCACCTCATGTGAAGAGTTGACTCATTGGAAAAAAACTCTGATGCTAGGAGGGATTGGGGGCAGGAGGAGAAGGGGATGATCGAAGATGAGATGGCTGGATGGCATCACGGACTCGATGGGCGTGAGTCTGAGTGAACTCCGGGAGTTGGTGATGGACAGGGAGGCCTGGCGTGCTGCGATTCATGGGGTCGCCAAAAGTCGGACACGACTGAGTGACTGAACTGAACTGAGAAGACTCCCTAATCCTTGAACACTGACACAATCTCTTCTTAGGATATCCAATTGCTTGCATAACCTCTTTTGATCCTGTGTGTATGACATAATACTAACCATAAGAGCTCTTTAATATTTTTATTTATTTATTTGGCTGCATCAGATCTTAGTTGAAGCACATGGAATCTTTGTTGCATCTTTTGGGATCTTTGTTGCAGCACAGGGACTTTTTAGTTGTAGTGTGAGGCTCAGTAGTTGTGGTTCACAAGCTTAATTGCTCTGTGACTTGTGGGATCTTTGTTGCCTGACCAGGGATCAAATTTGAGTCCCCTGCATTGCAAGGTGGATTCTTAACCACTGGACCACGAGGGAAGTCCCTGTAAGAGTTCTTTTTACATCTTATATTTGAGTTGCTTTGAAGACACTGATTTTCTCAGTATACCTGTGTACATGGCTCTAAACAATAAATTAAAGAACACACACTGGCACAACAGCTAACTTGTTAAGGAAAACAAAAACTTGCATAATGACCATTGCTGCTTGCCTACACAGAATCTATTCATTGCTTTTACCTTTTTAATATAACACCAATTTTGGTTAAACAATCAAAAAGTGAGAGCTAACACTTCAATAGTGCCTTCTCTGTTTCTTAATAATTTACATCTAATAACACACTAAACCTCAGGGTAACTTTATGAAGTAAGTTATCACTTTATGAAGTTACTGTTATCACTCCTACTAAAAATGAAGAATCTGAGTTAGAGTTAGCTTGCGCTAATTCACAGAGCAGGTAAACAGAAGAGGCGGAAATCTGAATGCAGGCAGTGGGGCTGTCTGTGCTCTTAGCCTTCACACCTTCCCACGCTCAGCCTGCTTGGTTGGGGCACGTTAATTTCCTACAATTTCAAGACAGTCTCCTGACTAGTAAGCCAATCACAGTCATCCCAACCATCTTGCATGCATTCAAGTCACTTCAGTTGTGTCCAACTCTTTGCAACCCCATGGACTGTAGCCCACCAGGCTCCTCTGTCCATGGGATTCTCCAGGCAAAGATACTGGAGTAGGTTGCCATCACCTCCTCCAGGGGTTTTCCTGACCCAGGGATGGAACCTGTGTCTCTCTGCACTGGCAAGTGGGATCTTTACCACTAGGGTTCATTAAATGGCTTTCCTTGTCAATCATAATGCTAATGCCAAGTCGCTTCAGTCGTGTCTGACTCTGTGTGACCCCACGGACAGCAGCCCACCAGGCTCCTCCGTCCACAGGATTCTCCAGGCAAGAATACTGGAGTGGGGTGCCATTTCCTTCTCCATACTTACTATAGGGTTGGCCCCAAAGTTCATTTGGGTTTTTTGTGACATTTCATGGAAAAACCTCAACCAACTTTTGGGCCAACCAATATTTTTCCAGGAAGTGACATGCTATTCACAAAATGACCTGAATTAGCTGGGGAGAATTCACCTTCTCTCACTGCCAGAGTTACTTTTCACAGGAGCTAAATGCATCCCATTTAGTACCTCTTTCATACCATAGAGCAGTTTGCAGAAAGGAAGTCCTCCCTCTTTTTCTCAGGAACCTGTCAGGTTGCATTAGTGACCATGTGACTATGACTCCCATCTGAACACATCCAACTGGCAGGTGAGAAGAGTCACTGGCTGAGTCTTCCTAGAGACTGCCTCCCAAACCAGCTTCCATCCCACCCTGGAAAGCATCTCATCTTTGCTTCATTCAAAGACTGCGAATATTAAGGATGGGAGTAGATGTGCTAGAGAATATTTCACAGGACAAGGCCTTCTGCTGAGGCCTTGATGCTACCTACTAAAATAATCCTATACTTAAGTACAGAAAATATTTTTAAAGAAACCAGGGCTACATTTGCAATCATAATAGTTGGGGCTAATGCACAACTTAAGTGGAACTTGAAGACTTCCCGGGTGGCTCAGATGGTAAAGTGGCTGTCTGCAACACAGGAGACCTGGGCTCAATCCCTGAGTTGGGAAGATCCCTGGAGAAGGTAATGGCAACCCATTCCAGTACTCTTGCCTGGAAAATCCCATGGACAGAGGAGACAGACGAGACTGGTAGGTTGCAGTCACAAAGAGTCGGACACATCTGAGCGACTTGATTTTCTTTCACTTTAAGTGGAACCAATCAGCCTAAACGGGGGAATATTTGCTCTTTGATAAGAAGGGAGATCTACTCCAGAAAAGAATATGTGTTACTGCCCATGCTGCTGGCAGCCACCCGCCAATCATGAAGGAAGCCAGTCTGAGGTCAAAGCCCGGAGGAAGGAAGGAGGAGGAGCCAAAAGAATCCTGAAGTCAAGAGGCTGGAGTCCTGATTTCATTCCGCTCTCAGCCTGCTCTGCCTCAGTACTTTCTTTTGTTTGGACAACAAGTTCCCTTATTGTCCGAGCCAACTTGACTCAAGATGTCTCTTTCTTACACCTGAAGGTATCTGATGAATATTGGCACGATTAAGCACCTTATACATAAATTCTAGGGGCTTCCTTGATGGTTTAGCAGATAAAGAATCTGCTTACAATACAGAAGACACAGGGTTTTGATCCCTAAGTCAGGAAGATCCCCTGGAGGAGGAAATGGCAACCCATTCCAGTATTCTTACCTGAGAAATCCCATGGACAGCGGAGCCTGGTTGGCTACAGTCCATGGGGTCTCAAAGAGTCAGACACAACTGAGTGACTAAGTATGCACGCACACACGTTCTAAACTGCTAAAAATCATTATTTAATCTGAGCTGACTTTCCCCCCACCCTGATCCTGAGACCTGGGGTAATGCAACATTTATGTTACCGCCACTGAACTTACTGCTGAGTCATTCCCTTTCTGGGACACTCATCGATTTGACAAAGATTTATTGCACACTTACTCTGTCTCAGGCATTGTGAGGCCCTGGTTTAGGGAGATAAATGAGTCACAGCTCCTACCCTCACAGAATTAATGTCTAGGAAGGGAGAAAGACATATAAATCAACAAATTCCCATAATACGTGATGGTGTTAGAAGATATGAACTCTGCGTGTGTGCACGTGCTGTGCAGGTGCCCTGAGAGCATACAGAATAGAAACCAAAATGTTCTGAAGTCTATGAATGTTTTGCAGAAGGCTTAACATTTTATCCTTGACTAGGAGTTTTACAGCAGAGAAAAGGACTTCTAGGGGAAGCATCTGATCAGAAGCATATGACTATGGAAGTGCTGGGAAGGTTTGAGAATGGCAGAAAGTTCCAAGTGATGTTGTACTTCAAAAAAGTAAGAAAAGGGATAAGTTCTAGGGCTCCAGCCTTGGCTTAGTATCAAAAGTCTTTCTTGTTTTTTATTCTCATACTTTAAGTAGCTTTCTACTTTCCTTCACTTAAGCTACATTACCCTCAGTTGAATTAAAACAGCCTAACAAAGGGTTAAGCTCCAGTACTTTGGCCACCTGATGTGAAGAGCTGACTCATTGGAAAAGACCCTAACGCTGAGTAAGATTAAGGGCGAGAATAAACTTGGGAGACAGAGGATGAGGTGTTTGGATGGTATCATTGACTCAATGGACCTGAGTTGGAGCAATGTCCAGGAAATAGCGAAGGACAGGGAACGCTGGCATACTGCAGTCCATGGGGTCGCAAATAGTAAGACATGACCGAGTGACTGAACAACAACAAAAAAGTCAAAGCTGTGTTTCTCTGGCTTTTCTAGTTCTCCATCCAAGACCAGACGCAAAAAGCTCAAGAGATGTATTTAATTACCACTGCAGCATTTGTGAGACCCTAATAGTGATTTGTAAAACTCTGGCATTACTTTCTTGAAAAGCATAATTTGTTAGTGCTTCATGTTATTTTGGGGGTCTCCAAAATCACTGCAGATGGTGACTGCAGCCATGAAATTTTTTAAAGACACTTACTCTTTGGAAGGGAAGTTATGACCAACCTAGAAAGCATATTGAAAAGCAGACATTTTACTTTGCCGACTAAGGTCCATCTAGTCAAGGCTATGGTTTTTCCTGTTGTCATGTATGGATGTGAGAGTTGGATTGTGAAGAAGGCTGAGCGCCAAAGAATTGATGCTTTTGAACTGTGGTGTTGCAGAAGACTCTTGAGAGTCCCTTGGACTGCAAGGAGATCCAACCAGTCCATCCTAATGGAGATCAGCCCGGGGATTTCTTTGGAAGGAATGATGCTAAAGCTGAAGCTCCAGTACTTTGGCCATCTCACGCGAAGAGCTGACTCATTGGAAAAGACTCTGATGCTGGGAGGGATTGGGGGCAGGAGGAGAAGGGGACGACCGAGGATGAGATGGCTGGATGGCATCAGTGACTCGATGGACGTGAGTCTGAGTGAACTCCAGGAGTTGGTGATGGACAAGGAGGCCTGGTGTGCTGCGATTCATGGGGTCGCAAGGAGTCAGACACGACTGAATGATTGAACTGAACTGACATGTTACTTCACTAATTTTCCTAAACTTTTCTTCCACAATTAGTTTTGATGTATTCTTTGAAATTTTCTGGCTATTTCAATTACAATGTTAATTTGCTAACTTCTTCCTATAAAGCTGACTCACAACCTTAACTTATATACAAACTATATTCTAAATGAGTCAAGAGAATCAAACAGAAATCAATAAAGTTTCTTTTAATCTCAGTTTGTCACTTAGAATATAAGTACTATATTTTTACTGGGCACCTAATAAATGCATAATAAGCACTGCAGATTTTTATTCAAATGTAGCTTTAGAACTAAGTCCACAGGAAATGGTTAAATAATAAAATCTCAAGTGGCTGTAGCCAGAAAATATTTCTGATGGTACCACAGAGGAAATTTCATAGAGTGCGTGACCCCACCAAGCAACTCTTCTTTCCTACCTAGGTTGAGATCTCCGTTCAACATAATTTGGGATCAACTGGGAAGATTCACTCTCTCTCACAGTGAGAGGCAACAGTGAAGCAGACTAGTGACCCCCTCAAAGCAGCAATACCATTAGTTTTAGATGAAAGAGCAGCTGAATTGTCAATCTTATTAAATATTTCAAAGAACAAATCATAAATTTCAGTATCGCGATGGTGAGGAGACAGAAATGCTATCAGTAAAGATTCTGTTGAAAATCTAAATTTTGAATTAATTCTGAAAGACTTAGAATGTTCTGAAATTGTTTTAAAAAGTAGAATTTAGTGCAGGCAATTATGACACTCATTTGAGTCAGCAAACAAAAATAACAAAAGAGAAGAAAAGTGACTGGGTCCAAGAAAAATCTCTTTGCCATTTCAACCTCCAGGTTCTTATCAGATCCCTAGTGAGTATAAACTGATAGAAACAAAGAATTTTGTTATATTTATACATTTTATATATATATATATATATGTATATGTATGCATATACCGTATGCTTTCAGGTACATATAATGAAACCGTGGCTGAAATTAAATAGAAATTTATTTTTGTCACTTAAAAAGCCATCTGGAGGTAGGTGGTTGCTGGCATTGATCTAGAGGCTCAGTTATGTAACACCCTTGTTTCTGTGATTCCCCTGTGCTGGGTGGAATGGAACCATCCCAAGATGGTTGCTGTAACTCTAGGCTCATCCTCGTTAGCTGCTAAAACAAGCAGTCTCACCAAGTCAGTCCCTGTTAACTTAGACAGTGACATTTTCTGAGACACAGTCTTAGCAGACTTCCACTTGGGGAGAACTGTGTCCCAGAGGTGGCCCCTTTTAGCAAAAGAGGTGAGAGAAAGAATTTTTTAGAAACCTTTTCCGGCCTCTGTAGTGAAAGATGAAAGCAAGAGAGAAAAAGGATTGGAAAGGACTGCAGGTCAGTCTGAACCAGGTCAGCTTGCAAATGCAGGAACTCATTGATCAGTATGGTGGGATACAGCTTTTTGGCCATATAGTGGGTTTGACCAATGCCAACAAGTCGTTGACACTGAATCCCACATTAAAGAGTCTTTTCAGATATTTTAAAGAGAGATTTCTTGGCCAAGTGGGCACCCTAAATTCAAACTCAGCCAAGAGGTTTATACCTGAGGGAATAACCTGAGAAAACATCATGATTATACAATGAAGCCTTAACAAACTCACTCCTGACTGTATAGCCCACACATCATTGAACCCTAATGGGAATGTTAAATAAGGATATTAAGTGACCATACTAAAAAAAGCTTCATGTCTAAAAAGGAGGAAATAGCATGAAGTGAGGTCAGAACACATGCACAAAAGTAGGGCAGCTAAAAATAGTACCTTTGACTATTTCTTATCGTTTGTCTTTATCCAAAAGCAGGAAGATTGGCTAACTGACCTTTTTAGGTCTTTCCACAGTAAAACTGTGGCCTTCCTCCATGGCTCAGCAGGTAAAGAATCCACCTGCAATGCAGGAGCCACAGGAGAGTTGGGTTCAATCCCTGGGTCGGGAAGATCCCCTGGAGGAGGAAATGGCAACCCACTCCAGTATTCTTGCCTGGAGAATTCCATGGACAGAAGAGCCTGGCGGATTAAAGCCCATGGATTCGCAGAGTCAGACATGACTGAGCACACAGTAAACTATCCAGCTACGCTCACGGGAATGATGATCTTTACAAACTTTCTGCAAGGAGTTTGTCAGACCCATGGAGCTGTGGCCATTAGTTAAATATATTTGTTTGTCTATCCTACAGAGCTTTGAAATAAACATTTCTGTCCAATAATCACAGAGGCTTCCCTGGTGACTCAGATAGTATAGAATCTGCCTGTAATGCAGGAGACCAGGGTTCAATCCCTGCATCGGGAAGATCCCCTGGAGAAGGGAATAGCAACCCACTCCAGTATGCTTGCCTGGAAAATCCCAAGGACAGAGGAGCCTGGAGGATACAGTCCATGGGGTCACAAAGAGTTGGACAGGACTGAAGGACTACGCTCACTCACTCAATCACAGAGGCAAGCGACTGATTTCCTAAAATCCTTGTACTGTACTTGTGGTCATCTTAAGTATTCTCATCAGAGGTTTTAAAAGATCTCAGACAGACGAGCTCTGTTCTATGTTCTATTTTAAACAACGTTAGCAGAAGGAGATTATACAGTCTCAAGATAAGTGTATCATAAAAATAGCTGTTATTCCTGGTGAACCACATTTCTGCTGTTAAAACTGACTGAAAGCCTAAATACTTTCAGGGTGAAAAAAAAAATTAGAAACAGGCAATATTTACCCAATGTTGAAGTAAAGAATCAAGTTTATTTCTTAAATTTTAGTTAAATTAAGTCTAAATTTTATAGGGGAGTCATTTGACATCCCCTGTCTTTAAATTTCCTTATTATGGAATAGAGAAAGTAGCAAAGAAAGAATAGTCAATTACACAATTTCTGGAAATGCAGTCACTGCCATAAACAAGTCATGGACAAGCTTCCTGGGGCCTTAACTATGTACTAGTGTCCAGGAAACACGTTTTCAAAGAGCCAAGCTGATTAATTTCACCAGCGGTCATGAGCCACAACACAGCCAGGGGACACAACAGATTGACTGTTGGAGGAAATGATTATTTTTCCTCTGTGACCAATGCTGTAACTGTTGAAATCATAGCTGGGAAGAAGGAAGCTCAATCATGCAGTTAAAGTGTTGTTTTCAACCAACTGACCAATAATTTTCTCACTGAAGTAAAACTTCAGGGAGCAACCCCTAGAAGTAAAGGAGTTACCCATCACAACAAATAATTGCTCCCACATTCAAAGTCTAAAAAAGATTCTGGTTTTCAAGTCACTGAGCAAAGACAGCAATCTACAATTCTCAATGTTAAGTAAACATCTTTTTAAAAAAAACTTTACAATAAACAGAAAATTTAAAAAATAAAATATTTTCCCTAAAGTATCAAAATGCTTAAGATAATGCTTATTTTTCAAAAGAAGATAAACTAACATACAAACGCAGCTCCTCTGCAAGGATGCAATATATGAGTGATATCACTGAGTCCACCAATCTGCTTAATTAATATAATTAATATGTTAGTCAGGGTAATGTATTTTTGAAATCCTATTTTCTGAAGATAAACAATAATAAAGAGACTCTCATTACAGAAAAAAAAAAAAAAAAAAAAAAAAAAAACCTAAACTAAAAAAAAAAAAAGAAAAAAGAACAAAAAA